>BGPT01001153.1:50361-68093 GCA_003297045.1 Symbiodinium sp. clade C Y103 | reverse complement strand
GCAGAGGCTTCCAGGAGCTTCCGGGGAGCCATTCAAGCCACAGCCTTTGTTTTTTAGAGCGTTCAAAGATGCCATTTGGCAGCCCTTAAGCCCTTAAAATGTCTCGCAGAGGCTTCCAGGAGCTTCTGGGGAGCCATTCTTCGGTGTCGGAAACAAAAAATCTCGCAAGTTTCTACGGTAAACCGAGCCCTTAAACCCTTAAAATGTCTTGCAGGGGCTTCCAGGAGCTTCTGGCGAGCCATTCAAGCCACAGCCTTTGTTTTTTAGAGCGTTCAAAGCTGCCATTTGGCAGGCCTTAAACGCTTAAAACCCTTAAAATGTCTTGCACAGGCTTCCAGGGGGGCCATTCAAGCCACAGCCGTTGTTTTTTAGAGGGTTCAAAGATGCCACTTGGCAAGCCTTCCAGGAGCTTCTGGGGGCCTATTCAGGCCACAGCCTTTGCTTTTTAGAGGCGTTCAAGGCTGCCATTTGGCAGCTGTGGAACTCACCTACTCAGTGGTCTTTTGGCCTTACCTTTCCAGGAGCTTCTGGGGAGCCATTCAAGCCACAGCCGTTCTTTTTTATAGAGCGTTCAAAGATGCCATTTGGCAGGCCTNTGGTCTTTTGGCCTTACCTTTCCAGGAGCTTCTGGGGAGCCATTCAAGCCACAGCCGTTCTTTTTTATAGAGCGTTCAAAGATGCCATTTGGCAGGCCTTAAAACCCTTAAAACCATTAAAACCCTTAAAATGTCTCGCAGAGGCTTCCAGGAGCTTCCGGGGAGCCATTCAAGCCACAGCCTTTGTTTTTTAGAGCCGTTCTTTTTTAGAGCGTTCAAAGATGCCATTTGGCAGCCCTTAAACCCTTAAAAGGGAATTTTACAGAGCGTCTCCGAAGGTCCTCGAAGACCCCTCGGTAAGAAGCCACAGCCTTTGTTTTTTAGAGCGTTCAAAGATGCCATTTGGCAGGTCTTAAACCCTTAAAACCCTTAAAACCTTTAAAATGTCTTGCAGGGGCTTCCAGGAGCTTCTGGGGAGCCATTCAAGCCACAGCCGTTGTTTTTTAGAGGGTTCAAAGATGCCACTTGGCAAGCCTTCCAGGAGCTTCTGGCGGCCTATTCAGGCCAAAGCCTTTGCTTTTTAGAGGCGTTCAAGGCTGCCATTTGGCAGCTGTGGAACTCATCTTACTCAATGGTCTTTTGGCCTTACCTTTCCAGGAGCTTCTGGGGAGCCATTCAAGCCACAGCCGTTCTTTTTTATAGAGCGTTCAAAGATGCCATTTGGCAGGCCTNATGTCTCGCAGAGGCTTCCAGGAGCTTCTGGGGAGCCATTCAAGCCACAGCCTTTGTTTTTTAGAGCGTTCAAAGATGCCATTTGGCAGGCCTTAAACCTTAAAACCCTCAAAACCATTAAAATGTCTCGCAGAGGCTTCCAGGAGCTTCCGGGGAGCCATTCAAGCCACAGCCTTTGTTTTTTAGAGCGTTCAAAGATGCCATTTGGCAGCCCTTAAACCCTTAAAATGTCTCGCAGAGGCTTCCAGGAGCTTCTGGGGAGCCATTCAAGCCACAGCCGTTCTTTTTTAGAGCGTTCAAAGATGCCATTTGGCAGGCCTTAAACCCTTCAAATGTCTTGCAGGGGCTTCCAGGAGCTTCTGGCAAGCCATTCAAGCCACAGCCTTTTTTTTTACAGGGTTCAAAGATGTCTCGCAGAGGCTTCCAGGAGCTTCTGGGGAGCCATTCAAGCCACAGCCGTTGTTTTATAGAGCATTCAAAGATGCCAGTACCCTTAAAACCCTCATTAAAATGTTTCGCAGAGGCTTCCAGGAGCTTCTGGGGAGCCATTCAAACCACAGCTGTTGTTTTTTTAGAGCGTTTAAAGATGCCATTTGGCAGGCCTTAAACCCTTAAAACCCTTAAAATGTCTCGCAGAGGCTTCCAGGAGCTTCCGGGGAGCCATTCAAGCCACAGCCTTTGTTTTTTAGAGCGTTCAAAGATGCNTCTCGCAGAGGCTTCCAGGAGCTTCCGGGGAGCCATTCAAGCCACAGCCTTTGTTTTTTAGAGCGTTCAAAGATGCCATTTGGCAGCCCTTAAACCCTTTAAACCCTTAAAATGTCTCGCAGGGGCTTCCAGGAGCTTCGGGGGAGCCATTCAAGCCACAGCCTTTGTTTTTTAGAGCGTTCATTAAAATGTCTCGCAGAGGTTTCCAGGAGCTTCTGGGGAGCCATTCAAGCCACAGCTTCCAGGAGCTTCTGGGGAGCCATTCAAGCCTTTGCCTTTGTTTTTTAGAGCGTTCAAAGATGCCATTTGGCAGCCCTTAAACCTATAAAATGTTTGGCAGAGGCTTCCAGGAGCTTCTGGGGAGCCATTCAAGCCACAGCCTTTGTTTTTTACAGGGTTCAAAGATGCCATTTGGCAGGCCTTCAACCCTTACAATGTCTCGCAGGGGCTTCCAGGAGCTTCTGGGGAGCCATTCAAGCCACAGCCGTTGTTTTTTTTAGAGCGTTCAAAGATGCCATTTGGCAGGCCTTAAACCCTTAAAATGTCTCGCAAAGGGTTCCAGGAGCTTCTGGGGAGCCATTCAAGCCACAGCCCTTGTTTTTTAGAGCGTTCAAAGATGCCATTTGGCACGTCTTAAACCCTTAAAATGTCTCGCAACGGCTTCCAGATGCCATTTGGCAGGCCTTAAACCCTTCACATGCAGAGGCTTCCAGGAGCTTCTGGGGAGCCATTCAAGCCACAGCCTTTGTTTTTTAGCGCGTTCAAAGATGCCATTTGGCAGGTCTTAAACCCTTAAAATGTCTCGCAGAGGTTTCCAGGAGCTTCTGGGGAGCCATTCAAGCCACAGCCCTTGTTTTTTAGAGCATGCAAAGATGCCATTTGGCAGGCCTTAAACCCTAAAGTGTCTCGCAGAGGCTTCCAGGAGCTTCTGGGGAGCCATCCAGCAGCTTCTGGGGAGAACATCCCGCGACTGGCTAGCCCCCTTCAATAAAATTGGGGCGGCACCAGGGCGTTAGCCCATTCTATTAGTTTACCAGAGGGTAATGATAGGTAATCAGTGGATTGAAAGGCACCCAATTTTCAACCATAGACACCGGCGATGAACATCTGCAGTTTTTCGGCTCGGGATGTCACCAGTTCAGCGAAAATTGATCTCAAACCCTCGAGATCCGTGGGAGATCCATGGGATTTAAAAGGGAGATATAAACAACTTTTACCCTCTGGTACCACGTGGGAAATTAATGGAATTCATCTATAAATGGAGGTTTTAATGGGAAAATCATCTATAAATGGGATATTAATGGAATTTACCCTCTGGTAAACTAACATAACTATAATGGCTATTTTCAATAGCTACGTTTAATTCCCAGAGGGTACATGTTTTTTTCCAGAATCTGACTTGGTGGTTTGATTGGATGATTTGAACAAATTGTCCTTTTCCCATGTTTCTTGATATTTGTGATATCCACAGCTCCTGGACGTATCTGGGACTCCCCTAAAGAACAAGGAGCAAGAACGAAAGCTGATGCTTTTAAGCAGTCTTTCTCTCTCTCTGTCTCTAAATATATACATGTACACATGCGTTCATATATACAGTATATGTCAGGGAAATGTTGCATAAGGGTTGCAGAAGGAGATTACATGATGTCCTCAGTGTCCTCCAATGGAAAAACAAGAGGGCTAGGTTTGGTACCATTTGCCATACTTTGAGCCAAAGAGCCCATCACGTACAGTACTCAGAATTATGGCTATGACAAATGGGGCTTACTGTCCTTGTCTTCACCCAACACGAACCAATAATTCCGAAAATGCCCAAATGCAGTGGCAAACCTGTGATCCCCCGGGAGGAAAAAAACAAACTCTATGGGATATCACATATCTTTGCATCAAACATGAATAGAAATCAATCAATGCGCGGCTCAAAGCAATCCGTACCCAACTCCATACCCCAACCTCTTTCTTGGTCCACATGTCAAAGAACTTTTCGGCCTTGGTTTCCGGGGCGAATACCTGGTGATACCATGAAGTGGTCTAGAGGAGGGACCTACCATCCACATGTTTCTTTCCTATGGATAATCTTCAAAACAAAGATTTTTAGCTGGCTGGATCTGAGATCTTCCCTCCACGTAAAACACAACAACTATCTCGTTGCATACCAACTCAAGGTTTTCCCATGATGGATGTCTTGCTTGTCCGTCTGATAAATTTTGTCGCGCATTCATTTGTTGGTAAAATCAATTAAAGGCCGAATGATTGTTTACTCTGACCATAGCTCAAAGCACTTTCCAGGTGAAACGGTGCGGATTGAAGCCACATTCTTGGAACAAGGCCTTGGTTGATGGTAAAAAATGGGGTCGCACTACATAGCATGTTTGACGCGGATCATCATATACGAAGTGGGAATTCAGATAATCCAATTTGGGTATCTAGGCCATATATGAATTCGAACCAAATGGGATGGCCAACCATTGAAAGACCATTTCAAGTGATGTTGAAGCCCACGAACAATAGAAACGTATCCAGGGACCCTAGATATGGGCATGGGTACATAGAATATAGGGATAGGGATCCCGGAATATATTGTCAAATGTTCCTAAAGTTGGTTGGCAATTCTCAAAATGACAACCGTTTGGTTCGACTTATGAGATTTATGTATCATCTTAACCGATGCTCAACGTATCTGGGGACTCCTTTGCATGGCTAATCATAGATTCCCTGCAACAGATTCATGTTCAGCTGAGGATTGCTTTCCCTTATCAAATGGAAAACAACTATACAAAGTGTTGAACTAGCCATCCGCAGTTTCCCCAGTTTATCCAGTTTACTTGGTCAATCAGCACTTTTACCTGGTAAAATCGTCCAGTTTAAGTAAGCAAATCCACAATTTCACAAGGTAAATCCTCAGTTTTTTTTGGGGCAAATCCACAATTGTACGCAATAAACTCCTCATGATTTTTGTACTGGGCAAATCGCCATGAATCTCAACCATCTCTGCAGCGCCGAGTTCCCAGCAATTTTCTCCTGGCGAAACTTGCCAATGAGCCCGCACTGTTCCAACACTCAGCGAACATTTATATTATAGTCATCGTGAAGTAGATAGAATATATGGACATGTGAAAAATCCACAATAAAATGGGGATCTGTTTGAACATTACACATTCTATCTACTCCAGGATGATGGTACTTATAGGCGGAATGCTGATTTGTGGATGTTTTTGCAGGCATGTCACCCATCCATCTGAGCAACTTCCAGGGACCCCAAACAAAGGGGTCTTATGATTAGGCCAAGAACACGTTTACGGCTATTACCGCACATATCAGCTTTTTGTGCCAATGTATCAGAATTAATATACCTCAATTTAATCACCATACTTTTATTGCAATACGTGGTATGGTATAATCCCCAATCATCCGTTCCCCCTATTACTAAACCCCCCCAAGACTAAAAACTAGGGTCCATCTCTATTTTGGAAAATTTGTGGTTGGCCACTTTGGCTTTTAATTGATCCCTTTTAGAAAACAATTAAAACACACGGCTACCATTTGAGGGTTCTACCCCCTAAAAAAAAAAACTAGTCACCCCCAGGGTGTTTATTATTTGGGTCCCCGCCATCCAAGCTGCCTGTCTGCTGTCTGCCACCTACTTTTGGCGCTGACTTGAAGCTGTCTGGCTGCATGAAACTAACTCCTCAGCTTGGCTGATTGAAAGCCACCCCTCTGCCTTGCCGCCCTCCTGGCAGCAAGGACTTCGTCTGAGATGGCTGGATTCCTTTTTTGTTTTTAATCCCACAAACACCTATGTAGGGGGACTTCCACCCTCGCTTCCAAGCAATTTAGCTTCTTGCCGATGAGGTGGATTTCGGCACACATATCGTGGTCTCGAAAGCTTGATCCCAGAAGACAAGCCATGGAAGCTGGCTGTCTGTGAGAACCTGACCCACTGGATGCTGGAAAATTACCAAATCTAGCTATCTACTTCATGAATCCCCTACATACAACATATACAACATATTATATACATAATGTGTATATAGATATCTAATTATATTTATATAATAACATGACTTCGACTTTGGTTCCCTAATACTAAATACCCCCTTATTACTAAAAACTACCTGAGGTGTTTAGTATAGGGGGGGGTTAGTTTTAATAGGGGGAAGGGATTATATACCACCATAGACATATGTCGTAATTCCCATATTTATGGCATATTCATGGCCATCTGGTATAACATGTGGTGACACACGATGAATAGCTATGGATATTTATGGATTTTTCTGGATGGTTATGGTATATTTGTTACCCATCTATGATTGTCTACGATTATTTCAGTTTAGTATTATATATCGATAACATTCCGATTATATTCCCAGCTATATCTACCATGTACTTGATAACCAAGATCAACCAAGACAACCTAGTTACAACTACTATCTTTACGATGTAGTTAGATATGTTCGTTAAAGATTATGATTATCTAATTTTATCTAATTATCCATGATATTCCTATGATATTCCTGTCATTGGATTGGTCAATGGGAAAATGTACAGGAAACTCATGGGATTTTCCCATCAAATATAGTTCCTGTAAATTTTCCCTTAAACCAATCCAATGATCCTGTTGTAGATCATGATATGTTACCAACACCTCCTTTGCCGTGCCTCGCTCTTCAACATCTTCGCTTCCGTCTCCGTGAAGTAGCGCTGCGCCAAGCGGAGGAAGGGCCTGGCCAGTGGAGGATTCATCAGTGCTAAGAGAACAAAACGGAATCAGGAACCAAGTGATGTTAATTGATGTTATATGTTCATTAATCAATTATAGTATATGCATGTGTATATAAATATAAATATTTACAGCAATATAATTATATATATATATATTATTATAGATGTACACATTTTGTAGATTATAGTAATAGTGATATAATTTGCTCGTGTGGGACAGCAATCCACTCCCACCAAACGACGCTGCTACGTATGCTGCCGCCCTGGCCTCTGGCGACGCTCCTCCAAGTCGACACCCACGGCAGGGCTTGGTGTCTGTTGACCTCGAGGCAAGGTGGGGATATAGCGATGGAACTTGACTGGAATCACATGGGCATTGAACCATGAATAAATGGGGATACAATCAAGAATATACCCTCTGGTAAACTAACATAGCTATTGAAAATGGTCATTTATAGTGGATTTTCCCATGAATAGCATGGTGATTTTCCATAGTTATGTAAACGTTTACCAGAGGTATCCAGCAAAAACTGGGAGTTATTTAGTAGATCCATCAAGATCCACAGAAAATGGGAGAATCCAACCAGCCAAAATGCGGAACATCTGCGAAAACCATGGGAGAATCCAAAGAGGCAAACCATGGGAGGTTTCACCGAACAGACTTTTTGCATCAACAAAGATCAAGAATGATCGACCCTCACTGGCATGGAAGTGCAAGTGAGCACATGGATCAGCATTGGGCTATATCATATCTTACAATCTGGATATTTAACATTGCTGTGGAACATCCCCCATTTTGAATATGTCATAAATCATCTAGAAATGGGCTGTTATCCACAGCTATGTTCAATGACCAGAATGTAAAATATTCCAGCTAAGGGATGCCAAGATAGCTAATTACTAAGAAACTTGTTGCTTGAGCTTCTAAACTTTTCATGTGCCCGAAAGCTAACTAGCTTTTATCAAGGTTTAAGAAATCCCAGAGCCGTGAAGGAAGCAACAATGATTGGATTGCTTTGTGGACATATCTACAGGAACAACACACATTTTGATTGGAAAAACAGTTGGTGTCCTGTGGATTTCTGGCAAAGAGTACTTTGCTGTTTGGACTACTCATGAACAAACCGTCGAGCAGCTTTGCAGCGGGGCCAATGTGCAACAACTGTCACTTGCTCAGTTCATAGGGGAATAGAATCAGAGTGGCACTGGAAAAGCACAGCATTTTAGGTTCCTCACAAGGTGAGGTTGCTGCAAAAACGATTTCTGTAGACTCTTGGACTTCTTGGTGGTTCACTCTAGGAATTGTACGTGGGTTGGTTCACCCCAGTTGTAAATAGGGTAAGTTAAAATACAATTGGGGTGAACTAACTCACTTGCTGAGAGGCACCTGCAAAAACGTAGCTTCCCTTGGCATGTGAAATTCATTGAAATTTCTATATTCTGGCTACCAAAAACTCAGTCACCAAATAAACCAAGGTCTACACGCATGACTCATAACATTGTCATATCAAAGTGCAAAATAAAATAACCTCACAAACCAGAGTTTTGAAGGTTTAATGATATGTTTATCGAGGTCGTATATTCACATGTTTATTGATATATCCGGCATATAACATATGGTATCTATGTCTGAAATTCAACCCAGGCACACACTATTCATCCATTGTTTGCCATCAATCATCATTTCTCGGTCAGCTCTTTATTTTGCATGGTCCAAATCCACATGTTTGATGGTTTCAACTTTGAAACATAGTCCCCATTTCAATGCCCACTTCTTGTTTTCAATTTAATAATAGTTAATACCCTCTGGTAATCAGACGCAGCTATTGAAAATGGCCATAGAAATAGTGGATGTTCCATGATTTCCCATGAATAGCATGGTGATTTCCCATCACTGAACCATCTTCTGATGTTTGATCTGGGTAAATTATACTAATTCACTAATTTGAATTGAGGCCATTTGGGGATGATTCCCTATACTAACCATCATCATTCCAGGGCTCGGTCACAGTGAGGTCGTTATAATTTACCTAGTTTGATGCTTCCCATTTCTGCTTATAATCCCCCACTTCTTGTGGGCCTGGGTCCGATATCTCCAAGAGAAGGATCGCACCCACCTGGATCGGTTCCGCGGGGGGAAGTGGTGTCATGGGGATGGAGTCCCCAAGCCGGGGAGAATTCGATCACATTATATGATGGTCATTGGATTGGTTAATGGGAAAATTTACAGGAAACCCAGGATTTTCCCATCAAATATAGGGTTTTCCTGTAAATTTTCCCTTAACCCAATCCAATGAATTATATGATGGGTATATGACCAACGATATCGGGACATAATGGCGATATCATGGAGATAGTATTACTCTAGCATGATTTGATGGACTTAGCCATCCAAGATATAGCTATTTTCAAAGGGAAAATGATGATTAAGCCATCTTAAGCAACAAGAATCGAGATTTTCATCATTCATCTTAACATATCTTCACCATCAAGAATCTTAACCAAATGGAACCAACATAAATCTCTTCATTTTCCATGTCCTTTCCCTAACCAGTTCCGCCTTCCCAGAGTGGGACACACTGAAGCTGAATCTCCGTCGCGCCCAGGGAGCATTGAGTTCTGGCCTTGGAAACGCAGAGCGGATGTCCCGATCATTCGTGGTTTCTGCAGTGATGTACCGTCTTTCGCTCTTTTGACCCAAAACACAAATGCGGATCTATTACTGTTTTATGGAACAATAAGAACATATGAGAAAATAGAAAATTACAATCTATGTTAATTCTGCTGATGATATTTCCATATTGCAAGATGTCTTATATTAATGTGTATATTGATATATATATATATATATTATAGTATGCATCACGTGATCAGGCGCTTCTCAGACCTGTCACATTGATACTCTCCTTCCCAAACGAACCAATCACCCAAAGATTTTGACCTAGGAGCAGGGCAGGCCTATGCTCGGCCTTACATGCGTGGTCCGTTGACAAGGACTCAATATGAACCAATGGATGTTCATGAGCTGGGACAAAATTCCATGTCACATTGGTTTCATACCCTTTTGTGGTCATATCCACATGTTTGAGTGGTTCAACGCTGGGGTTGCGATACAGATTACAAGCTATATCAAGATCAAGTACAGTATGTGAGTCACATAGAAACATGACTATATATATATATGTACATATAACTTCACATATTTTATCGCCATAGAATTTATAATTGCTTTGACCGAAAATAGGGCACCCAAATTTCACATGGTCAATCATCATTGTCCCCATCAAAATTGCCATAGCTTTCCGCATCCCTTTCAAACAGAGCCACATAAATCATATAAACATACTGTCGGTTTTCAAAAATATATCCCCACTATATTCCGCTTGTATCCGCATTTATTCATGGTTACATGCCCATGAGATTCTAGTCAAGTCCCATCCCTATATCCCCATTGTGGTTGCTTTTGAACATTTTTAACCCTCCAAATCACCAGTGAAATCCCAATCGGCCCCAAAAAAGGGATATCCCACATATTCCCAAATATCATATCCAGCTGGGTATATCCCCGTGATATCCCAAGATTTGGTGAAATCCGTAGTCTCGTTGGGTCAAATCCACCTTCATTTGTGGCACCATGAAATTGTGGTTGGTCGTATACGATGATATTCTGGCTGAATTCTTAGCTAATACACAAAGCAAAAAATAGCCAAATGAAGGCCATTCGGGAATGATTCCCTTTTTTTCTCAACCTTCCAGTGACCTCGGAGAGAGGTCAGGATCAAATTCATCTGGAATATCCCCATTTGAATCACCACAATAATGGTGCCACCCACAATATTTGGGGGATATATGGCATAAACAAGCCATTATATCTTCAATAAATGGTGCTTGGTAGATAGAATATCTGCCATCAATTCCTTAGATGTCCACAATTAAATCATCATCAAATCCACACAGCATTCCCCGGCACATCGAGGACCAGGTGCTTGCCATGCGGACCATACCTGGGGAAAGCTGGGTATCGAAGATTTGAGCAGCAAACATTGGGATTTGATGAGCCAAAACATGGGGATTTAACTTACAGACACAAGGGATCAAGCAGCACAAATGATGGTATAGTGGGGATATTTCATGGTTGAGGATTTCATTCACCTTTAACCAGCATGGATTTAACCAGCCCAAAATGGTGACTTCACCAATGCAAAGAGGGATTTCACCTGCAAACTGCAAACCGTTTGGACATAGTTGATAAAATCAGCGAAAATTGGGATTTGAACAGAACAGGGGCGGATGGAACTTGCAAAAACTAGTGGTGTAATCAGTGAACATTTGGATATCAGCAGCAAATTGATCAAACCACCACCAAACATATGGTAATGTGATTTGATTGAAACAAATGGGGTTTGATGCCCCTATCTCGCGATGTAACCATAAAAAATCAAGATTAAACTGAGAAACATGTTGGTTTCACCAAAACTACATGATTGACCCCATGAAAACAGGGGATATCACACGATCAACAATTGGGATCTTACGCTTTACCAACAAATTGGGACATTGTTTTTCCAAATGGCAGCATATTAAAAGGTTTCCCTTTTGTATGGGTCAAAACCGAAGACAAAAAAAGAGCACAGCCATTGGTTGTTTCTTTAGTTACTTTCATGACTAACCATTCCACGTTTGGGCACCTGATTTAGTTTCGACGGATATCCAAGGAGGCTGAGTAAAAAAAAGAAACGGACATACTTCAGAGTGTTTAGTCAAGACCGATGTCCAGGAGTAGAAACTTTGTGGCCATACTGCAATGGGGCTGAAGAGTATGTGGTACAGTTAAACTATTGGAATGGGATTTCTCTCGTAAAGCTCTTTTGCAACCCTTAAGGTGTCAGCATCAGGAACAAACATATCTACCTCTGGGCCTCAAATGGGGCCCGAAAAATGAATAGATCAAATACTAAGCTTTGGGGTTCTGATAGATATCTTATATTATCTTATATTAGGGGCAAGGAATCATCAAATCTACAAACCCTGACAAAAATCATCATCTCCAATTGTAAACTGCTGTTGATGAATTTACAGTATTGCAGGAGATACACAGCTTTCTTACTCATTGATTTTATTTCTTCATATCCATGTTTTGCTTGATTCATATCCCAGTCCCAGTTTACTTTATCCATTTCCAATATTTTTCCGCTTGAACCCGTGTTCTTGTTCGTTGGTCTCTCAACTCTTGTGGCAACACCCTGCCCAAATCATGTTTCCCGAGGTGCCGAAACTGAAGCTCCCAAGGTGAAACACCTCACAGCCCAGCTGTGACCGGAAGGATTCTTTTCAGGTCAGCTACACGGCTATTGAGATTTTACCACTAGAAATCAGGCATGCACAATGATGATATAACGGGCAGATATTTATGATATTTGGAACTTCGTATGATATACTCGGGATGTCGGCATTGAGGATATTCATGGATATTCACAAGGTAAAACCAACAAGACTGGGATTTCGACCAGCAGAAATGGATGAGGTGTTATTTTTACCAGGCAGGTGAGGCAGTAAAGAAACATTGCATCCCTGAGTTTATTGCTTAGATGCTGAAAACTTCCATCTGTTTCCCTTTCCTTGACCAGGTTCCCGGCCCAAACGTTCTGCTAAAACGCCCCGCAAGGCCGCGCGCATGGCGACCTGAAGCAGCAAGAATAGGGAGTTTGATGAGGAAAAAAGGGTGGTGTATAGCCAACAAGAAATCGGATTTAGGCAGCAAAACATGGTGCTGCATATTGCTGCATATTGGATATGAACCAGTCTTTTCCATGGATGTTTAAATCCCCATATGTTTGTTGTTTAAGTTCACCTTTTTAAAACAGATTTCATTTTTGTCGTTCAAATCCCCATGTTTGCCGGATGAATCCCAATGATTGCTGGATCAATCTCCACATTTGTCGGTTGAATCCCTGCGTTTGTCGGAAAAATCCCCATATCTTGTTTGGATAAATCCTCGTTTTGATTTGATGGTTCATCTTCATGTTTGATACTTCAAAAGATGTTTACCTCTTGAATCCCCCATGTTTGTGGTAAGACGTATTCTCACAACCGTGGAGGCGTTGCGAATCGTTGCGATTCTTTTTCTCGTGGTACATGGATTTCATATGATTTCATGGAGTGGGATGGGGTGGGCTAACAACGTTCATTTGCACGTGCACACATACCTCATGCTACGCTACTGTAGTTGCACACATATGTCATGCCACGCTACTGTAAGTTTTCTTTGCACACTTACGTCGTGTACGCTGATGATCGCGATGTAACGGCGCACACATGTGATGTTACTTTGTAAATACAATTGCAAAGATCTTTTCTTGCACTTTCTAACATTCTGAATGCTACGTTGTAAGATCTTCTCTTGCACTGGCGCGCACGTGTGTGGGTGCGGAGCAAAACTAAAATCCCTGTGAGATGAAGGGACAAAATCTACCCATCTTCAGACAGAATTTGATCAAAGTGAGAACTGAGCGGCAACATACAATGATAGGAAAAAGGCTGCTGAAACTCTTCATCGTCCAGTGATTCAAACACATCATTCAAGAAGTGGCAAAATGTGAGGCGTTTATGCACATCGACACGTCAAAAACGCACGGTTGCGACGATCCGTGTTACCATGTTTGTGAGTTAACCCCATATGAAGTTTCCTACAATGGGGGTACCTCCAAATCATTCATTGTAATAGGATTTTTTATCATAAACCATCCATTTTGGGATATCACCATTTTAGGAAACCCCCGCATGTTTGTTGCAAAAGTCCCCGTTGTGCGGATCCTGTTGGCCCATCCCTCATCGGCCGAGCGGCAAAGCGTTGCTGTGCGGGGCCAGACTCAAAGCTGCGTGCACGTAGCTGTTCTTCTGAACCTCGTGCAATCAACTTAGATATGGGGAATGTATGGGAATTAAATGGGAATGATTATAGGGGTTTAATCTGATTAATAAGTAATCATCCATACTTCAACTATGCATTAGTTCAGTAATAAACAATGCATTAGCATATGGGATTGTTGAGGGTTATTTCCAACCAACAATAAGCTGTTCCCAAATCCTGGGCTTTGTAGGATTAAATGGAATATACAAGCAACCTGTGCTGAGTTTTATTCCAACCAACATGCTGATGTAATGGGAGTTTAATGGGGATATCATGGGGATATCATGGGGGAACCAACTTTAATAGACCCCTGGAGCATACCCCATGACATTTGAAGAGGGTTTATGAAAGGATTCCTTTCATTACAGGTGTTGGAGGGGCTCATTGTGTTCATGAAAAATCCCAACGTTAGTGTAACTCTTAAATTTTCACTGCCAAAAAAATGCAATTTTAGTCTATTTTTCTTTGAAAAAGAAAGCCTCACTTGGGAATTTCCATGGAGATTGCCCTGCATCTCCTCATAAAAACCCGAGGCGCTCAACAGCTTCCACTGCTCCTCCGTCGGCGAAAGGAGGTCCCAGACCAGCACCAGAGTAGCGACTCCTTGCGGATCTCGGCCCAAATCACACGAAACTCATGGTGAAAATTGAGTTTAATGGTGATGTCATAGTGACTTCATGGAAATTTCATGGGCATTTGATAGTGATTTCATGGGATTCAGTGGAAAAATGGGTGAATGTCCAATCAAATGGATTGGTTAAAGGGAAGCCAGGAATCTGGCGGGGTTTTTAGCATCAACTTGGTATAGTTCCCCGTAGATTTCCCCTTCATCCGATTCTGAGATTAGGAGAATAGGTAACACAGGTCCTTTATTGGGATGATATATTCAATGGATTGGTTAATGGGAAAATTTACAGGAAACCATGGATTTTCCCATCAAATATAGGGGTTTCCTGTAAATTTTCCCTTTAACCAATCCAGTGATAAATGGTATACTAACTTTTTTTGGTGGACCTCATAGAATAATCCCTTTTGTGAGAACCATGCTCAAAAAGAAAATGTTCACCCACATGTTTGTACTTTGTAACAATCCAAAGTTAGAAGTTAGTTTACAGTATATATATATATAACTATAGCCTGTAGCTATATCCCCCATAACCCTAGAATCACCAAGTTACAAACCGACTTAGCTATCTAGGGGACCTAATGGATCTATGGTTGCCACTGTTCACTGCTCACCACACCTGCATTGCTTTTAGTAGGACCAAGGGCTGCAACCTGGCGAATGATGGGGTGGCCTGGTGCTGACATTGAGATCTGATGGGATCTGACGGATTTCCCCATGCAGCAACCACCAAAAGAGAGGTTTTATCAAATTTTAGTGAAACTAATCCTGAAATAGTGATTGATTTAAACATTTTCAGAATCTGATAGTGATTGTTACCATCTGGTAAATTAACATAGACCCTGGCAAATAGGGGTTGGAAGATTAGTTTCCTCTAAAAATAGCTATTCTCAGGGTCTATGTTAATATACCAGAGGGTATCTGATGTTATCTGTTTGACCTAAGTTCCAGGCTCTGCAATTCAGCAAACTTCAGTGTCCGCTCCAGTTTCTGCTCGGGTGTGAATGCACAATCTGCGATGGTGTACCATATGGGGGTTTCCTAGAATGGGGGTACCCAAAAATGGATGGTTTATAAGGGAAAATCCTATTGAAATGGATGATTTGGGGGTACCCCTATTTTAGGAAACCTCCATATCTAATGGAATGAGTCTTCCAGTTTGGGATGAAGTATGCTCATCCTGGCCAATGTGAAATATAGAGGTCTGACATGGCTTTTATCATCCATAACAATGGGGAGATATAGCATATGTAGTATCAAACACCCCAACATGGGCCCTAAAAATGAACGATCCTATGATGAATGAAACAGGTTTCTAAATGGATGTTTTAATGAGGGAAGGGATTATTATAATGATTTGGCTTCATCCTATAAATGATCATTCATGATGGTCAGCCTTGGTGAATATCCACATTTTCCTCAGTTAAAAACCGCTGTATTTCCTGGGATTGATGTTTATTCTGATCGATCATCAATGTTCTTGGTAGTTTCAAATGTTTACCCCAACTAGCAGTTTAATCCACTGTTCATCCATCTTCACCACCAAACCCTGCGGCACGCCTTTCGCAGCCGCCTGGCCCTGCCGCAGGGTAGAGGCGTGGTTCAAGTTTCTGGTTGAAATGATGAGAGTGGGGATTTACACACAGGAATCGGAAAGAAATTATGTTGTGGGATTTGGCATGATTTGGACATCAAATGGGGATGTTAATGAATATGTTCTGATATCTTTTACTATTATCATGGTCAATGTGGTAAACCCAATGCCATAAACCATCCTTAATTTAAGTTTACTACTGGGTATACCTTGCCTAGAATTGGGATGATTTATTTTAATAATGCCCCCAGTCATGGTTTGTTACTGGGATGGTATATTATTCACTTTGCAGGAATAACATGGAAAAAAACCTCTTGTCGCATCCCATCATACTGGTTGCTTAATAGATATTCAGCGTATGAGATCGTTCAGGTCGTACAACCAACTAGAATGACCATTCAACGAGCGCTTTCTCAATGGCTCGTTCGATTTGACCAGCACAAAGATTAGGGATTTGATGGCCAAAGAATTGGATTTATCCGTCAGCCCACAAAATATTAGGTATTGAATACATAAACATGAGATTTTGCCAGCAAACATATGAATTGCACAACAAAACCCGCTGGGTTGATGTTCTAGGGAAACTTTTATTTGCAACCCATGCAGAGTCAGCATCATCGTTTTGGGGGGTACCACAGAACTCAAAGTAAATGTGGGAATCGCGTTCTGAAAAAGGTGCTGCACCCATGAGCCATGACCACTCGGTCCACTCTTTGATTGATGCGATTTGAAACTGATCGTGCTTGCGGTGAAACACCACCTTCAAAACCATCTTTCAAATTGAATCACCACTGTGTTGATATAAAAATCAATCAAATTCCTCTGCATCTCTCACTGGGTGATGTTCAGAAACCCTGTCAACCAACCATGGTCTGCCAAATGTCCATTTCCAGGCTGCTTTCCAGGCGGATGTTTGCTGTTTAAATCCTCATAAACCAACGCTTTATTGGAATGGACACCTACCAAGCAGCCCCTTGCTAACTACATTGGTTAGATCCCAATGGCAGCAACCATCTTTCAACTTTGTACCTCCAATTTCAGCAAACGCACCCTTCATCAACATAATGACAATCTTGGGGCTCTGGGCCACTCATTTCACCACCATTCAAGCCGTATCTGCCGGTGACAGGACTGTTTTTTTTTGGTCGTGTGAAGTATACAGTATAAGTATTAGACAATCCATTTTGGTGGTGGATGATTTTCACCCCTACCCATGTCCAGGGGTTTGATTCCTTGCAGATGCACTTCCACTAAGTGGCGAAATTGACATGAGTTTTATAAGGCCATGTCCCAACTTCTAGGGGTTACATGTATTTTTATGCCCACCAGAATCACACCAACTGTATCTTTGGGGGATATGTCATAGCTCCCCAGTACCTGTTGTTAGTACTGGATCTGTTAATGTTGGTGCTCTGCCTTCGCGGCTGCAACCAATACCCCAACTCTCCATCCACGCAGCGAGGTTCTTGGGCCTTGCTGGGCAGGGAAATCCAAGGACTTTTGGGATCTTTTTTGGGACAATTCAGTGGATTATAGGTGAAATGAACTATAGATATGAACTCTGGTTAGAAATGAACTGTTCATAAAGAGATGTTTTAATGATTATAGGTTATATGAACTATGGTTATAAAATAACGATTATAAGGTTAGAGGCTAGAAATAAACTATTTATGACTATTCAGTGCAGCACGCATTGCACAACAATCGTCAAGACCGTGCAGCGACCTTCGATTGGTGTTGTTTTCATCGCCTCAAGGCCCTCGCCGAGGAAGTTCCCTACCACTTCAAATCTATTGGGACAGTGGAATCATCATCGAAGGAAGTTTAGAAGTGAAACTTCCGACAATATGGACAGTTGAAAAGCAGAGGTGAGAAGAGCCAAGATGTGAAGAGCTCAGCCATGAA
>BGPT01001153.1:0-50002 GCA_003297045.1 Symbiodinium sp. clade C Y103 | reverse complement strand
TCAGTGAGTCAGTTAGTTAGTTTGTTAGTTAGTTTGTTAGTTAGTTACTTAGTCAGTCAGTCAGTTCGTCAGTTAGTCAGTTTGTTAGGCAGGCAGATAAATAGACAGATAGATAGGCCGACGCTCCAACCACTTGTCGGTCCATCAGTGAGTTCGCTCTGCCATCCATCAGTCACAGCAACGAACCTCTCCTATAGGTTTACCATTTTTGAAACTTCCGCCACCGCCTTGTGCGGTACTACTGGTACAATCTCCCGGAGATGGAGAAAAAACTTACTTATGAAATCAGTTTTCTATTCTGATCCGAATTTCTTGCAGTTCCCCCATTTTTTTTGCATGTTACAATCCCCTTTCGTTTATTGGGGAAAACAATTCTTTGTTGGTTCAATTCCGATTTTTCGCTGTTGAATCATTTGAAATTCCAATTTTTATTGGTTCAATCATTACTTTTGCTCCTTAAATCCCCATGTGTGTTGGTCAAAATCATGTTCTTGTTCCACCTTTGTTGCTTCAATCATCATTTTTCTTGGGAAGAAACGTCATTTTCACCATTTTTGTTGGTTAAATCACCATTACATCCACCCAGTACCTGGCCCCCTGGGCCGCCGCAGCATAGTAGTCGGACCACAATGCGCGCCGCCGTGCAGGGAAGGGCTCAACACTACTGCGGCCTCGCCTCACATGTCGAAAATCATGTGATCTAAATGGGATTTGAGATGGACTTTATGGCACATATTTTGATTTTATGGGATATCAAGGGGATATTTCAAGGAGTATAGATGAGTCTAGCTAGCAACGGATATGTCATAGTGATTTTTGGGGATCTTACCGAACCAAAATAGAGATTTACCATGATTTTAAGCAGCAAATATGGGGATATATATGTAGATTGGGGCTATAACCAAGACCAAGTGCATATGACATGAGGGTGTGTCTGACCGTTGGCTGTGGGCCACCCAAGTAGCCATTGAATGGCGAATATGATGATTAAACCAATGGATTTGGGATACACCATGTTCAGACAAATCTGCTCACCAATAATGGGG
Source organism: Symbiodinium sp. clade C Y103 (assembly GCA_003297045.1). Taxonomy (NCBI): domain Eukaryota; class Dinophyceae; order Suessiales; family Symbiodiniaceae; genus Cladocopium; species Cladocopium sp. clade C. The sequence goes on along the minus strand of BGPT01001153.1, from coordinate 48,956 downwards.
GTGTATAAAACCAACCATACAAAGGGGATTTTGGTTTGGGATATTTTATGGTATATCTAGTAGAAATGGAGCATTTGGGTATGTCCAAAACTGGGGTCTGTCCCAAAATGGCAACTTTAAGAGCAAACGTGCCCGCCCAGATGTAAGGGATGTTCCCCAGAGGAGTCATCAGCTGTGATCCAAAGCTGTTTCAATGGCCAGTGGCCGACTTGCTCTGGGCATCTACTGTCAACTATGAGGTAAACAGTGGTAACAGTGCTACTGTACTCGAAGCCTTGTGACTGCAGATGGGAGCAGCTCACTCAAGCGGCGAGAGAGGCACTGCCCGATAGTGTGGCGGATTGGCTCCCTGGGACTGGTTGTGTGGCTACAAAGGAGCCTTCCACCCGATCCTTTCGCAGCTCTGCAAGCGCTGCTGCAAAGGGCCTGTCCCTCCATCTATTTCTTTGCAAGAGTGGTGGCTTGGTGCATATGGATTTTAGTGGGAATCAAAATAGGTGAGTATGAATTGTAATCAATTTAAAATAATACATGGACCTCGGTCGGAATTTAGGGGTGATCATGTTCCTGTGTTTCTGAAAACTCCTCTAGAAAATGAGTGGTTCAAGCTCAAAAACCCTCTACAGTAGAAAATGGGTTGTGCATGGTTGTGGACCCAAAATACTCTCTGGTTCACGAAAACTACTTTTCAGCACTTTCTAGAAAATCACATTTGTTCATCAACAAAAACATAGAATAAATCTTCAGACAGTTTGTCTAGAACGAGAGCTCTTCACACTAAACAAGTCCCAAAAACTCGAACAAACGTTTTTCAAAGAAAATGACATCTCAATTCATGTTTCTAAGACAGGTCAAGGTATGTGTCTACAAGATTCAGGCACCGGAATGGTCTTGAAAAAAGGATACATAGACAAGATTGAATACTGTCAGTGATCATTTGCTTTTGAATGAAATATCAACTGAAGTGGTTGTCTTGAAGCCAGAGGGTGGTATTTCTTTTTCCGGCATTTGTCTAGAATAGAAAATGGCTGATTTGAATTTATAAAGATTTGATGCCTAGAAAATGGGTCCGCCCAGTAGAATTCTATCAAGTGGGTGCGCGGCAGTATAATTCTAGAAAATGGGTTCTTCCCCACAACCGCCCCCTTCTAGAAAATGCACGAAAATGCATATGGTTTTGCAATCATGTCGTACTCCAAAAGAAGTAGCACACCCATTTAAAAAAAAACACGATCTTTACTGGGGATTTCCCAGCTAGTCATGATTACCAGAGAGTATCTAAGAAAATGCAACGACACCTCTAGAAAACATACCTCGAATCCCTTCAACACCTCGAATTTAGGAGAAATCTCTCCGTAAGTCCTCCTTGAAATTGTCATGGGGTATATTCCAACAGTCTTTTGGACAGACCTTCCCTTAGATGGATGTGCATGCCAATTTTTCAAACGGCTTGGTAGTTGAGCCACCCATCGCATATATTGATAAAATCAGTTGTCATCACTTCTGTCACCCTTTCTCATTGCCAAGTCCAAAAAGAACAAAACATGGACTTAAATTGATTTCAATGTCGGAACAAGATAGAAATCTGGCGCCCTAAAGATGAATAAGTAATGGTCCCCAAGTCTGAGATATAGCCATGGGTCAATTCACCCAACAGATATTCAAATCTGGTAATTCATAGGTCTTGGTGACACCAAAATAGCTGATAACCGCAATCAAACATGGCAATCCTAAATCCACTGTAAATAGAGGTTTTGATGGGAAAATCATGAAGAAATCGGGGATTTTCTATTGCCATGTTTGATTACTGGAGAGTAGTCATGGTAGTTTTTGATCCACCTCTGTAGCAATTTCCTCTGCACAAACATCCCGCCACCCCCCTGAGCAAAAGCACCAGAGCAGAGTCGGCACCTGATCAACACCAAAAAAAGCAATGGTCCAATTGAGCTCAATGGATTGTGTTTTTTACGGAAAAATCTGCAAGTAACCAGGAATTGTCCCAAATGTTCCAGGCTATTCGGTAGATTTCCCTTCAACCAACCCCCAACAAAGGTCGAGAAGTGTTTCCAGGATGGTATAGGTGATGGTTCCCACATATTTTCCATGTTCCCACTTTTCCTATCTTTTTGGAGGTTGCTGTAAACCAATCCTGGGACAAACATGGGCAAAGAAAGCAGGTGGAAAAGACTCATCTAATGGGCATGGGTCCAACAACTAACTCATCAAACCCGAGTATATTTTCACCAGCTAAAATTGCTGGAAGATGCTGGATGGTCACCCAAAAAAAAAGTATTCAAAGGAATTCGAAGGTATTGATTCACAGCCACTTCTGTTGTTCCTCTTCTTTTTTGGAGGAAAACCCGTGGTTGGGAGATTTGGAACATTTTACACATCCACAAAATGGCTGGAACCTATACGACCCAAAAGCAGGATGGAATTTGTTGGACAAATTGTCTTTGGCTGTTCCGGGGGTTCCAGCGTATATGCAATACAAAGGAAAAACCATCCATGCTCTGAGAACATACTTCACCTGCAAGACTATGTGTGGAAATCATATGCAACATTCTGTGTGAAAGCAAATCACAACCATTGCTGCAATGTGGCAGATAATACAAACGGTCCCTTGAACATGCAAAATTTCCAACGATGCCTTATAGCATTCGCTCTTTTCAAAAATAATCATGCTACATCATGATACTTTTCTCAGTAGCTTGTCCTTGCCAAAGGCATCATCTCAATCTCCGCAGAACCTAAAGCAGTCTGGCACATGAGTAAAATTCCTGAATCAAACGTATTGTCCTGTGCTCAAACATAGCTTGCTGGAAAATCCCCTCATTTGTATGGAGGATTTTCCTATTAAACCCCCCATTTTCTGGATGATTGCCATGTTTGATTACCCGAGAGTAGACCCATTTTGGGGCCTGGTGAGCCAGGTCATAACTAGATTTGGTGAGCCAGAAAGGTCAGTAAGGTGGACCCAAAATTGTAAGGAGAATTGGGTGTGGTTCAACATGTTTTATCCCCCCCAAAAAAGTAGATAATTAATGCTAATTAACAAATAATTTGAAAAGATTTGAATTAGAACAACTCACCGACCTAAAAAGCTCGGTGATTTTTGGAGACCCCATTCCCAGTCCAGTGCGACGTGAGGTCGTGATCCAAATTTCTCCAGATTTCTTGCTGTTTGAATACCCATCAGATCCCCATCTTTTTTTTGGCTTACACTCTGGTAAATTAACATGGACCCTGGCAAATAGGGATTGGAAGATTAGTTTCCCCTAAAAATAGCTATTCTCAGGGTCTATGTTAATATACCAGAGGGTAATCCCCATTTTCCCTCATTTTTGTTGCTTCAATCCTATACCATTTTCGTATCGTTTTGGGGGCCGGATGGGGCGCATCCTGGGTCTCCTGACACCACCTTCCAGTCGCATGGACCGCGGCCGGGATCGCCATTCCTGACCCAAAAGGTTGTCCGGTCATCTCTCCAACAAATCAGAAATGATGAGGTTCATTTGGGTTCGTCTAGAAAAAAGGGTACCTCCAAATTTGATGGTTTATCATGGTTTATCATGGTTTATCATGGTTTATCATGGTTTATCATCACCTTCCCTACTATCCGATGGCCATTTGGGATTCTACTCCATTTTCAGACACCGCCATTTGGTAAACGCAATATTTTCGTGGGAAAAAATGGTGAGACGCTTCACCAACCAGCAATGATGGGGATAGAATGGGAACAAAGCTACAATATGGCTTCTATATATGGGTTGGAAGTTTACAGAAACGGAGGCCCCAATTAATCAGTTGGTTTCAGTCGTTATATCCATGAATTTCACCCCAGTGAACCTCGTGATTTAGAAAGTGACGGATTCAGAGGGCCAAACTGTTGCTGGCCCAAACGAAAACAATTGCATTGAGACGAGATACCTCCTGCAGCCAGTAGAGCTCTGCAGCTCCCTCGCCCGGACTTTCATCCCTCTGGATCGCGCTCTGGTCCGAGGAGTTGGCTCAGCAGCTTCGCCCCGGGGTCCGGGTGCATGGCGGCTGCCAATGATCGACATGAAAATGGATGCAATGCAGAACATGAGCTGATGAATGTTCAGTCCTTCACCATGGGGCCCTTTTGTGTTGGGTTTCACCATCTAGTTGAATCACAAGTCAATCCATGAGTATTCCGATCTTGCGCAGGTTTGTCCAGCCCAAAAATGTGATTTCGGCTGGAAAAAAAAAGTTTGTAAAACCATTTGGGATATCCTGGTGCCGAACAAAACCGTTTGAAGCGTCGTGCAGGGTTTCACGTTGGGCCCCAAATCCACAAATCAGTCAATTTACATTCAATGAACCATGTCTGTGGCTTTCTCCAAATCTTCTCCCTGTCATCTATGGATCATACCCTCATGTTTGCGAGTGTTAAAAAAACCTTAAACAACTACTATACAACTAATCAACCAGGACTTTAGCAGCCATTGCCATCCAAGTGATATTCCCAGTAAGTATCCCAGAAGCAATGCTCTTTATGGTTCTGGCTGAATTGAAACAACCTGAAAATAGTTATTTCTTTAATCAAAGAAGTGCACTGCCCCAGCGCTCGGGCGAAAGCAGCACACCTTACCAACCTGAAAATAGCTGAAAAGTTTGGCATGTCGGGATGATTCTCCATATATAAACCATCATATTACCATTGTTGGCTTTATAATCATTAATCATGATTGATCCTCAATCCATTATATCACATTATACCCCGTTAAACAATGCTTCGTGGGGTTGGTTCATAACTTGATACCAACCCCTTTTTTTGGGACGAACCTCCCCATTGCAACCACTCAGTTCCAACTCCCCTTGCAGCTGGGCGACTTTGGGCGATCCCAAGGGCGCGGAGATGTAACGCACGCCCTCGCCGGCTTGGAGATCGTCTCGGGGGAGCCAATGGCTTCAAGTTGGGAAGTTCATAAAGAAAAAGGTTTCCAAAATTTGGGATTTAACTTAACTATTTAACCAATAACGATTCAGATTTCAGCAAGGAAAATGCAGATCTCAGCGACAAAAATGGACTTTGAACCACCAAACATGCAGGTTTAATGAGCAAAAATGGACTAATGGTTATATCTATATAGTCTATATAGTGTTATAATGATTATAATGTTTTATATGAAAACTATTGAACTATAAAACCATACAGTTTGATATTCTTGTTACACAGTATTATGTATTACTCTTTTGGTTCGTATATTCTTATAACTTTTATTCACATCCCAGAATGTCAATGTATGTACGAAGCAGTTTCTCCAGATTCAGGTTCTGATCCATCCAATGTCAAAGCCTAATTCAACTACCCTCCGGTAATCAAACATGGCAATGGAAAATACCTCATGTGTATATTTTTCTACCATTAAAACCTGCATTGATAGGGGATTTCCCAGCTAGCCACGTTTGATTGCCAGAGGTAAGCTTTTCAACCACGCATCTGGGGAAGTTGCAATAGTTCCCAAGCTGGAATTAATTCATCCATTTTTGCCAGGTGCATATATGGGGCTTGGTCGGCCAGTAAGGTCCCTGGAATTTACCCGTGTGTACCTGTTCTGGCTGGTGCATCCTACATTTCTTGCTCAAATCCCAATTTTGCATGCGCAAAACAACCATCAAAAACATGTTTTTTGGTTGTTCCCCCAGATTTCATGGATTTCCCCTACAGATTGATTTGTTGATCCCCGGTTCTGACTCGTTTTCATCCCCTAAAATTGGGGGGTCAAATCGCTGCTGCCCCCGCCTTTTGCCGTTGATCCCAGGCAAAGTGTGTGTGCCCAAAGAGGTGAATCCTGGGGCCGTTTTTAAAGGCCATGTTGGCGATGGCAATTTGAATGGGGACAGTGATGAGAAACCATCGGATTTTGGGGTATCTCCTGGGTAAAACAATGATAAACCACCCATTTGGGAAGGGTTTATACCACCTATTTATGGTGAATTTGGGGATGGTTTATGGCTTTGTTTTACCAACATTATATCCTGGGCCAATGGGAATAAAATGATGGGAAAGATTATAGGGATGTTTGAGCAAAAAACATGGTGATAGAATGGGACAGTTTTCCGGGATGCAATGGAATTGTACCAACTTAGATGTGACATTTGGGTGTGTCTGAAAATGGTGTATTTCCACCAAATGGTCATTTTAAAAGGAACAGTGATGATAAACCATTGGATTTTGGGCTGTATCGTCTAAATCCAGTTAGGATGGGACGATGGGAATAAACTTTTGGGAAAATTTAAGACATTTAGGATTTAAGCAACAAAAATGGTGGTATAATAGGGAGTAACAGGGATATAATGGGGATATAATATGATGTAGGGGGACATGGACATTTATACCAGTAGCTGGAAAAATCATCGAACTGAATGGTGCTGGGAAAGATTTCGGGGCATATCCTCGAAATACAGCAAGAGTTGGGATATCATTGGATATACGTATAATATATATATATATATAATTATAGATATTGATGATTTATAGAAGATGGTACTCCAGTGATCATTTTCTAAGTCCAGCTGGGAAGATGGGAAGATGCCGATATGGCCATCCGAGCTCGGCCAGGGTCTGAGACGGCCGAAGCCTTGCCCACGTGAGGTTTCGTCCCTTCGTACCCTGCATGTTTTTAAACAGATATGTGCCATGATCAAATTGCAGAAAACATGGCATTTGAGTTGAATGAACCAACAAAACATAGTTGATATCATAGGGATATATAGTTAACTTTAATGGACCATGGTCAATCCATATGGCCAAGACCTGGGGAGTTGATGGAGAGACAATGGGGATAAAATGGGAAATTCAGTAAGAGAAATAGTGAACTTAACCAACATGGAGGATATGGATATCACTTGGCTCACCAGAACAGCGTTTTCGGGGCTATGACCCACTTAGTACTGGGATAATCCCTAGGATGGCCCTCCAAGCAAATCGCAACCTTGGCTATATAGAGGCGACTCATCATTGGGAACTTGAAATATCTTTGGTAGTCCCTCCCCCGAATATAATGGACATATATATGGAATACTTATATGAATGGATATCAGTAGTCAATCATCAATGAATAGTCAATGAATACTCAATGAACAATCAGTGGATCATGGGTATATACTTGGTACAATCCCTTCTCCCGTTCATATTGGGATGAAACCACATATTTGGGACCATAGAATGGGGTGTGTTAAATATTAGGGGGATGGGGATTACTAACGGCAACGATCGAGAAGTCCAATGGACACATCAGCGATTTGAAACCATGGATCTTCAGGTGACAGTGAAGGAAACTACTCAGCCCTATCATTCTTTGTAGCTGGATAGTGATAACTGATGTAAACCTTGGTGAATGGTAGATGAGCATGTCTTTTTGCCGGAATATTTGATACGCGGCTCAAGATCAGTTTATTGGAAAGGCACCTTTAGGTTAAACTGTCAAACCCCGAATGCTTTCTGGTGAATACTTATCAGTGCTTTTTAGCTAACCCTCAATTTGCATGCTTTTCTCCAACATTTTGATAGTTGAATGGTTGGTTCCTACATTCTTCTAGCGACATAGAAGCGGAAAAGGGGGGTTGCAATCATTTTTGTTGTTTACCCTCCGGTAATCAAAAATAGCAATTGCAAATGCCACATTTATAGACTATAGATGATTCCCATGAAGTTGTCCATTTATGTCCATTTATAGAGGAGTTTCCATTGCCACGTTTGATTACCAGAGGGTAGATCTGCCATGGTACCGTGCCCCTGGGGGCCCCTTACTGAGGTTTCAAACGCTCTAGACGCTTCTGCAGGAATAAAGAACCTGCATTTTGTATTTGGCAACAGCAGCCTGGGAGGGCCTTTGTTGCTGGTTGTGGGTAATTCTACGGGTTATATCCCAACAAAACATGGTGATTTGATGGTATTCCATGGGAACGTAATGGAATATATAACCTACTTGGGGGTGCATTTGGGGCATTTTGGGGCTATTAATGTGTAAAACCAATTATAACTGGAACCGCACCTTCAAGTATCTCACTGAAACTGGTGATTCAATAGAGCTTTAATGGGTTATACTTGGAATGTAACGGGATGTCACTCGAGATGCTGTTGAGAGGTCCTTATTCAAATGGATCATGTTTTTTTGTTGAACCATCTATGACCATCAACCAACAAGCAACCCCGTTGTTGAGATGCTTATATATCCCATTGTGTGCATCCTACAATCATTGAAATGGTTTAAGTCTGTTTAAGGGAAATTGTACAGGGAAACCCATCTATTTGATGGTAAAGACCATGGTTTCATGCAGAGTTTCCCTTCAAACAGTCCATTCGATTAAGGAACTTTTACCAGCAAAAATGAAGGGGCAGCCTTAACTTCGTGCAAGACCATCAGCCCATCAATCTACCCTACCCACGTTCGCCGGACGGTCTACCCAGGCAGGCCAGATATTGGATATGCTTTTGACAGACCAAAGAGACTTGAAACATACTACAAGACATAGAACATGCGGATGACAATCTATGTTCCATGTCTTGATGCTCAGCTACCACAACCCTCGTCATTTGCCCCGCACCTGCGGCTTGCGCCAACTGCGGGAAAAAGAGAAAGCGCCTGGGTGAAGCTCCCAGGAGATCATAGCTAGGATTTTTACAAAATTGATGATGAAATATCATGACATAAACCACACATTGAAGATTTGAAATCTTAGGTTTTAACTAACCAGCAAACACAGGTAGATTTAGCAAACAAAGATGGGAATGTAACAACCAACAGATCATGGAGGTTTAACCGGCAAGGATTTGGAAATTCAAAGGGTGATTATCACCTAACATCAGGATCCAAGAAGCACATGTTTCAAAATAATCAATAAATTGTTTGCTTGGCAATGCATGGGTTATTTGCTGCATCTATGGGTTGGCACAAGCAATCATAAATCTATATAAATCTGTTACCCAGATCATTGTTGCCTGGGGATAACCAACAAATTGGGCAAACAATGGGTATGGGCAAAAAAAACATATTCATCCTGAGGACACACATGGAGGGGAGGGTCAATTTAAGATGGTCCCCATGACTTGATCGTATCATGAGTGGCAAGTTCAGCGATATCAAGGAACCCCAGAAAGTAAAGAAGTTGGTAAAAACCTTCTAAACCAGTGATAAATTGAGTCTTCTATTTTTTGATATTTTTTTGGGGAGTGCTACTTGCTGATCAAATATTTTGGACGTCATCAATGAGGGGACTGACCGTCACATCTGCCAAAGAATGAATTCAATGAATCCCAGAATTGGTCTGAGGGAAATCTGCAGGAATCCCTATAATTTGATGGATTATTCTGTGGTTTCCTGCAAATGTTTCCTTCAACCAACCTGCTGAATGAAGGATGAATCTCACAAGGCAACTTAGTTTTAACATGCGTTTGGGTTATGTTGGTTGGCATGAGCGGCACTTTCCAAGGCATCAACCACCAAACCATGGTGCTTCGCAAGTCTCAGTATTTGCTGTGTTGAGTCGCCACTTCTTTGCGCATTCCCTTTGTTGATCATATGGGCATTTGTCAAACTAGCTTGTGCGGTACCTTCTGGCAATCAAACGTGGCCATTGAAAATCCTCTATACATGGAGGTTCAAGTCGGAAAGTCATCTATCAAGGAATTTTCCAGCAAGCCATGTTTGATTACTGGAGGGTACACACAATTCTAAACCAACTTAAGTGGTAGGCTGAACTAGCCAGGAATCGTGTTTGCGGGGTCCCAGCTACTCCTCCGACTGAATGAAGTGGGGTAAAACAATCCACACACACGATTCCTGAAATGAACCACCAAATACCCCTCAACCATCCCATTAGACAGGTTGCGTCATAGGTATCCCTGCAAAATTGGTTATCTCAGAAGTCTCCGGTAATCAAACATGGCAATGGAACATCCACTTTTGGCACGGCTGGTGCTGAAGATAGCAGGAGCAGCTTCTGATGCAAAGGCCGCTGGAAGTCCCATCCCAATTCCCTGTGGTGTCAGGGGTGCCCTCTTTTGCATGCGGTTGATGGGGGCCCTAAATAGCCTGGCGCACCATAAACTGGCGGTAGGAATGTTCAATTGCTATGTTTGATTACCCCAAGATACCTCAAGTACTACTAGAGCTGACCAAGGTTTGCACTTCTCCAAACTCAGGTTCCCATCTCCGTTCCCAGGCGCTTCTCAGGTAGCAGGAAGGGCTGCGGAAGAAAATGCGACATGGAAATGACCTGGCGATATCCGTATTAGAGGTCTGTCTGAAAATGTGGCAAACATATGTGTATGCATAGATACATGTATAAATATATATATATATATATATGCATGTATGTGTGTATACAGTAACTATAGATGAGATGATATGGTGACATAACTATGGGATAATGGACAACCCGATACCATAGCGACAATAATTATGTGTATATGGCGGGATTTAACCATCAAACGGGTATATTGAATGATAGTTGATAGTCACTATCACCAACGAGTAAACCCAATGCCATAGACCCCTACGAGGGATGGTGTGCAATGACTCCTGGTTGATTAATAGGGATTGCTCATAATTGAGTTTACTGCCCAATTCCAATTTTGATAAGGAGAATCATGTATCTGGTTGAATTAGCCTCTGGTAAACTAGCATAGCTATGGAAAATCACCATTTTCAATAGCTACGTTAGCTCACCAGAGGGTAACCTGAAAATAGCTGAAAAGTTCGGTCATTTGGGGATGATTTCGCGCCGTGAGGTCGTGATATTTCATCCAAATGTATACATGTATATATTACATAACCTTTTGAAACACCATTAAATCAACTTAAATCACCATTTGTGTTGGATATATCCCAATTATATAATAGTAGGATTTTTAAAGATTGATTACAACCATAGACACATATGGAGGTTTCCTAAAATAGGGGTACCCCTAGTTATCATCCATTTTCCATCCGGATTCTCCATTATAAACCATACAGCTATTGGGGTACCTGCATTTAATGTCACCCCCTGATTAATAAACCATGGTTGATTATATAATTAGGGGGATAATCCCCCAATAGTCAATAGTCATTGTCTAGTACTTAAATGGTACCCCCCCCCCCAATGATCAACAGCCGTTTGGGGTTTATTAATCTAGGGTTGACATGCTACCTGGGATGAGCTTCCGCACCTGCTCGGCTTCCTAGGCAAGCGTGTAGCATGGTAGCATGGGGTATCTACCCAAGATATGGCGATGTTGGGAAACGATGATGAAATCAACAAAAATAGAGATTTCACCACCAAAAAACAGGGGATATCATGGGATATGATGGGATATTATCCCATATCACCATTTCTTTTGCTGCGTTAAAAACATAATCCAGCACCCAAATTATATCGTATAATCCAGGTATTTTCTTGTAATGGAATATCCCCAGCTATATATATACTTATGTATACATGCCATTGTCATACATGGGATTCATTGGTTCTTGCCACCCCCGTCATGGGAATCCAAACATGCCGGGCATAGCATTCCTGTTTTCTAGGGGGGGATCAGCATCCCTCAGTACTGTTGAAAATAATCCAACTTTTTGACGATGGCGAACGTTTTGTGGCTATTTTCAGTAGGCAAAACGGTGGTGAACAACTATTCTACATTATTTTACCAAGAATTGTGTAGGGTTTTACATGGTTTTCGTATGTTATATTGTTTATTTGGAGTGTTAGGGAACATGGTATCAAAGCAGTGGATGGATGGGTTTTCCTAAAAATTGTGGGGTAACTATCCGGAAAATCCATGGTCGAGACAATCCTGTTCCCCCTGAAAATGTCCAGAAAACTGGTTCTCCTGCACCAAATAAGATGATTTGCTGAAAAGGATCACAATATATCACAATCCATTGCTCCCTTGATCTTAAATTCCGACCCATACCATCCCATACCCAGGTGCTTAGCCTTAAAACACCAATTCTGCCCTAGTCAAACCCAATTTTTGATGGATAAAACCCATAAAGCCCCTTTGATGCTTTCATCCCCCGTTCAAATTGCCATAAACCCTACATGTTTGATCATTTTTGAACAATGGGGATAAGCTCCTGTTTTTGGGCAAACCCAAATGACGATGTTTCTTGGTTGAATCACCAACAGGCCATCTGGTGCTCCCTGTAGAGTCGCCACGTGTTGGAAGCTAAGACTTGTCATGGCCAAGTGTCTCGATTGACTGCAAAAAGGTTGAGACTGGAGTCTGGAGTTGCATATAAACTTTGATTTGCCAACTTATTTTGACATATTTTCGATATATATATATATATATGTATGATATATACAGGGTACATATGTGATTATATTATAGATGTAAGCATCGCAAGCCAGAACGCTGGTTGGCTTGAGAGGCACAACCTGCCAGTGGCTACACTCAGAGATCCATGTTGTACACTTTATCATGAAAAGAAACAAATTTCTTCTAGGCCTGTGGATGGATCTCCCTTTTACTTCTTTTCTGGGCGACCTTGACTATACTTCGGAAGCATAGATACCATGCTTTCTTTCCTCCTTTTTCCGTCCTGTTTTTTCTGGTTCGCCTACCATTTTCCAGCCATTTTCGGACTGGGCTGGATCAACACCTATGATTTTCGAGGTTTTTTGCGTCGCACAACAGTTGGGCCAATATCTTCCATTATCCCATGAGATCCCCATATCCCCCGGTAGTATCCCATGAAGGTTCCATTGTCAATGATTGAATCCCGCAAAAGTTGGTTTAAACAGAATCCTTATCCCATCGTATCCCCATCCCCCGAAAAATATCCATTATATAAGTTGATATACGTTAATTATATGTAACTATATTGTTAGCCTCTGGTTGTTTAGCATAGCTATGGAAAACCGCCATCTTTCATAGGTAAATCACCATAATTCATCTATAAATGGGCCATTTTCCATAGCCATATTAGTCATAACCAGAGGGTAAATCCCTCTGGATATCTCTGCGAGATGATGCTTGATGAGCATCCCAGAACTACATCCTGGGTTCCCAAACGTCAGCATCAAATGGTTGAGCGCCCAAGTTGACCACCTGATGCGGAAGGATCTGACGTTGCGGCTATATCACTGGCAACATGGCTTTGTCAAGCAAAAAATGTGATTTTAGGATGATAAAACAACCATTTTATGGTGATAAAGTCTAAAGTGGTGGTGAGATTCTGAGAAAATGGTGATAAAATTGTGATTTGGTGGCTTGACATCCGTGGAATTTCAGCAGCAGAAATGGTGGTTGAAACAACAAACATTGAGGTGGCAATACATTTTGATTTAATCAATGACACAATTGTGATTTATCCAACTAAAGTGGGAATTCGGGTTTGCCCATCGGCAATGTTAATCAAACAAAAGCTTTTTCAGCAAGAAACCTTGGCATTTGTAACCAGCAACAATGGAATTTACCACAATCTTGTTTTTTTTTCAACGACATTGGTCTATTCAACCTCGCATGAGAAGGCGCTGGTCATCCCCTGGCTTGAGAGTCATAATCCAAACTGAGGGACTAAACAGGGAAATGAAGAGGGAATTAGATAAGGAAAATCCAGAAATAAATGGACAATTTGGGTTTAAGTAGCAGCAGATGAGGATCTGATCAACAAAATGGTGATTTAAATGATTCAGGTTTTTCCGAGAAATGGGTGGATGTGAATTGACAGGATTTAGATTTTTCATCACCAAGACTTTGGATTTAACCAGCCATAAACTGAATTTATCCTATTTGGCGGCGTTTCAAACTGGAGTATGAGTACAGCTAATATGGACCACATTGCAGAATATGGTTTCATGACGCTGGTCCAAAATGTTCTAGTGATATGTAGTCACCATTCCGAAAATAGAGGTGTTTATGACTCATTGGTATCTTTACGGTATACCACGGTTTACGGTATAATTACAAATGTATACGACGAAAAATAGGATTATGTTGGTGGAGAGACTCAAGGCAGGCATGGTGGTCTCCTGACTTGGCTTAGAAGCTCAAATATATTTCCATCCTCACTGCTGATATATAATAGATTGAACATAAGAGAACATCTCTGGGAAACCATGGTTTTTACATGGTTTCTTACCATGAAATATAGATGGTTCCTGTAAATTTCCGCCATCCAACTCTGGGAAAAAGCTCATATTCCCATGAATGTTGATATTTATCCAGAACTGGGTTTCTCCATTCTATGCCTCTCCATGTGTGTTGCCCTGTATACCGCCACAGCATTGCATATGTAACCTTTTTCAAGCATTGTCCTCTGAGAATCAAACCTGGCAATGCAAAATCCGCTACTTAAATACGTGATTTTCCCATTAATTAAAACCTTCATATTCAATTCATTCATATTCAATAGATTATTTCCCAACTAGCCATGTTTGATTACTATTACCGATTATCTTTATTGAATCAATAGGGTAATTAGTTGAACTACATCAAATCCCCGATGAATCTCCGCCTCCCCAAATTTTGTTGATGCCTCGTGCTTTTTTGGGCTAGATCGGCTGAAGTTCCCCGTTTGTGTGGCTGAATCATGCTCGTTTTGTTCGCGAATCCATCCGTTTTTCAATCCCTTTTGTTGGCTAATCTTATGAGATTGTGATATCTTCAATCAGGAAACTGTTCACAGACCAAGTCGTCTTTTTTTTTTGTTGGGTACCCTTGGGTAATCAAACACGGCAGTGGGAAATCCCCATGAAAAATGGCTGTCTTAACGGAAAATTCACCTAGAAATGGGGTGAATCTCCGCCCCCAAAGAAAGACACCTCGCGGGAGTCGTTCATGGCCTGGAGAAATGTTGGATCCACGAAGGGTGAGATGAATCCTCCAACCAACTCTAGAAATTTTCGACAATATATTATGACTGTATGTATATATCTATATACAAATATATGTGTGTGTAGATATTTATTGTTTATTTATATGTATTTATAGTTATTTATATATATATATATTTATGTATGTATGTATGATTATGTACTATTCATCATTATTTTAATTGGGTTTTATTCTGTCATTTTGGCGGCTACTATTACTATAAATGGATAAATCGACCATCCCATGTTGAGATTTGATTTCACTAAATTCTATCTGCTTGGGGGTAGTCAATAACCTGCAAGAAGAAACATGTTCATGTTCAACGTCTATGTTAGTTGGCTGATGATGCAATCCCCTTACAATCAACCCATAGATGCCCTCTTCATGAGACCCCAAAATCAACAAACCCAATACCAAACCAGGTATTTTGGGGGGACTGAAATGTGTATCTTATTCTATACAGGGAAGAGACATATGCAATCAACAGAAGAATAACTTGACCGACAAAAACTGAATGTGGGCAAGAAATTCACCAACAAAGAATCATGTATGTGACAAGAAGTCGTGCAGGTGGAGAGGATCAACATGAGTATATTGTACGGGTCAAAGCTGACTATACCCTAAAATTGGAGGGTACAGGAATGAAAGCAATCAGCCACCTGTAGGTTGCGGAACAATAAATTTGGACTCACGTCCATTTTCGTGGACCCAAATGGGGAGTTGAGAAGTCCATGCTTCTTAGATCGAGGAGTTTGCGGGTTGCAGATTGACCTGGCCTGGACCAATGAGCCCTGTTTGATTCATTTGGGAGCTACCATTTCAAAGATATTTGAATAGATAAGTACAGTAAATCTCCCTCTTTTGGGGTGTCCCTCTGACTAAACCAGGGTTGATGCATCCAGGGTTGACGTCGGTTGTTTGGTTGTGGCTCAAGATTCGTGACACACCAAACATGGATCGTTTCTTCAACATCCACTGGTGCCAACATGTTTTGTCATGGTGAGCCGCCCCTTCTGCCTGCCCAAACATCATCTTCCATGACAGTGCAACTTCCAAATCTCAAATCAGCCAGGTTTGGGATGTTTCCCCTCGCTAACGATCATCTGTGATGAGGTTCTAGTGAGGTCCTTCTAATTTGCCGAGGTACCAGTACCTGTTTTGGTTGGCTCATCTCCCATGTTTGTAAAATCCAGAGATTCGTTGATGAAAACATCCCCAATGTTCATATCAAGTTGGTGATTCCCTATCATATCTCTAAAATATTCCCAGTTACCATCTGGTAAACTAACATAACTATGGAAAATCACCACTTTTAATGGGAAAATCCACTATAAATGGCCATTTTCAATGGCAAACTGTTAGTTTACCAGAGGGTATTGTCTATCAAATCCCCATCTTGGTTGGTCAAGAAATCCTTTCCATTGGTGAACTCACCCACAGCTGAGCGACATCAAAGATCTTTGCTAGGGCCATGTTGCGCGCCGCCTGTGTCGCCGTCGGAGGGTGAGTTCATCCTATGCCAAATTTAGCAGGAAAAATGAGGATCAACCAAGGGGAACTGGGGTTGCCAATTTTGTGAATGTAGAATTTTGATTGTAGCTGTCGCCTATACCTGGATCATGTGTGCTGATAACATCAAAATCTCAGATTTCCAGACAAAGTTTCATGGAATTTGCCGGCCATGCTGTTAAGATCAGCTCCTCTCGTTCTCGGCGTTGAGGTGCCCGTGACATCCCCATTGGATGGGGAAAACCCCAAGAAGTATCTTTGTGGGATGTAACTCAGTAGGGGAAGTAGGGGCAATGTCCAGATATGATTGGGGTGAACGAAGCCGCAAACACGATGAACATGGCATGAACATGGCTAGCTGGATAATTCACCATTTAGTTCGATGATTTTTCCCTTCAAATGATTTGAATGCCAATTTAGTTCCTGGATTTCCCCCCATGTTTGATCACACTGGAGGGTGATATATATCCCATTAATCCAACTATGATGACACTAGTTATATAGCAGATATATTATCCATCAAACATGTCTGATTCATGAATTTCCCATTGAATAGATAATTTAAAGAGACACTTATGGCTATAGATCATTTAATAGAAAATAGATACCCTTCAGTCAACTAACAAATCATCTTTTTTTCCTGGGTAAATCAACTATAAATCACCCATTTTCCACTGCTTAGCTTCCACAAAATGGAGGTTTCCTGAAATAGGGGTACCCCCAAATCATCCATTTTAATAGGATTCTCCGTTATAAGCCATCCATTTTTGGGTACCCCCATTTTAGGAAACCCCCAAATGGGTTCTACAAAATGGCTCCACCGCTGCTCCCACCCCCGCGGCGTGCCGCTGCGGTGGCACCAGCGCCAGAGGGCACAAGGGGCTGAGGCCAACGGCATTCCATCTCGTCGCCCAACAATCTCAGCGGTCAACGAGCTGGGCCATGAAATCCTAACAGAATGGTGGTGACTTCGATAGGACTTGAAATGAAACTTTCATAGGAATTCATGGCGGATACAATGGGATATATATAATAATCAAAAATGATGAGCTATGAGTTGAGGGAATCTAATGGAATTGAACCGCAATATGATGCTATATATGTATGTACTATATATACACATAGCCTAGGCATGCCTAGGCTATATACTTGGGGGTGCAGTTGGGGTTAGCAATGGGCATAGCCATGGGAAGAACCGTTGCAAGTTCGGATATAGGGCCCAAGTATGACGTGTTTTCATGGGGATTTAACCAACCATATGGTGATACATATTATGGGGATATATAACCAACAATATGCATCAACATGCTGTATGGATGTCTTAAAATGGCCACCCCCAACAATATCTTTGGACAAACCGATATCCAAAAATCGGATATCCTAATAGAATCAAATAGCTCTTTTTCGTGGTTGCGGCATGCTGAATATCCAATTGCTGTATCCTGATTGGGGATGTAGCAAAACCTATGAAAATCCTATTAATATCATGTTTTGTGGAGATGAAAAATCAGCTATACCGGCTATAGCAGCTATTTTGCTGCGAACTACTGCCACCAGGAAGAACTGACCCTGCCCCACATTCATGAGTAGTGTTCGAGAAAGTTATTGAAATGATTGATTTTGATGTTGTACTTTCGAGATGATCTATTCATCCATAGTTGGTCACTCGAATTGTTTTATCTGCAAAAAACACGGTACTATGCTTTGAAAAAGATCATACTTTGGCCAAATAGCCACGCAAACTAAGTGGAACGGCACCCACAAGTTCCACGGAATCCCGGTGCCCAACTGGTTGCCAATGGGTTGTTGTAAGTTTTATGTCATTGTTTGAGCAGCTAAGATTTGGGTACGGCCATCCCCAGCCATATCCTATCGTTGATTCTAAGCAACTAAAATTTGGGTATAGCCAACTGGTTGATTCCATTTTCGTAGATCGCACTCCTCCAGCAGAATAGGAAGGTTTTACCAGCAAAAAACATCACCAAACATGAAGGGATGTGCTGGTGGCTTGCTGGAAAATTCACCATTTAGTTCGATCATTTTCCCAGCTAGAAACCTCCATTTAGTGATTTTCCAGCCACCCACGTTTGATTACCAGAGGGTAATGAAATTCCATTGAATTTAAGGAGATACAAATAGAATGATGCCCCATAGATAGCTAAGTTGGTGTACAATAGCACCTCCCTTCAAGAATCCTGCTTAAACCAAACCGTTTTCTGGTTGAATCAGAATTGTCCGGCTTAATTAATTACCATATATTTGCCGCATTAATCAGCATGTTTGGCGGTTGAACCCACATGTTCACCATTTTTGCCACTTAAATGACCATTTGTTCACCATGTTTGATGGTAAAACCCTATAGTTTCACCATTTTTGATGGTTAAACCATGTTAAACCACCATTTTTCACCATGTTTTTCACCATTTTGGCAGCTTCAAGTTAGATCCCCCTCTGGACACCCCTGAAATTCACACCGTGACACGCCAGGCGTGAATGGCGACGACTTGGCCAGAAGGCCGCAGCTACTTCAGGCCTGGGCTGATACCAAACTATAAACCCTTATCTTTGGCCCTATTAAGTGGAATATATGATATACTAGATGATATTAGGGTATAAATTTTATATGATTCAATGAATTGGTTGGGAAATCCAATTCAAACCAAGGTTTAAGAGCGATCAACTACCAGGCTTTCCTGAGTTCCTGGAGATTTTCCCTTTGTCTATATAATTCTGGACCCAATCATTAACCCATGCTCAAGAGCTCCTCGCAACATCACGCTGGTGTTCGCGTCGATCTGGCGCTTCACAAATAGGTTCTTGCCCTCAACGCTTGTACCTCGTCCACTGCCTTCTGCAGCGCCTTCTTTGCCGTGGGGGGGCCACGCCTCGGCTGATGGAGGAAATGAAACCTGGGGTGCGCCTGGAAGCGACCATCGGGAGCTCATGTGCGCCGTGTGCAGATCGGCAAGGTGTCCTGTTGCACATTTGACGCTGCACAATTTCCGGCCTCAGTGGCGTTGAATTTCACTCGGTTTTCATCATGAGATTGTAACCCAGCCGGCCACGATGTAGTAAGGATAATCTTGCCAAATGAGCTGATTGGTTGTTTATTTTATTGTTCCCCAAATTAATAAATGAAAAAATGTGGTAAATTGAGGATTGTTGATTGTTTATTGGATTTACAGTACCACATTGCACCACGTAAATGCATAAAAATTATATGTGCATTATGTAGCTTGCACAAGAGTATCGTATGGATACAATGGGAATATAGCAAAAAAATGTGTGAACATTGTGTGAACTTGAACATAGAAGAGCCAATTGATTGGTGGTTCAGCTGCCCATCCAAAATGTGAGTCAATTGCGCATCATCACCATCACCATCCCAGTCTTGCACATGAAAAAAAACATGTTTGAAAACACCACCCAGAGTAAAGACTGCAGAGAAACAAAACAATGAGGAATGTTCAACTGAAATAGATTTAATGGGCAAATTGTGACCTGACCAGGAAAGAATCAATCCAAAAAAAAGGTTCAATTGCAGTTAAGGATCTAAAAGTAGGGGGACGTGATCAGTTCACCATAGTTCACCTATATTATCATGTTTTCCCAAAATAGTCCATTCAAATTCCTTACAATTGGTTTGTATCCCCCATGTTCGTTGCTTAACATCCAAATTTGTTAGTTAGCATATGGCTGCGGGCTGCAGCTCAAAAAACGGCTATGGATCGTTCCTATGTATCGGTCTGGATCACCCTTTTGTCGATCGAGGCAATGGAGCGCCGCTGCCATGGGTTTGTCTGAATAAAGGGTACCCCTAAATCTATTGGTTAATCATCACTTTCCCAGAGTCTCATTTATTGGTGGTACCCATGGGTACCCCATTTTCAGACAAACCCATATGGCTATGAGTCACAAGCTTGCTACCCTAGTTACCCTAAAATAGCTGGTGAATCGACAGTTATTCCCCTATTCGTATCGTAATTTCATATATAGGTTTTGACCCATCCCCTATTCTTATGGATGTAGTATACCAGTAAATCCCATTAAATGGATGTATTTGATTGTTATGCATGTACAATCACCAATTGTTGTGGGTGTATTAATGGGTATCATCAGGTATCATCATATGCCAATGCTAATCATACCGTACAAGTACCCCATAAATTCTTTGAAACAACTGCGGACGTTGACGACCCACGTGCGGGACGACGACTTCTGGGACACCCGAACTCCTGGTCAAACTCCTCGGCGTGGCGTGGCGTTTTGGCCCGGTTGAAGAGGTGGTTTTGTGGAGCCTCCCCAAGAATAAAGTGGTACCCTCTGGTAATCAAACATAGCAATGGAAAATCCACCATTTATTTCGATGATTTTCCCAGCTAGAAACCTCCATTTAGTGCGGGGATTTCCCAGCCACGACGCTGAGTACCGGAGGGTAAAAAACGGGGGCGGCGGACCTTGGAACCCGGTGGTCCCGGTGATTTGTCTTGTCCTGCTTGATACCAAGTAGTGCGGTTCAATCAAGAAACTAGGGATATCAGGGATATTAGCTACTAAACAATGCAATAAACCACACCTAATATGATGCTGTTGAAGAGTACGTTACTCAACGTGTTTACCATCATCCAGCGATGTATACGCGCTCTTCAACACAAGTTTTCTCATTCCACATTACTATCTTCAGTGAACTTGCTTATTCCACCTTACTCCACATAACTCATTGGGTTGCTTTCAGGCCAAAAATACAGGAAACCCCTATATTTCATGGGGAAACCCCATGGTTTCCGGTTAAGATCTTGCTTTCAACCAATCCAATGAAAGCTTATGAAGTCTCGCCCTCCGGCACCACAGCCCAGTAGCGGGATGATACCAGGAGAAGAGGGGTACAATCAATAGCGACTCCTTGTGACGCGCAAATCTGCCGGAAAAAAATATGTTATTACATAATTACATATATATATATATACATGAGTTTCATTATATTATGTATATGTATATATTTATATTATTATATATATACTGTATACATATATAGTTCTAATAGTATCTGCATCTAAAACTATACATATATATCTCCTGGGCTGTTTTTCTTTGGGGATGTAGTTGGGGTGATCTTTGTGGCTATAACTATAGCAATACCCGCCATAGGTTGAGACATAACCAAAAAAAGACTCCACCCCTCGTAGAGTTAATGAGTGGATTACTGGATTACGGTTATTTAACATAGCCATGGAAAATCCCCTATAAATGGAGGTTTTAATGGGAAAATCATCCAAAATTAGCCATTGTCCATGGCTATGTTAAATAACCAGAGGGTAATCATCCAGAATAGGGTACATCCTGTGGCCATCATACCATTGAATACCCTCGTATATGGGCCTCTAAATGAGAAGGGGCCGACTAAATAAAGCATTTCCGGGGAGGTATTCTATACTTATACTATACTAAAAGGTGTTAAGTTTATCATTGGATTGGTTTAAGGGAAAATTTACAGGAAACCTCTATATTTGAGGGGAAAAACCATGGTTTCCGGTGAAGATGTTCCCTTTAACCAATCCAGTGAGTTCAAAATAACACTCGATTCAGACTACGAGTTAGCAGTTTTCACCGGAAAACGTTTTGAAGCCACAGGGGATCATTAGCCCGACGATAATGACCAACCAAATTCTACATGGCCAAAAGAGGGACAGGATGTGAACCATGCACATTTTTTTTGGAGTACCTGATCTTGAACCACAGATGATAATGTTTCAACATCAATTGTCTGCAATCACCCACCCAAAAAAGATCCCCAAGAACATTGGATGGGTTGAAGCTAGGGATTCCACCACGCGATTCCGAGAAGTCCGGGGTCCAAAACTGATCTGGTTGGCGCTTTCGACTGTTTGAACAAGACGAAATAACTTGCAACGATCATCCAATTTTCAGAGATGGAACAGATGGAGGTTTCGTTCCAATAGGCATTGCAACATCCATCGTGAGGTCAACCCACAGTGTGGGCCATAAGAGCTAAAAATGCCACACCACTTGAAGGTGAAACGCTTCAAAAAGGAGATGGGGTCTTATTTGATTTGTCTTCCTCTCATGACTTAGACCATGTTAAGCATCAGAATGTCTCATTGAGTTGGGATAGTTGGCTAAACATGGCCAACCTTGGATACAGTTTGATGCCCTGCAGAAGAATGAATTCAGAACTAGACCCTGCCAAAAATAGAACTCATTTCCTCATAGTATTTGGGGTCTCTCAGTAAATACTAAATCTATCTGTTTGGGAGTTGCCATGCTACATATTCATCCCTTTATGGTTCAACAAACCTCCCACAGTTTCCAGGATGATAAATCGATCCAGCCCAATTCCTCCCGATGTCGCCCGGATCCTCCAGAATACGCACCGGAGACGTCCAGACCTGCTCCACACGCGGGGATCCCAGGCATTGTACCCTGTGGTTATGACTAACATAGCCATGGAAAATGGCCAATTTTGGATGATGTTCCCAGCTAGAAACCTCCATTTATAGGGGATTTTCCATGGTTATGCTAAATAACCAGAGGGTAAAATGATTACAATCCAATTGGGAAGTGGTTTATATTCCTAATATACAACTCACATATAGCTAGGACAATTTATATATAAACATGTTACACGTATTATGAGTAAGATACGATACCCTAAGTTTGTCTATACACATGTGTATTTTCATATGTTAATTTCTAAAATATAATGTAGAAATACCGTTCCTAAGTTATACTAATTTATAGTATAGTGGTTATCATCCATAAGATCGTTGCCTGGGATTCACATTGAAGCCGATGGAAAAAATAATCTCCAGCACAACAGGTACACTGGGGAGGTTCTTAAAATGAAGGATCCCCAAGTCACCATGGATTTCAATACTAAAATAGGTTCATCCGTGACTTGGATGATTTTGGGGTACACCCATTTCAGGATTTCTTTCCATATATCTATAGATGATTAAGAATGCCAACCAACATACAACCGGGATATACCATATGAGGGTTTCCTTAAATGGGGGTACCCCTAGTTATCATCCATTTTCAATCCGGATTTTCCATGAACTAAACCATCCAGCTGTTGGGGTACCTCCATTTATGGAAACCCCCATATATATTTATATATTATATAATGCTCTTTTTCCTCAGCAATGGGGCCACCACAACCGAGTCGTCACCATTCCCGCGTTTCGTTCCGGAACGTGTTGGGCATTCGGACTTGAAGCCGAGCACATTCCTCCAGTAACCTGGCCATAGGTGACGCTTGAAGAAAATATGATGAACATCACCGAAAAGGGTGGGAAAAAATAAGGGAGTTCATGGGATTTTTAGTGGGACTTAACCAACAAACATGGTGGTTTTAATGGAGGTTTTTCGTGGAATTTTATGGAGGATTTCATGGGAAAATGGGTTGATGTTCAATGATTTATTGGGATTAGACAGGGGTTAACCATCAAACATTTATAAGGATATGACCATCAGGATTGGTTTAAGGGACATTCTTACATGAAACAGTGGTGTGTGTTTACTGTATCATCAAATTTGCTAGGGGTTCTGGCAAAATGTGTTGGTTGCATGTTCAATGTCAGGGAGAACATGTTTTGTGTTGGTGTACAAACAATAATTGATAGTGGATTTATATAAGCAACAAACTTGGGGATAGATGTAACAAACTGGGGATGAAATACACTCTGGGAATCAATCCTGCCAAGAAAAAACGATGTATAGATGGTCGTCCTTTCTCCCAACACATGCATAATTGCCCGCCTTGCGCCGCAGGACAATCCAAAGGACATTGGACATTGACGTCCTCCACGTCCTCCACGTCCTCCACGTCCTCTACGTCCTTGACNGCATAATTGCCCGCCTTGCGCCGCAGGACAATCCAAAGGACATTGGACATTGACGTCCTCCACGTCCTCCACGTCCTCCACGTCCTCTACGTCCTTGACGTCCCGTCCTCTACGTCCTCCAGGTCCTCCACGTCCTCTACGTCCTTGATGTCCCGTCCTCCACGTCCTCCACGTCCTCCACGTCCTCTACGTCCTTGACGTCCCGTCCTCTACGTCCTCCACGTCCTCCACGTCCTTGACGTCCCGTGCTACGTNCCACGTCCTCTACGTCCTTGACGTCCCGTCCTCTACGTCCTCCACGTCCTCCACGTCCTTGACGTCCCGTGCTACGTCCTCCACGTCCTCCACGTCCTCCACGTCCTCTACGTTCTCTACGTCCTTGACGCCCCTCCCCCGCACGTCCTCTACGTCCTCCACGTCCTCCACGATCCTCTACGTCCTTCTCTGTACGTCCTCTACGTCCTTCACGTCCACCACGTCCTCTACGTCCTTGACCTCCTTGACCTACTTGCCGTCCCGTCCTCTACGTCCTCCACTCCCGGTCCTCTTTTTCCTTGACGTCCCAACCTCCAGGTCCTCGATGTCGAGTCTTCGCCTTCCTCTCTCCTTTGCGTCCTCCACGCTTTCCACTTCANCTCCCGGTCCTCTTTTTCCTTGACGTCCCAACCTCCAGGTCCTCGATGTCGAGTCTTCGCCTTCCTCTCTCCTTTGCGTCCTCCACGCTTTCCACTTCATTTCCATGTTCTACCTCCTTAGCTTCCTTTCCGGCGACTCGACATGTGACATGTCCCTTGAGATCGGTGACTCTTCTCAGCACTGTTGCCGCTGGGTTTAATTTTTCAAGGGGAGCGGCAACGTTCCAACGGGAGGGGCGCTGCTCGGCAATGCCCGTGCAGCAACACAAATGAAGAAGTGCTCTTAATTTCATTTTTGTCATTTCATGCCAGCAAGTATGCAATCATCTTCATCCCATACAACTTGGATGCCTTTAAGGTTGAACCACACCACAGAATATGCCAACACGGGCCCCGCACACTGTGTTTACATATGTCTTCACGACGCATGTCTGCAATCTTTTCGTAGCAGCCGGCTCGCTGTGTGCAGATTGACCAAGAGCCATGTCAGACAACATACTCATAGAGCAGGCTTGGACCCTGGTCGAAAACCAGTTTGAGCTGGAACAGTTGTTTGGACAGNTGTGCAGATTGACCAAGAGCCATGTCAGACAACATACTCATAGAGCAGGCTTGGACCCTGGTCGAAAACCAGTTTGAGCTGGAACAGTTGTTTGGACAGGTTGGTAGCCTGTTCTTGGAGGAGCAAGCTGCCAAGAAGTGCCTGCACACCATGGCGGTTTCCATGTCAGTTTTGGCTGGTCTAGCCCCCTTAGCGAATGGAGCGCAGGTGAGGATATGGTCAGAACCTACGCCATTGGTGTTGGCCACAGTTCTCATCAACCCCCCGCAGAGCCGCAAGAGTCAAACTACAAGTTTGCTCCGGGAACTTGGCACAGTCATTGANACCTACGCCATTGGTGTTGGCCACAGTTCTCATCAACCCCCCGCAGAGCCGCAAGAGTCAAACTACAAGTTTGCTCCGGGAACTTGGCACAGTCATTGATGAGACCTGTCATGCACGGGAACGGCTGCGTATGATTCAGCTTCATCAGCCTGATCCTGCAGCAGAAGAAGATTTCAAAACAGAATCCCTTCCTTCCAATATTCTCGAAGGCTTCACACCGGAGGTGCGCGGGGCCGTCATGCAACCACTTTTCATTCCCCTATAGCACATATTGATGGACACATCCGTATCAAGAGGTCAGGTATACCTAGACCCTTCCACCCATGGATGTTTAGACAATCTGATGAGACTATGCAGTTATATGTCTTCCATTTCCATTAATTAACGAAATTCGTTCTTACAAGCCCCGCAAATGTTTTTTTTTAAAGTAGTGCATGGTGTTGCCTGCGGGGCGCACGTTCCTCAGGGCCATTTGCCGTGTACACACCCATGTGCCACATGCCTCCCTCATGTGGCCAGGCTTTTTTCGAGGCAGTCAGTGGTGATTACTCAGTCAAGAAAAAGAGTGGCCGGATTTGGGGACCTGGCGGTTACGGCCNTGCCTCCCTCATGTGGCCAGGCTTTTTTCGAGGCAGTCAGTGGTGATTACTCAGTCAAGAAAAAGAGTGGCCGGATTTGGGGACCTGGCGGTTACGGCCGCCTGGCTAATGTGGATGAGGTGTACCCAAGCTTCCTGGCATTCGGTTTGCTTAGCGGAAGTGACGCCGCCAAGTCCTCACATGGGAAGTCTGCTACTGGAATCAATTCAGCCACAAGCCTCTTGAATCGATTTTTTCAGACGGGAGGAAGTAGCAGATTGACACGCACAGCTGGAGCGTATGGAGGTGCTGCTGCCCACAGTGTTTCTTTCGCACTGGTCGGCAACGCTCATCCAACCACTGCCTTGGGAATGCTCGATGGCACAAGCGGCTGTCATGTGGCAGCAGCGCATGAGCGCATTCTGTTCTACAGCTGCCCCAGAATCCAGCCGCACTCACCTCTGCCTGATGTTGTTCGTGTGTCCGGACCGCGCTACATCTGGACAGATATGCCGGAGGAGCTTGCGGAGTTGGCGGGCCTCACAGAGCTGCTTAGGGATCCTGAACGGGCAGAAGCGGCCCTGCGCCCGGACTATGACCGCTGCAAACTGCAAGGCCGGAGAACATTGGGATTGGGGTGCCGATTTGAAAGTATCCATCTCACATCATGCTCTGCATATCGCAATCGNGGACTATGACCGCTGCAAACTGCAAGGCCGGAGAACATTGGGATTGGGGTGCCGATTTGAAAGTATCCATCTCACATCATGCTCTGCATATCGCAATCGATCTTTGTTTCATGCTTGCGTCTTTTGCAGTTTCCTGCACTATTCTCGGGCGCCTGACACCAAACGCCGCCACGCATGAATTTCTTTCTGTCTGCATTCTATTGCCATTTTGTTTCCACCAGCAAAGAGCTGCGGAGGGAGAACCCCACGTAGACCTGGTGGAGTGTAGGGAGCCAATGAGGCAAACCTTGCTNTCCACCAGCAAAGAGCTGCGGAGGGAGAACCCCACGTAGACCTGGTGGAGTGTAGGGAGCCAATGAGGCAAACCTTGCTCGCGATCAGGGCTCCACACCATGCGTGCTAAGCTGCGGAGGGAAAACCCCACGTAGACCTGGTGGAGTGTAGGGAGCCAATGTGAGGCAAACCTTGCTCGCGATCAGGAGATGCCACGCACACATGCAGGGGGACACCTTCACATAAATTTGCAAAACATTTTTTGGCATCTTTTTGGCTCCTGCCCGCAGATTCTGCTTTGTCTTAGCTATAACGGTGTATGTGATAAATATATAATGATATGGTATGAGAACCGCTAAGAGTCACTTGTGCTGATGATATGAAAATGAAATATATGAGGTCTAAAAGGTACAGACACCTCTTCAAGTCTTGCAGCCCCATCCATGTTGCAACCTTCTCCTTCTGAAGTGAGGGAGATTTTGCGAAATGCCGACCCTGCGGCCTTGCTCCCGGAACCAGTCCTGAGAAGTATTGCAGATAAAATTGCTTCTCCTGGCCGTATAGAGATCACGCATGCCGATGAGTGTCCGTCTTGCGGGAAGGCTATGGCCAAACACATCACAGTCCCATGCCAAATTCTCACCAGCCACGGCATCACAGAAGCCACGCATGCTGCCCGAGTTTGCCGCCGCAGGAAGTGTCCAATGAGAGACAAGTACGTGTGGTCCAACTTCATAGCACATGAGAAAGGCTCTCATACCTGGAGTGCTGACACGGCACGGACAGATGTGGCTATGTTGACAACAAGATTTGGAGTTACTTGGGAATGGCACACTCAGTTTACTCGACGCATAGTACATCAGCATGCTTCTTTCCTTGGCGAGTGCAGGGTCCATAACTTGGCTGATCATGGGGTGGAACATGGTCACGAAAAGATTGCCAATGCATGGATGAAACTGCAACTTCTCAAGAGGTGGCCGCAGATTAGCGACCAGCCATTTCCACTCAGTGACCCTTTTGCAGCGATTTTGCACCAACATCTTGACAAGTACAATGCCCTTGTGTCCGACCTCTTGCTCGCTTCTGCAGGAACATTTTGCTTTTGTTTTCAGTTCTGACCGTGGCGGTTATGCATGTTCTGTTGTTAGATCGGTTTTGGTGCCNAGAGAGAGAGAGAGAGAGAGAGAGATAGAATGCCAGGGGGAAAAAAATCTTTGAAGTGGCCACCCACCCTTGCATACATTTGTTCGTGTTCATATGCCTACAACTTCTTGTCAGCAGTTCCCCCCTTTCTCTCGGCATGCGAACGCGGGTCTCGGCGCGCCCCACAAAACCTCAGCTCGCGATATGGGTTATGTTCGGGTCCAAGAATGCAGGAAGGAGGGTGAATGAGGGAAGGAAGGGAAGGAAGGAAGGAAGGAAGGAGTTGCCCCTGTGTGAAAATCTGGAGAACCCTCACCTGGCAGGTAAAGAAAAATGTAAGATCCACCCCCGTACTTCATAGCAAGTTGGGGTGGGGGATGCAGGAGCACCCCTTGTTGCAATCATTGACGGCAACCAAAAGATGACAAGACGAACGTGTTGCGAGCAGATTGCAGACATCCGACCAATTGCTGGTGGANGCAGGAGCACCCCTTGTTGCAATCATTGACGGCAACCAAAAGATGACAAGACGAACGTGTTGCGAGCAGATTGCAGACATCCGACCAATTGCTGGTGGAGATCTTTTCTACATTCAAGAATGTGACAAAACGCCACGGCATAAGCGCTCCTTTTGCCACGCGCATGATAGGCCTCCATCTGTAGACTGCGGGGTGCGCATCTTCAAGAAGCTTTGTGTTGCTAGAGATCCAAAGGATTTGTTGCGCTCCAAGCCTGCTGGTACAGTCGACCTGGCATGGCCCCTTCATGATTGGATTCGTGCCCAGATTCACATGCAATCCAAGCCACGCCAGACCACAGACTCAGCAGAAGATCTTGATATCGCACAAGCTTCCGATTTTGTGAGTTGCAACACTGCTAAGATGTCCAAACGAGCCCATCGTCGATCCGGGGGCTGGCTCGTGGCCTGCAACGAGACAGGGGCCGTGATCGGCTTTCAGGAATTTTTTGGAGGTGAAAGTCTGACACAGCGGGCTGCCTTTGTCAGCAGCTTGGTGCACAGGTATGATTCTATTGTCACTATATGTCATGATGATAGCTGCCATCTCAGAAGGTTCATGGATCGCTGGTTCTCGTCTGTTCCCCGTCTTTGTTTTCCACAGACGCATTACGTCATTGACCGGTTCCATGCTCGCACGCACTGCGATGCGTGGTGCCAGAGAAATTGTAGTCCTAACACAGACACGAACCGACCTAGATTAGAGAATGTTAATTCGAGCGCCTGCGAAATTTTGTTTGCCTGGTTTTCCGGCTACAAAGCTTCTTTCAGACACATGAGTCGATTGACTGGGCATTTTTTTGTTTCTGAAATTTTGCTTCAGAGGAACGAATGGCATTGCCTTGAGAGCCGCGCAAACGCTTGACACAGAAAAAGTCATTGCATTTCATCACCCAGCATACCCGCGTACACATATTCCACAGTGCAACCATGGCATGGAACTCCTGCTTTCTTTTTTTGGCCCTGCAGGTTTGGAAGTGGCCGCAGATCCTGAAGATGAGCGCAAAACCGAATACATCTTCAACCTGCCAGATGGCGTCCTCAGTCGCTTTCGCTATGAATGGCATGGTGGGCAACCCATTCTCCAATTTCGAGTGCCCAACCGCACAGTTGAGGCCAACGAGGACTTCGCCTTGAAAAC
Source organism: Symbiodinium sp. clade C Y103 (assembly GCA_003297045.1). Lineage (NCBI taxonomy): Eukaryota > Dinophyceae > Suessiales > Symbiodiniaceae > Cladocopium > Cladocopium sp. clade C. The sequence goes on along the minus strand of BGPT01001153.1, from coordinate 18,887 downwards.
TTGTGCTCTCCGGGTGGCTGCTCGTTTTGCTGAACCGCATGCTGTCCTCGAGTTTACAGACACAGGGAAGGCTTCATTCCTTGGCTATCAGACCTTGCTCAATGTGCGCTCCAATGCCGCCGTGAAGGCACTGTTTTGTCAAGAGAAACAAAGGGTACTAGTGCTTTCATAAACCATCTTGTTGATCCTTTTTCTTTTCAAACGCAAGTTGATGTTGGCTTTTCCGACAGCATGCAGGTGGGAAGCCATGATTTGGCAACCCGACTGAGTATTGGGCCTTGGCACTTGGGAATTTTGTCAGCATTGATGCGTCTCTTCGACCTCTTCGTTCACAAGCAAGATCCCTTTGGAGAAGACCAGGTTCCGGGTTTCACCAATCAGTTTCAAAACAGTTTAAAACAGTTTACACCAATGTTGGCAACTATAGCCAGAGTTCACTAGACAATTTGGCTAGTCCGTTTCCCTGGACAGGTGCATATCCAGAGCGACCATGTGCTACGGGCTTGGAAACTTTTGCAGATCCTACACACTATGCGAGACTTCTGGTGCAAGGCTGAAGAAGATGGGACGACAGGTCTCACTCTGCCTCCTGCTTCTGCTGATTTGCAGAGCCGAGTGCCTGAACACATTGTTGTTCCTAAGGGACTCGACCATTTTCCAGCGACTCAAAGGTTTGAACCGAAGCCCCACATCCCGTCCGACGACGAAGACACGCCCAAGCCGAAGGAGTGCCTCACTGGCAAAGCCTTGGACGCTGCTATGGCAAAAGGGTATAACGATGCTGGCCTCTCCGTGCAAATTCCTGCCTCTTGGATGTCGGACAGGGAAATCTTCCGACGAACCGTGCTGCGTGGCAAGATGGAAGTTGTCTATGGAGATTTGTCCCTCCGCAAGACCGAAACCATGGATGATGGAAAAAAGAAGAAAGTGGCAGTGTCCAAAGACACGTGGGAGCAAGTCGTCAAAGCCGCCTTGGCCCTGTACCCAATTGGAAAACTTGAAGATGCAGGAACCGCCAAGTCCAAACTTGTCTTCTCTGAAGTTCCTCAGCAAAATGCGAAGCGAGTGGCCTTCCACAACATGCTGGTGGAGTCTTGCCAAGTCTCAGTCCGCCAGTGGTGCGAAAGTTTGCAGAAGGAGACAGANTCAGCAAAATGCGAAGCGAGTGGCCTTCCACAACATGCTGGTGGAGTCTTGCCAAGTCTCAGTCCGCCAGTGGTGCGAAAGTTTGCAGAAGGAGACAGACAGGGCTGCTACACGCAAAAGGAAGAAGAACGAAGAAGTTGAGCAAAAAGAGCCTGACGATTAGTGCCTCAGCATACTCTGCTAGCTCCAGCTTACCTTGTCACAGGTGCTGTGGGAAGTACATGTGAAGAACGTCAGAGCTCCATTCCATTCCAATCTTCTTTCTTGCGATCTCTCCGACTAAAAGAAAAATNGGTGCTGTGGGAAGTACATGTGAAGAACGTCAGAGCTCCATTCCATTCCAATCTTCTTTCTTGCGATCTCTCCGACTAAAAGAAAAATTGCGCTGCAGTGTGGCGTGTGTGCTTGTGCTGGGATCGCACATCGAAGATCATTTCTGTTCCGAGCAGAGTTTATCATCAAAACCAGATGGTACAAGCAATCCCAATGCTACATTCCTAGAACAAGTTATCAGGTTTCTTTTTCCAACCTATGCACAAACTCCACGTCGAAGAGACACCCTGCAGANATGGTACAAGCAATCCCAATGCTACATTCCTAGAACAAGTTATCAGGTTTCTTTTTCCAACCTATGCACAAACTCCACGTCGAAGAGACACCCTGCAGACAATGTTCAGGTCCAGGTCCCCATCCCCAACGTCCCCCACATCCCCCACGTCCACGTCCTCAACGTCCCCACGTCCTCAACGTCCCCTACGTCCACGCCCCCACGTCCTCAACGTCCCCTACGTCCCCCACGTCCCCAACGTCCACGTCCCCAACGTCCCCCACGTCCCCAACGTCNCAACGTCCCCTACGTCCACGCCCCCACGTCCTCAACGTCCCCTACGTCCCCCACGTCCCCAACGTCCACGTCCCCAACGTCCCCCACGTCCCCAACGTCATCAACGTCCTCAACGTCCTCAACGTCCCCAACGTCCCCAACGTCCCCAACGTCCACGTCCCACGTCCCGGGGTACACAGCAGGCAATCCTCTTGAATTGCCAGAGGGTGAACATAATATAACGTAGCCACAGTCTAATCCACCTATATAGCCCCTTTGAGTACAGTACCTAGAAATTTGGGGTCATATATATATATATATATATATATGGAGGGCTGCAGCACGCAACCACAGTCTAACCATACTCTATGGATCCAAGTACCCTCTGAGGGAGTACTTCGGCAATGAATTGAAGGGTCAAGTATTTTTTGGAAGTACTTAGGTCCACAGGGATGTTATAACCATGTCGAATAGCCGCAGTATAGCCATATAACCATAGCATAACCCAGTTCGATGAACTTGTTATACATGCACTGGTCTTACATAAATTTACATTTATACATGCATACATATTATATATATATATATATATCACCCTGTTCATTTCTAGAACTAGCGGTCCGGGTTTGATATTTACTGGGTTATATCCCAGATTTTTTCAGGGATTATAACCCACTTGCCACCAACTTTGGATGCCCGGGATGCATGATGCACATCGTTATCTGGCCTCGAAGCTCTGCTATGTTGGGGTGTTTCCCTTGTGAGAATATAGGGAAGCAATGAGAGTTTGAATAGTGATACCCTATGGTGAACTAACATAGCTATGGAAAATGACCATTTATAGTGGATTTTCCCATTAAAAGTGGTGATTTTCCATAGCAATGTTAGTTTACCAGAGGGTATCGTGGAATATAATCTAGATATATAGTATATGATCTATTGGTGTGCGTAAACCCAAGAAACCTCCAATGTCGCGTGGTTTATGACTTATTCTGGTAAAATTGGGGATAGTTTATCGTTGGGTGTACCAAATTATCCATATTCACTACTGCTATTTGATAAAACTGGGGAGGCGGAAGTTGGACCTACAAATCTGAGTTTACCACATGATAGGCTGCACCGTGTGCTGTTTTCACTTCGATTTATTGTTGGTAAAAGCATATGGACATATGGACATACGAACTTAGTTAACTTGTCCACATCTTTTCTGGGGATCAGTGGTCCGTTGGGACCCTATGATATCGAATGTTAGGTACAAAGCTTGATAAATCCTTGAGTGGAAGGACTGAACAATCTTTTGGATGATCAAATCCGGATACTGTAAAGCATATTAGTGAGTCCGAAATTAACATAGAGGGTATGTTTATACAATGGTTCACCAAGATCCTAGTGGTTTTAAATAGCCAACATCCGCAGCATCGTGAAACGCTGGAGGGGTCTCGCCCGTTGGAGGTCGCAACGGAGTTCATTCTGTTCAAGCACGGCAGCAGCCCCAACTCCGAAAGGTGCGTGGTGATGTGGTGATGTGGTGATGTGTTCCTGTCTGCCTTGTTGCATTTGCTATAGAATACGTTGAAACGTTTTGATCCCTGTAGATACGATTATGCATGCTATATTCTTGTGTATATGTATATATATATATATATTTACACATACCTATTTGTGTCTGTGTGTATGTGTGTGTTTTGAATCTATAAAGCAGGAATGCTCAGCTGGCAGGTTGGACGCATTGGTCCTGGAACTCCGGTCCTCCCTGAGGTGGGCAGTGGACCAGACTGAACTGGTCTGATCGTTGGATGACATTTTGGTGTGGATTTGCTGTTATAGCAATGTTTTCCGGACCTGGGCTGAATGTAAATTCTGTTGGGATGGGTCGCCAAACTGACTAATGACTGATTATTGCAACTATTCTCGTCCATGTTTGATTTTCTTTTCGGTTGGACGGTTTGAAGACAAGTGGAGGTTTCCCTAAAATGAAGATACTCCCAAAATCATCCAAACTTCGATAAAATTAGGCAATTTTGGGTATTGAAACTCATGGTTTTGGGCATCCCCTATTTTAGAACCCTTCAAAACCACCACAGCAGCAGACTGTGAAAGGGGTGAGGCTTCCCACTGACGCCTTTTCTCAGGCGTATCATGTTTGGTTCCTTTGACCCACCGGTGGCAGCACCGCCTACGCAGAGCAATTTTGACCCTCAGTGTGAGGCGAAGTGATCACTTGAGTCATATTCATATCCCATATCCGCTTATATAATATATATATATATATGTTGTATGCATTTATATATATATATATATATTATATGATGTATGTACGCGCTTCTACTTGCATTTCGATAAATACACATATATGCAATATAATATGATGTGCTGACATGAAATCAACATGTAATGTTTTTAATGTAATGTAGTGTAATCTAATGTAGTGTATATAGTGTAATGATAATCTGCTGTAATGCAATGCAATGTAATGGAATGTATTGTATCACTTTGTAACCGGCACCAAAAAATGATGATCTTGGTGTTGTCAAACCCTAATGCTTACCGTACAATATCTGGTCATTCCCCAATGAATTGCACGGCTCTGGAACTCAGGTGCCAATACCATTCATTCACTAAGCTCACGGATAGTTCTAGCATTGCAAGAACTTGTTCTTTGGGTTCTTCCGTGCCGATGTTTGAGACTCTTCCACTGCAGAAAATCATTCAGCATTCCAAAGACCTGCTTATGAATTACTGCTGATTATATGCCCATAGTCTGTTCCAAGATCAAGACTTGGAAGGAATATTTTGTTTTTGATTATGTTATCAGGATATATTGAGATATTAATCAAGCATGAATAGTTCCATGGATTATTAGTTTATAGCAGTTTACAAACCCCAATTAATTGTAGATATCTCTAGGATCAAACGTAGTTCAATGCTCACCTATAGTTAATTCAACCAACGTACTTACTGTATCAGTTGGCTCTGTCAAAGCCAAAACATGGTTTCCAGCATGCAGCTTGCCTGTGCTTCCAGTCTCAGATGCATTGTCGACCCCCAGCCTTGAAAGTTTATGGATGTGCCCATTGTGCCAATGGGGAAATATCCCAAAATGGTTATTGCAAGGGGAAAAAAATCATGATGAACCAGTGGATTCAGGAGACTTGCCAACTCACCATGTTTCGTGTGAAAAAATGCCAGTGTCTTGCCGATGAAACGGCATTTCTACCGCTTCATCGATCAACTTCAATGTCTTCTGTCAAAGATCTGATTGCTTTTGGGTCAACTATGGTCAACTCCTCATTTTTGCACTTCGAAGTCGTCAAATCCCAGTTCCGCCGAGGATCACATTCTGCAGAAGATCGAACCCGCCATGCAGCAACTGACTGAGGCGATCCATGGCAATTCCCATCCCGCCCAGGGGGTAACCCGCATCAACCCCAAGTGGAAAATTGCTAATTTTGGATGAGTTTCCCATTCATTAAAACCTCCAGTTATAGGGGATTTTCCATGGCTATGTTAAGTAACCAGAGGGTAATCCCTATGTTGATTTTGATGCATGAAACTTGACCACAATGACCATGAATGAGGCTTTAAATGAGGACTTCGGAATCAAATCTCCCTATGTCAAATTCCAAGGTGATTGGTCAATCGCTTGGGCTCAGAGCGAGCATGTTCCAATTAGATGTAAGCTTAGTACATGAGCCTGCAAGGCATGAAAATAGAGAGGGGAAAAATGAGGAATCAACGCATGAATTTCTGATAAGGATCATAAAGGGGTGAACACCACAACCATTTAGCCGTTGAAATTTTTGGAATCAAATCTCCCACCCCCAATGGAACCAATGGAAAGCAAAGTGCTTGAGGTTGACCAAAGGGATCACATCTCCCACGTGCCGATTGACCATACCGCTGTTGTGGTTTGCATGAGGAATCACATCTCATCAAATGGCCCACCCCGTGGCACCCTTAACCATACCACTTTTAGGGCTTATATAAAGGATCAAATCACTCACCCCCACGGATAAATTAACCATACCGCTAGTACAGCTTATTGTTGGGAAATGTGCACGGTTGTGGCCAGATATCGCTTCAGACCCTGAAGCTGCAGCTGATTCCTGCAGAGCGTAACGAATTCCAGCTTGAAATCACCAATCGGATACTAACACGGGTACCTCTTCCAAAGAAGGATAAAACATGCATGTTCCAAACCTTTAAATACGCAGTAAAAGTGACCTGACTCAAACATCAGACATTAACGTCCAGGCAAACCATAAGTCCTTTGAGGGAAATTTGGAGTATGATGTTTAGGGATATTTGAGGTTGAAATATCTTCGCAGGAAGTATCATTAAAGGACAATCATAGGGATAGACTATGGAAAGCCAACGTTTGTTTCCCGCTACAAAAGGGGATTTCAAGTATCAAGAGTTTGGAAGACTAGTGTATACTTCTCTTGGAATGAGCGGATTTCAGCGTCTCTTTGAGTTACCCCTGGTGGCACCTTATCCACGCAAGGCGGTGGCTGGTGATGGCGACGAAGCAGTGCTTCGAAACGGTCAAGATTTGACAACACATGCAGAAAGCATTCAGGCGAGTTGACAAATTTCTGGACAAACATGGGCTGGATTTGGCGTGGCAATTATAGCTTAACATAGTTTAACTATGTTTAACTCTCTTGTCAGTTGCCTGTGCATGTATATCAACCAGCCATACAACAAATGCAGAGAATCTCAGGTTAGCCATTAGTTGGCTTTGGTAAACTGAAAGCTACTGTGATTGCTCGGGTAAGGGACATGGTCTTACTGTAAATGGGAAAGGACTTGTAACATCTTGTAACATGTCTACCAGGATTCAGCTGGAACTTCTTCAGAGTGTCTGACTCATGTGGTGGAATGAGGATATCTAATTCTAAACAGTGATCGAAATCTATCAGTCATACATTGGGTTGTGACTATCCCTCAGGAGATATATCTACCCATTGAACGGGGTGGTGAACATGTTCCCTGTGGGCTTGTGTTTTCGGTGCAAAAAAGGCAATGTATATATATATATATATATTAATTCATGAGGTAATGTGTAAAATAGAACATGTCTTGTGGCAGAGGATGGTTCTGCTGAAGGGAACAATCATAGTTTATACCGGTAGATCTAGTTCAACACCATCAACAAACACAGCCCTTCAGAGTGACTCTGAGATCACATCCCAGCTTTGCTGTCGAGTCTTGAAGCGTGGGAATGGGACCCGTCAGTGGCCCCCGGCCCCTGGCCCCACAAGGTAATTACTGGTTGAAAATAGTTTGGACACAGATGAAACAATGCTTAACACTAAACATCAACACCCATCAACCCTTAGTACAAGTATTAATAGTATGATATTTATAGTAATGCCCCAAAATTCGCTTGTACAGAATTGATGCTAATCAGAATTTAGCGAGGAATTTGGGAGAGGGGATGGAAAAAGCAAGTCAAGCGTTTCCTCAAGTAACAAAGCACATATTCCAGCATTGGTTTGAAGGACAACTTATAGGGAACCACCAAATGATTTTAAAGATAAACGCAGGTATGTCTAAGTTGTCTACAAGCTTTGGGTTGTTTTATTGGAAGACCTTTGGTTTTGTGTGCATATTCCGTGACCAGTTGATCATCAGCAAATCCATGCTCAAATCTTTACCAACCCTTCCTCAGAAACAGAATTGCAGCAAACCCCCAAACATAAAAGTGAACGCCACGATTTCCTTGTCATTAAAAAAAAATCTCAACAGAAGCTGACGTGTCTTTCACCACGCAGGAGCAGTACTTAAGCACAGCTTTGGCTGCAGATCCCGTTTGGCCAGGGCACCGGGTGCACTTAGCAAGCCGCATCCTGGCGTGGACCAGTCCGGATGGGGAAGGGATGGGGAGTGATTTTTTTTACAACAAGAAGGATTTGGTTTAACAACAAACAAGTTATTTTTGTTTTAAACACATGGGCAGATATTGGTGTTGTTTGGGAAACATGGGGATGATTCAACGATAACCATCAAGAGTTGGGCTTTGATCCGTGCAAGGATGAAAAAGTTGGGGTTTAAGCAGCACAAAGTCGAATTTACATGATTGTATGTGCAGGTGTTTACATGCTCTTTCAGCATGGGATTGAGTGCTAGAATGATATGAAATTTCGTTGTATTTCTGCATCTTCCTGGGGGTTGAAGATCACATTTGAATACATTTACGGCCAGCGTGGTCCGATGAGTGTTCGATCTGCTGAGGCTCCGAAATCCAGCTCTAAGGATTGGATCAGGGTGTGACAGAACAATGGATTAATGTGGGTAAAACAAAGCCATAAACCATCCCCCAAATCACCATAAATAGGTGGTATAAACCATTCCAAAATGGGTGTTTTTTTTAAATGTTTTAGCTACATTAAAATATTACTGTAACAGGTGCTCATCCCTCAAGATTTGGATGCTTTCACCGAGGACCTGCTCGGTCCTGCTCAGCTGTGTCACCAAGGTCTAGTGGCCATTGCTTATGAGGTCTTCCAAGAAGTGGTTCTATTCTCTTACGACTTGGCTTCAAGCGACTTGAATAATTCCAGCACTTCTTGCCCGACCACATGAAGCTTTCAAGATGCTGATGCTACATAGTCATGGTATCGCAGGCTGAAATCTACAAATGGTTTGATAGCGGTGATAGGTGTCACACACATGCAGACCCGCAGATGCAGCCGAGTCAAATCACCAAGTGCGATCGATTCCTGGCGTCCGGCAGCGTCCGGCATACAGCGATACTTGATGATGATTGATATAGCAGTAACATGCAGTAACGAACACACGGACCACCAAGATGATCTCTTTCAAAAAAGAAACAACAAACAAGTGTACGCATCTTATATATTCTAAATATTGTGCATGTGTGTGTGGAATTGCGCCTCAAATGCTTGTGTCGCAGATGTGAATGATTTGCCAGGTGAAACTGCGGTTCAAGAAGTTATTGATCGTTTCGAAGTCGCCATTCATCAGCTGAAGGCCCTGTTTTTCTTTCTGGACAAAGTTGGGTGTGTCAGGCATGGATTGGCTCAAGGTCATCCATCTATAGCCAGTGGAAGAACACTATATTTTATTTTGGTATATTTTGGTATAAGAATCAAATATTATATGATAGAATTTACTATGCTATAGCACTAATGTTATAGCCCAATTTTACTATGCTTCCACGACCAAACACGATGATTTCTTCGGATCCAGTGGTATTCCATGTCCAGCTGCATAGATCTGTGCTATTGCCAAATACTTGGCATCACTTATGGGTACGTTTGATGATGTTAGAGCACCAGAGAGTAATTGGGATTTCGTGTTGAATGGCTACGCTTCATCTCGTGTTAGTCTCCAGCACTGTCACTTTCCCTGATATTGCGTTCGGTTTGGCAATGAATGTCCTGTGGCTTGAACTTCAACGCAGCAAGCCTCCAAAGTTCGTAGGCCATGCCGGCAGGATCTGTTTCAAAAAACAATTCAGCACATCCAAGTTTCTTTGGAGGGCACTTTGCCCCTTCCAGAACTCAGGAAACCGAAACCCAGCTGGTACAGCAAATGTTGTTTGTTGCTATTCATGATTCGTCTATTGGAAACCATGGTATTCCAGTTTATTGAAAAATTGTTTGAAGCCAATGCGATGAACATCCATGAGAAAATATCGCACATTTACTTTTCAAAAGTAACAAATTGACCCTGCCATGAGATGGGGGTGGAAGCAATTCTTTCATCAAGAAACCAGCAATTCTCAGGGTCAAACTGCGACCTGAGGAAGACAGTGACGTGAATCCCAGATCTCCGCTATCCTCAGCGAATTCCAGATACACACTGTTCCAAAATTTAGAAACTCATGTAAAAACTCATGTTATAAGATAATTCCATGGTTTATAAGGATATGGGTTTGTTTGGAAATGGTGAATTAACCCACAACATGTTATAAGCTGTTTTAAGATGTTTGTTATAAGTTACCCAATTCCCAAGTAAATCACTCGGTAAATCCCTATGATATCCCTATAGTTGATCTTCAAAAGAACATGTCTACCGGCAGGATGGCGGTCCCGGGTTCGCAGCCATCATGATGCCGGAGCGGCAAGACCTGATGGATCAATGGGTGACAGTGCACGACGCCTGGGACGAGGTGGCCGAAGAAGATGCCCAAGAGTCATGGGCAATCCCCAAGATTTTGAGATATTTTGAGCTGGTTTTCTAGTCATGGAAAAGCAACAACAAGATGGATGATTGGTTGGGGCCCATGACTTAGGAAACCTCCATAGATAGTTCTGGGATGTTCTGGGTAAATTAGAACGACCTCACTGCGACCTCACTGCGACCTCGCTGGAATGATGGGAATTCAAAGGGCAACTATCCCAAAATACTGTAGCCGAACTTTTCAGGCTGGTGAATTGTCATAATTTAGCCAGATAGTTAAGTAAGTTGGTGCAATTAGCGTCTGGTAATTTGTTCCAGTTTGCTATGGAAAATGGCTATTCATAGGCGATTTTTGATTTGTTTGAAATGATTTTCCACAGCCATGATAGTTTACCAGAGGGTAACTCCAATTTCACGGAGGCTCAAGGAGATATCGTTCGCGGAGATTCACGGTGGGCACCAACTGTGGGATCAAAAGCACTTTTTGTCAAGGGGCCCTACAACTATGGATACTATGGTGAAACATCACCAATTTGTTGACTTAAGGCTCACTGGAACTGACTAAGGAGAAGAACAATCAAAAACCCATGAATTAGGATCTGGGGGCCACTAGGAGTTGTGAGGTTGTCACTATCCAGAACTGGGGGATACCGGGGGTATAGGAGCTGACTATAGGGGCCCATTCGACCCAATCCGGAAGATGGATTCCCAAAAGGGACCATGCATCGACAGGTCCTGGCATATCAGTCCAGTGGTTTTCAAGTGAGTGACTTGCGGAAGATTGAGAATCTTGGCTTCAGTTGCCCCTTTTGGTGTTTGAAATATCGCCATTGAACATGTCCAAAAAGGATGCAAGAAAGGATATATATGGATAATCCGGCAAGTCATCTAGAAAATCGCAATTGCCCATGGCGTCCCATGGGGATGGGTCAAAACCTATGAAAATTATCCATATTTTAATGGGATGAACATCCATAAATCCCAGCTATGACTTGATGTTCACTAGGTACCCATTCCCTGCGATCTTTAGCGCAGTGGTCTGGACGTCACCATTGCTGGCATGGCTGTGGTGGTAGGTCGAAAATCCCAGGATTAGCAGTGATAAATTCTGTTACCCTCTGGTATTGCCTAACATAACTATGGAACATCACCAGTTTTAATGGGAAAATCCACGAACTAAATCACCATTTTCAATAGTGAACTGTTAGTTTACCAGAGGGTACCAATAGTTGCCAACTGGTTCGGGATTTCTTTGTCCTCATGATTCTTCTCCAAACATCACTGCGCACGTCCCTTACTTGTTGCCACAAGTGGCTAAAGAGGTTACAGTAACCGCACTTTCACTGACTTGCCAAGGACAGCAGTGAACAACTTGGTCCTGGAGATCCATCGAGTGTTGCCGCTCTTAAGTGTTGAAGATGTGAAATCTCCAGCCGCTCGGCTGATGCGATATGGTGCGATGCGGCTCTTTGGCCGACATTTTTGCTGGCCAATGCGCGATATACTTATCTGGATGAATCATATACCGACCTCATTGCGACCTCACTGGAATGATGGGAAGGGGTAGCTATCCCCAAATAGCCGAACATAGCCGAGCTTTTTAGCTCATGCATCGCAGCGGGAGCGCGGCCGGCGCTAAGGAAGATGGGTAGCCAAACTTTTCAGCTTAGTGAATTATTGTAACTTACCCAGACTTGTCTATGATTCTCAAGCTCGCCAGACTTTAGGCCTCACCCAGAGGGAGCTGGGTGCTGGCTGTTGTTGCCACCTCCGGCCATGAGGATAGCTTTCCATGGTCGGCCGTTGTTTACTCCGTCATTGGTTTCATGATTTGCTCTTGCTGATGCTTGGCAGGTATGGAAATCCGAAGGGCCAGAGGAATTCATAGCATGGGATGGCCGGTCAATCGGGGGAACCTGTTGAGGGGCTCAAGTTAAGCTGAAACCCTGGACCTCAGACTCCTGGATAGGCCTTGGCTTTAGGTAAACAAACATTAATTTCTTCATCTCTCCCTTTATCTTTCTTGGTTTCACCCTCATGTTTTGAGAATATACGGTCAATATGTGTGCAAGCACTGGATATATATACGTATATAATCGTATATATATATTTATTTATTTATTTATTTAGATATGTGAGACAAAAAGTCAGGCGGAAGGTCACATAGAATGCCATGTAAAATCAAAGATGTGATACTATGTGATCGTCAGATAGAATGACAGGATATTTGTCTCAGATACAATGCAACATGACTTTACCTCGTGTGATCCCTGCCATGGCATCCCGAGACATGTTATTTTTACATTCCTCTACACATGTTAGGTGACATATTCTGAAATGCTATTTGGCATCACATACATTCTGACATTCAATTTGTCATGTTATTTGGCATTCTATTTGGCAGGTTTGGCTCCCTAGAGGCCCAGAGAACCAGCGAGCTCGCTGTAGTGTAGAGGTGGCTGGCAAGTGAATGTGGTGTGGTATGTGTGTGTGTGTGCGTGCGTCGGAAGAAGATCTGGAAGATAGAATGCCAGAGAGATGCGAGAATATGTGTAAGAATATTTGTCAGGTAGAATGCCAGAGAACATGCAAAAATAGAATAGTCACATAGAATGTCAGAATATATGGCCAATACAATGCCAGGAACAGTACCAATAATGTGAGTTGGTTGGTGGTACTTTTTTCATGATCAAATGCCTATTGTCTCAGGTTGCTTCATCATCTGCGTGCCCTGGTGTATGCGCCAGAACAAGCGCCGGGATGCCGCGAAGACCGCGGAGCGCTCCGAACGCGCCGCGGTCGCGGACACTGTGTGAGGCGGGGTCTGGGGGTGTTGATCTCAGTTGTGCATCGGATCCATGTTGGAGAAACTCCGAAATTCTTTTAAGGGAATCTTCACAATGAATAGGACATCATATATGTTTGAAACCTTAATTTGATTTGGTGTTGGACATGAACGCCGGTTTATCACATGTCTGACGTTTACTGGATGAACGATTACTCTGGAAAACCTTGGTTGAGTAGAGTAGGTTTGTTTTTTGAGATTTCTTTGTTTTGCAGTCAGAGGGGAGATATCGTTTGTCAGATGTAGACAGCTGAAAGTTGAGTGTTTCTGCCCAAGTTCAAAGATCCCCCCAGCTGCCGCCCGGTGTTTTAATCCCAGAATTTCCCAGATGCACAGCCAAAATGTGCCATGTTTTAAATCTAGCATGCGTGGAATGCGATACCGTTGGTCTATGGATGTTTTGGAGTTGAAACCTGGGATTGAAGGTGTCCGGGGGCACTCAGCAACTGGCTCGATTGCAAGTAGCTTAGTCTCCAAGCAATGTCAGCACGCAGTAGGCGAGGATTCTTCAGGTTTGTGACCGGGAAAAAACATGAAAAAACAGTAACTAGTCTAATACCATGTCTGGTAAATTGTATTGACCTCATTGCCACCATCCCAAAATCGCCTTATTTCAAGTTGGTGAATACGCCCTGTGTAGTAAGCTTGGGGATGGCTTAGAATGGTTTAGAAGTGGTTGTCCACACGATGGACACCTCAAAAGTGCAATTTCCACTTGATCATCCTCATACCGCGCAATTTGGGGTGCTCAGGCGGTGTCATCAATTCTGGGGTTTTGGGGCCACCCCTGCGCGTGGTTGACAGGCGAAGGTCTGACGTTTGCTCGCTGGCCAGGGTTGCAACAAGCTGTCCCGGCTGGGTGTGCAATGCACTGGCCTTCGGAGCTGACTGCAATTTTTTTACCTGGAATCCCCAAGAATAAAAAATCTGGGATTATCTGCAGTAGTAGAGATGCTCTTTCCACATAAGAAATGGTTGATTGGTTGGAAATTGGCTATGTGGTTCTTGGAATTCTTGGTTCATTTCCTATCTACATGATGGGCTGAGGAGGTTGGAAGATCTGACGTGTCAGTGTGGGATTCACTGGGGCCTGACAATTTGCCCCAGTCATTTTGGATCTTGGGATTGAACACCTCGGAAAATTGAAGGTCTTGAAAGCACACTGGCACGTCGTGCAACCTTACTTTGTCGTTTTGACCTATTTAAGCTTTCAAGCCGCGAGCAGAACCCTAGACTCTCCAAAGGAAGAGTTTCGATGTACAGAGGCTTGCTCATTCTGCATGGTGGTTGCTTCGAAGTTCAGGGCCTGTGGACTCGTGGGCCCGTGGGAGCACAAAAATTGTTGGCCGAACTAGGAGACCCCAAAAGGATACGCACCTCTAGCGGCGGATGTTGATCAGCTGGCCACATGTTACCTGATTTTAAGAAGAGAGGCTTGGTTTGCTGCACAAACTTAGGCCATAGCCCCAGGGTCAAACAGGTTCCACCCGTTTTTATGATCATTTGAACTTACTTGATGTTGGATGTTCAAGTATGCCGTCAACCCTGTCAAAAACAATATACCAAATTGTATGATTGTTGTGCGAATCGCATTCAATCATTTTGCAGGCCGTAATTATCAGACTTGGAAGAATCTATGATGATGTATACATACATATGCACAGTATCATTTGAAACTTATCATTTCATGTTTGAAACAGAACACCCGCTCAATATTATCAGCCAAGGTTTGCACCGGGTGGCCAGATACATACTTCAGAGCAGGTCCCGCCCATGCACCGTTGTGGCACGCAAAGGGCTGTCGCGTGAACCTGACACGTGGCAAAGGTTGGCAAGATGGGTGTCTTCCTAAACCTGCGCCAATTGCCACTAAACAGGACATTTTCTAACTGGCTGATTCATTTGAGCTCAATCAGGCTCGCAGTTGAGCTGGCCACTGCTGCTTTGCAAATGCCATCCCCGAAAAAGCACGTCGCAGTTATGATAAGTTTCAAAAGAAACAACAATACTTTACTTCGTTTGACCCTCACCGCAAAATAAAAGTTCAGACAAAAAGGGTGACAAGCATTGACAAAAATGCGATGTTCAATTGACAAATTGAAACAGTGATTCTTGATAGTCTGTTTGTTCACACTTTATAGGTTAGCTTTGTAGCTCATTCATGTGATCAAATTTGTACTGGGCCTCTGGCTGTCACGCCTTTGACTTGGAGCGTGCCCCTCAAGCTTCGGCGCTGCCTTTCAAACCTCTTTGAAGAATCACCTGTCTTTGGCGGGTGTAGTGAAAGAAAAATGATGTGGGATTTCCATTCTTTTGGCAAATCTTGCCCCTGCAGCCTGCATCGGTTTCCAAAATGAAGCACAGCTATTGGACTTTCACCAGCTTGACATTATCGAAGGAGATTTGTCAAAGGCCTCTGGAATCCTGGAATAATTTGATTAGGGGAAGCTGAACTTAGCGATGTGCTGTTTTATTTATTTTCGCTAAAGCCCAAAACTGAAGGCACCAACTGCATGGGGAGCTACAAGTTCCACTGTAAAGAGTCTAAAGGGGTGGGGGTGAGAAGAAAATCTTCAACATCCTTGTCGACATCGTTCCGACCGCTGCGCAGCAATTTTCTCTGCTGTCTACAATGGGGCATAACATGAAGCAACGTTTTTCCCATTTTTCCCCACCTGCCAGGTGAGGGTCTCTAAATGTTGACAGAAATTCCCGCACAAGCTGCTGGTTTAAACCTTTTGGGTTGGAAGCAACTACAACAATTTGATTGTTACCAATAGCTGTTCGATAGATTTGCACCCACGGATTTTTGCCCTATATTCCCTTCAGTCTTTTTGGTTTCCTTAGTTCTTGTTTGATCTCGCTCGAAAGGATGCTTAGTTCTTTGAGAAAAAATGGAAACAATAAGAACAAGTACCGAATTTTTGGACCTTTCGGGGAATACTTTTTCTTGAATGAACAAGTTGTTGTTTTTGGTTTTCCTCATTTCCATTTCGACGGTTCAGTCTGTCTTTCTCTCCAAAGTGTGTTTGTTTTCACGAAGTTCACTCATGTACACAACTATACACCCTTGCCATGAGAGCAGGGGAGGAGGAGGAGGTGCTGACATGAAATCTAGAGACCCTGACCTGACGTCTGACAGGTGGGAAAAACATGCGCCGTGGTGATTTGTGGTGTATCATTTTGTAATTACCCGTCTATATTGCGCAGGAGTAGCTGGAAGGCATTTGCAGAAGCGGCATCACGTTTCCCCATTCTGCCTCTCCTTGTCGCATGAACGGAAGGCATGTTTCGTTTTGAAATTTCAGGTTGAAGACTTTGCGAAGAGATAGTCGCGGCATGTGAGACACTGGCACCGGCAATATTGTCATCGGCTAATAATGATTCACAACGTCTCCAAATCAGATAGCATAGATAACAAACACATGAAACACAATTGTTGGGAAATAGGCTTGTGAACCTGTACCAGGGACTGTTACCCACAAGTTGTCAGGGATATATTTCATGATCATAACCCTGACCTGTATAAAGAACCCCAAGAAGGAGACCACGCCCACTAGACAATGCCTTTAAGAAATGTTGTCAGTGGCTCATGTCGCAACTGTTCCTTTGCTCATCCCACGTGCCCATTCCACGTCCTTAAGGAGTTCCTGGGCGTGGCTGATCGCCAGCATACTGTCACGATTCAATTCAAGAAAACGAGATTTAAGTGGCTAGAAGCACCAACAGCAGCAGATTTCACCACTAATATATATATATATATTTATTTATATGTATGTAAATATATATATATATATGTGTGTGTGTGTGTGCATTTATATATATATATATATTATGTAATTAGTTGTGATATGATGCAATAGTTTTTTAAAATACATACTACATGAATGTATGGTAATTAAATGTAATTCATGATTAACTTTTTTAAATATGTAGAATTATGTCCATAATATATATATATATATATATTTGTAGGTGTGCACATATATATATATATATGATTGTGTATGCATATATGCATCATATTCATTCCATAGGGCCTTTTTGCATACGCACATGCACTGGAGTCACTGGCTGTCTGACCACCACCAGGGGCAATAGTGGCAATAGGAGCACCCAGAGGATTGATAACAAAAAATCATTCCACTGGATGTCGTGGAACAACATGTGACGCTTGTGACACCGGTCAATATGGAGAAACCGCGGATAGTCGAGGCTTCGATTTCCTTGGTTGCTGAATGCTGGCGTCAACTATCTCAATGTATAGAAAACGCATAAAGATACACTCAACGGTATTTTTTACAGGCCGCAAAGCTTACACCATAAAGGAATAGAGGGATGGTTCTTGTTTGAATGTGTGCAGCTTCGTGTGTAGAAAATTCCATGAATACCTGGACATAAGAAACTGGTCAGAAGTCTATCTATCTCACTTGAAGAAACAGAAAAATGAACATCCAATTTTATAGATAAGTGCGGTGCAAACACACTGCTGACTTTGGACACACTACATACAGTACATATACGTATGCATGTATTGTGTCTATATTATTCTTCTATATTTATATATGTATATGCATTCTGCTATTGCTATGTAGAAAAAATGCAAACCATGGCTGCAAGGGTGACCTGATGGCGATGGAGAGAGAGAGGCTGCAAGTGTTGTTGCATTGGACAGACAAACATGAGCCAATTGCACAGGTGCACGTTTCCAAAAACTTTGCTCACGCCACTTGATGAGTCCCACATGTTGGATGATTTTTGCTGATCCCGTACCAAAATTTGAAGACGAATGCACCCATGCGTCCGTTGTAGGAGGGTTCATGTCATGGCGACCATGTGTTGTTTTGGGGTCACCTGACTCAAACATACTCAAGCCATCAAACATGATCTCAGCCTTGGGTCCTGGTGATTCGTAGCCCTGGTACTGGCTATTTGTGTTCTGGGGGATGTACCACATGCAAATTGGGGATAATTGTCTTTGCTTTTTCTTCTATGAATAGAATGGATGAATATACCAATTCCGGTTGTGTTCCCTTTAGGACGTCCAAGTTTGATCAGTTTGATGGATTTTTTCTCGGTCGAGTCTTGGATGTGCTTCCCAGGCATCGCAAGTGGTTTTGGAACCTATAACCACCTGTTATAGATACTATGGCTATACTAACGGCGCGGTTCAACTTAAAAAAAAACACACCGTACTTCAGCTTTATTTACATATTTTAAACGTGGTAAGGCCCCCGGCTCAATACTAAGTATATGCCATGGCTATTAGCCACAAAAAATCGACACATGTTTCAAGGCAGCGAAGGGCCACAGCCAAAGAAGAACACTTTCTGCAGTGGGGAGCCAAAGAAGTTCTTCGACTCGCAGCTGCTTGGCGGTCGGATTGCGCTGGGACCGTGGAAAGTTGAGGAAGCGATCATCATATATTTTCATATATATATATATATTATTATTATTATTATTATTATTATTTTTATTATTATTATTATTATTATTATTATTATTGTTATTGTTATTATTATTATTATTGTTATTATTTTTATTATTGTTATTATTATTACTATTATTATTATTATTGTTATTATTATTATTATTATTGTGTTTATTATTATTATTAAATAAATAAATAAATATATGTATATATATATATCCAGTTACATTTGCATATGCATATAAATAGAATCTGCAAAAAGAAATCAAAAAGATGGAAAGAACATATGTGCTATTGTGTTAGCGAGAGAGAGAGAGACTGATCATGAATGGCCAAGAAGTTTGGAGAGTCACCAAAATTGCAGAGAAACTTTGCAGGTTGATACTTAGGCCTAGCCTGGCTCAGGGTGCGTTCCAGTTCTGTCGCGGGTCGGTTCTGTCCAAACCCCTGTGGATTGTGTTGTCATGGTTGTGGCTGTCGATTGGTCGTCG
>BGPT01001152.1:160370-171081 GCA_003297045.1 Symbiodinium sp. clade C Y103 | reverse complement strand
AGACACAGAGAGAGACACAGAGAGAGACACAGAGAGAGACACAGAGAGAGACACAGAGAGAGACACAGAGAGAGACACAGAGAGAGACACAGAGAGAGACACAGAGAGAGACACAGAGAGAGACACAGAGAGAGACACAGAGAGAGACACAGAGAGACACAGAGAGGCGCAGAGAGGCACAGAGAGACACAGAGAGACACAGAGAGACACAGAGAGACATAGAGAGACACAGAGAGACACAGAGAGAGACGGAGAGAGACGGAGAGACACAGAGAGACACAGAAAGACACGGAGAGACACGGAGAGACACGGAGAGACACAGAGAGACACGGAGAGACACAGAGAGACACGGAGAGACAGAGACACAGAGAAACAAAAAGAGACACAGAGAGACACAGAGAGACAGGCATAGAGACAGAGACACAGAGACAGAGACACAGAGACACAGAGACAAAGACGCAGAGAGAGAGACACAGAGACATAGAGNAGACACAGAGACAGAGACACAGAGACACAGAGACAAAGACGCAGAGAGAGAGACACAGAGACATAGAGACAGAAACACAGAGACAGAGACACAGAGACAGAGACACAGAGACAGAGACACAGAGACACAGAGACAGAGACACAGAGACAGAGACACAGAGACAGAGACACACAGACACAGAGACACAGAGACACAGAGACAGAGACACAGAGACAGACACACACACACACAGAGACAGACACACACACAGACACACACAGACACACAGACANAGAGACACAGAGACACAGAGACAGAGACACAGAGACAGACACACACACACACAGAGACAGACACACACACAGACACACACAGACACACAGACACACAGAGACACAGATAGACACAGAGAGACACAGAGCTAGACACAGAGGTAGACACAGAGCTAGACACAGAGCTAGAAACAGAGCTAGAGAGACACAGAGACACACAGAGACACGNNNNACAGAGAGACACAGAGGGACACAGAGAGACACAGAGAGACACAGAGAGACACAGAGAGACACAGAGAGACACAGAGAGACACAGAGAGACACAGAGAGAGAGAGAGACAGAGAGAGAGAGAGAGAGAGACAGCGAGAGAGACACAGAGAGAGAGAGAGAGACACAGAGAGAGAGAGAGAGAGAGACACAGAGAGAGAGACACAGAGAGAGACACAGAGAGAGAGAGACACAGAGAGAGAGAGAGAGACACAGAGAGAGAGACACAGAGAGAGAGAGACACCGAGAGAGACACAGAGAGAGACACAGAGAGAGACGCAGAGAGAGACACAGAGAGAGACACAGAGAGAGACACAGAGAGAGACACAGAGAGAGAGAGAGAGAGACACAGAGAGAGAGACACCGAGAGAGACACAGAGAGAGACACAGAGAGAGAGAGAGAGACACAGAGAGAGACACAGAGAGAGACACAGAGAGAGAGAGAGAGAGACATAGAGAGAGACACAGAGAGAGAGAGAGAGAGACACAGAGAGAGAGAGAGAGACACAGAGAGAGAGAGAGAGACACAGAGAGAGAGACACAGAGAGAGACACAGAGAGAGAGAGAGAGACACAGAGAGAGAGAGAGAGACACAGAGAGAGAGACACAGAGAGAGACACAGAGAGAAACACAGAGAGAGACATAGAGAGAGACATAGAGAGAGACACAGAGAGAGACACAGAGAGAGAGAGCGAGAGAGAGAGACACAGAGAGACACAGAGAGACACAGAGAGAGAGAGAGAGACACAGAGAGAGAGAGAGAGAGACACAGAGAGAGAGACACAGAGAGAGAGAGAGAGACACCGAGAGAGACACAGAGAGAGACACAGAGAGAGACACAGAGAGAGACACAGAGAGAGACACAGAGAGAGACACAGAGAGAGAGAGANNAGAGACACAGAGAGAGACACAGAGAGAGACACAGAGAGAGACACAGAGAGAGACACAGAGAGAGACACAGAGAGAGAGAGAGAGACACAGAGAGAGAGACACAGAGAGAGACACAGAGAGAGACACAGAGAGAGACACAGAGAGAGACACAGAGAGAGACACAGAGAGAGACACAGAGAGAGAGAGAGAGACACCGAGAGAGAGAGACACCGAGAGAGACACAGAGAGAGACACAGAGAGAGACACAGAGAGAGACACAGAGAGACAC
The DNA here is from genome assembly GCA_003297045.1 of Symbiodinium sp. clade C Y103. Lineage (NCBI taxonomy): Eukaryota > Dinophyceae > Suessiales > Symbiodiniaceae > Cladocopium > Cladocopium sp. clade C. The sequence continues at coordinate 168,916 of BGPT01001152.1, read as the reverse complement.
AGAGAGACACAGAGAGGCGCAGAGAGGCACAGAGAGACACAGAGAGACACAGAGAGACACAGAGAGACACAGAGAGACACAGAGAGACACAGAGAGAGACGGAGAGACACAGAGAGACAGGCATAGAGACAGAGACACAGAGACAGAGACACAGAGACACAGAGACAAAGACGCAGAGAGAGAGACACAGAGACATAGAGNAGACACAGAGACAGAGACACAGAGACACAGAGACAAAGACGCAGAGAGAGAGACACAGAGACATAGAGACAGAAACACAGAGACAGAGACACAGAGACACAGAGACAGAGACACAGAGACACAGAGACACAGAGACAGAGACACAGAGACAGAGACACAGAGACAGAGACACACAGAGACACAGAGACACAGAGACACAGAGACAGAGACACAGAGACAGACACACACACACACAGAGACAGACACACACACAGACACACACAGACACACAGACANAGAGACACAGAGACACAGAGACAGAGACACAGAGACAGACACACACACACACAGAGACAGACACACACACAGACACACACAGACACACAGACACACAGACACACAGACACAGACAGACACACGCACACACACACAGACAGACACACAGACACACAGACACACAGACACACAGACCGACACACACACACACAGACGGACACACACACAGACACACAGACAGACACACACACAGACACACACACACACACACACACGCAGACAGACACACACGCAGACAGACACACACGCAGACAGACACACACGCAGACAGACACACAAGCAGACAGACACACACGCAGACAGACACACACTCACACACAGACAGACAGACAGACAGACAGCCAGGCAGAGCCTGCGTTGATCAACTGTGTTGCATCCACAATCGATGAAGCATTCGTGCGATCGAGCGTCGAACGTGCAAAGAACAGACGCACGAACACACTCGCTGGGACCAACACACTCTTCGAGTTTGCATGTTCATATGATTCAACCATTGGACAACAAGCTGAAGCTGTTGGGTTTTTTTTTGCATCAGGTTGAGCCGCTCCACATTGGACTTGTGTAACCCAGAACATGTGCAACAAGCCATTGGCCAACTTGAGGCATTGCCAGGTGCTGATGCATTGGCATCCGTGACATGCACACATCACTCACCGATACAAAACCTCAACATACACATGCATGGTAAACCATACCAAAAGAAACTCAAGAAGAAACAACAAGAGTCAGAACAATTGCTTTAGTATGCCATTCAATTCCTTGAGAGGGCTTTAGAGCTTGGAGGTCGTGCCGCATTTGAGCTACCAGCAGAGAATGCACTGTGGAATAACCCACAACTGCTTGCTTTTGAAGAGAGAGCCGGCATGAAACGTGTTTATTTCCATGGGTGTGCACTGAACTTAAAGGGGAAAGATGGTAAATACATAAAGAAGCCATGGTGTGTGTCTACCAGCGATCTGAGATTGATCCAGTTCTTTTCACAATATGTCTGCAGTGGAGACCATGAACATGAAGAGGCCTTAGGTAAGAATGCCGCCGATTCGGCATACTATACGCCTGAGTTTGCTAACACACTTCTCGAAGCATGGTATCCTCGAAAATGGTATAAAAGCGTACCAGCGCTAGACTCAGCATCAGCCTTGGTAACACTGAACTTATCACGGTCCGCATGGCTGCAAGATGAGAAAGGTGTTCAGGCAGTGCTCAAGGAAGCACAAGGGTTGAGAGACAATGGGACATGGGACGACGAATCCGTAATCCCAGTCACTGAGTTAAGGCGGAAGGCAAGACAGAAAGGTGAAAAGATGAAGATCGCTGAAGTGTTGACACTATGTGGTATCAAACATCATGAAATGTCTCCAGAGCATCACCGATACAAAGGACGGATTGTCTATCGCGGAGACGCCATCCGTGACGAACATCACCAATATGTCCTGTTCGAAGACACTGCAACCACGCCAACTGCACTAGCTGCACTCAATCTCACTCTCTGGTTCGGGTGTATGACAACGCTGTATTGTGCAGATTGCATCCAGGCCTATTTGCACTGTGACTTGGACGACAAAACGTGGGTAATTTTGCCTTACGAACTGTGGTTGGATGCTTGGAAACAAAAGTATGACAAGGATACAAAGCTTGCTGTCAGACTGATCCGCAGCCTGTATGGGCACCCACAAGCGGGTCATTTATGGCAACAACACCTTGAGAAACAGTTGAAGTCAATGGGTNACAAAGCTTGCTGTCAGACTGATCCGCAGCCTGTATGGGCACCCACAAGCGGGTCATTTATGGCAACAACACCTTGAGAAACAGTTGAAGTCAATGGGTGGGGAACAGATACCATCATATCCTAGCAACTTTGTGTTCAGAAGGGGTAACAATGGTCAATACACTTTGCTACTAAATATCTACGTGGACGATTGCACCTTGGCAGGTGGCAACACTGTCATCCAACGTGAATTCTGGCAGGAGTTCAGGCAGAAAGTGCGTTTGGAACCCGAAGAGTATATCTCCGAGAAAGGAACCAAAATCCTANGGCAACACTGTCATCCAACGTGAATTCTGGCAGGAGTTCAGGCAGAAAGTGCGTTTGGAACCCGAAGAGTATATCTCCGAGAAAGGAACCAAAATCCTATAGGAAGACTTCATTCTGTATCAAGGAGTCCCAAACAAACAACCATGACCTATGACATGAGATCGTGCACCCAAGGTATCATAGATCTATACTGTGAGCTATCCGGAACCCTTCAAGAAAAGTTGAAGTCAGCACCGACTCCATGCTTGCCTGAGTCATCAATGTCAGATTCAGACTTCATGCGAGAAGGGACCTTGCATAAACATGCTGCTCGCATTCTTATGAGATGCTTGTGGTTGTCACGGCTTGCGAGGCCAGACATCAGTTTGCTGTTGGAAGACTGACGACGAGAGTTTCCAAATGGACAGCTTGGGAGGACAGGCAAACCTTGCGTTTGATGAGTTATCTCAATTCCACACGGAATCATGTTTTTCAGGCGTCTGTTGACCCCAATGAGAAACCTGAGCTGCTGGTATGCACAGATTCAGATTTTGCATCGTGCCCATATACATGCCGAAGCACATCTGGAGCAATCTATGTTATCAAAACTGGAGAAGCGTACTTTCCAATACTATGGTCATCAAGAAAGCAAGGTTCGACCGCTCGGTCAACCAGAGAAGCTGAGTTGATAGCATTTGCAAGTGCGCTGTTCGGGGAAGTTTTGAATCTTCATGAGATGGCCGAGTACATCACCGACATGGCAGTCCCTGTTCGATTTGAACAAGACAACCAAGCTGCAATCACCGTCATTCGATCCGGATACGGCGCAAAGTTGCGCCATCTTGGTAGAGTGCACAAGGTTAATATCCAAAGCGTGAACGAGAAGCTTGAGAACCACACGTTCAGTTTGGAATACTGTGAGACATCCATGCAACTGGCGAATGGCTTTACAAAGATCATCTCAAAAGGAACCGAATGGCAAAACACTCTGCAACAACTATGCGTTCGATTAGCTTCGTAGGCTTTCATCCCAGGAATATGTGTTGACCGCAAAGCGTAAAGCACACTGAAATTGAATTTAGGGCTGCTAGACGGGATGAGGGGGGAGTTGATGATAGCCGTAGGGCATCCCTCTTATCATCCCTTGTAACTAGTTCAGTCTTTCCAATGTGAAACACTCATTTTGGTTCGCCAACTTGACTTTTGGCTCAAGGAACCTCTTGCTTGGCTGTGGCAAGTAGGTTTAACTTTCTGAAGGTAAAATCAGAGCAAGTCAATTGATTCAATGTGGGGGCAATCTTACAAGTCCAGAAATAGATGCAATAGCACCATTGCATTTGATAATGAAAAAGAATCATGTTAGTATGATTGAACTTCAAGATAAGGTAACAGTATTGAAACCAAAAACTCAATGTGATAATATTATTGTATGTGTTAATTATGAAAGTAAGAACTTATCAACAATCATAAATCATATTATGAATGAAAGCACGGGTGAATCAAATTACATGTAGGAAGTCCCATTGCACCAGATACAACAACTAACTCAATAATGACATTGAAAAATGATATCATTGAATTTAATAAACCTACCAATTTAGATTTGTCAGGCGATACTTCAAACCGTGTAAAACTGACAGGAGAAACCGACCAACAAATGGCAGGAACTATTTCTGTCAATGGTGCTCAAAATGACAGTAATTTATGAACTGTTAATGGCGCTTCATATTTTTCCAACAACCGCGAACGTGTTAATAACATCTTATGCGAATGCGTTGAAAGTAGGAATACTTCAACCATAATGAATCATGTTATGAATGAGAGCACGGGTGAAATCAAATTCTATGTTGGAAGTCCTACAGTGCCAGATGCTACAACAAATTTGGTTATGACACAGCAGAATGACTTAATTACATGTCATACACCAACAAGTCCAGATATAGGAGGTGGTGGTGTTGATGATAGTAATTTGGTAAAATATACCGGTGAGACATTACAAACAATAGATGGTGATATTGTTTTATGTGGTGGTTCTCAATTTAGTAATTATGATTTCACAGTTGGTGGTTCTGCTTATTTTCACCACAGTATAGAATTAACAAACGGTGGGGCGATGAGTTTAGGAAATAAGAGAGGTTATATTAATATTCGTAGTTCAAATTTAGCAAGTGGTAGTACAGGTTTTGACTACAGTATTTTTAGTTCTGGTTCATTACATAGTTTTTATGTTGGCGGTGCTCCATTTCCTCAATATTTAAGGTTTCAATTATCATCTACACAAACCTATTTTTATGTTGATGCTGTCTGTAATACTGAATTCCAAACTGATTTGATCAATACCAAAAAAGCAGGTGATGTTGATTTAGTTCTTAAAAGAGGCGATGTAGAATATATGAAATTTGAAGGAACACTATGAGCAGTAGAACTAACAAAAGGTGCTAAATCTAATACTTATGATAGTATAGGTAAGGTTGCTGTTAGTTGTAGAAGGAATACAAAAGATTTTATGTATTTTAAATGTGGTCAAATTGAAACAAATACAGGTATAACATTATATTTTCAATGTGCTAAATTTTTGGTACAATTGATACAACAAGTGATACTGATATGGTCTCTAATAGAAATGGAGTAGAATCTTTAAAGTAGAAAAGAACAAAAAATATTTTAGATGTTGTTTCGGGTGCTGCTTTATCTTCAATAAACCAATGATTAAAAAAAAAACATGACAGACCAGCCACCTTAATTAAGATTGCCAAACCCTATAGACTTCAGCCACCGACCTTATTTAAGGACATATCCCTTAAATAAGGTTTACGATTTAAGGTTTCCCTTAAATAAGGAATATAGGAAACTTTGGGGTTCTTTTAGTTGTGATTTTTGGGTTTGGCCATGCATTCCCTTTGGCGGCCCAGAACAGAGACATTTGGCATCAACTCCAGCGAGTGTACCGGATGGGCATCATGGGTGACTTCGAAGTTGCCGATTATCATGTGGATGNCTTTGGCGGCCCAGAACAGAGACATTTGGCATCAACTCCAGCGAGTGTACCGGATGGGCATCATGGGTGACTTCGAAGTTGCCGATTATCATGTGGATGGTTCAGACCTGGAACAGCATCATATGCTTTACCTCATCTTTATTTTGATCACAGTGGCAATCACGATCTCAATGCTCAACTTGTTCATCGCTGTGGTCAGCGACACGTACCATCGCGTCAATGAGAACATGCTATCACGGCTGAATCGCGCAAAGGCAGTCCGGATTGCCGAGTTGGAACGGGTTTATGGAAAATCCCGCATTTGTGGCTACTTGATAATCCTTCAACCAGCTCACAGGTCAAATACACTAGCTTCCCAAGGACAGATGGCAATGATTCCAAAGAGAACTCATGAAATCCTGCAAGGAGAGCTGAACGACGTCAAAGGAGAGCTGAAAGGAGAGTTGAAATCAGAGCTGAAGGACGTCAAAGATGCGCAAGGAAAGCTGGAGGAAGAACTCAGAGAAATTCACCAAATCCTGGAAGGCCTTGTAGACAAATTCAACACCAACGTTGGGTCATCGGGATGTAGCCCGCCGTCATCTGGATTTAGCCCGCCGGCCAGGAACTGGTCGACGACGTAATTCTGGAGTAAAATGGCCGCGCGATGCGTCAGTATAAGCATGTTTGCAGCAAACTGTTGCATCCTGTGTTCACACAAAGCAAGCAAAACCCTTTTGCTCCCAGCGAAACTCCGAATTCTCATTGTTTCGTACTGGACAGGTAGGTATTTGCGCGCGGAGTGGCTGGGAATGGTCTGACGTTGGGCGCGGACACGGATGGACCTTAAGAATTTCACCGCGCGGATGCTCTTTATGTGTTGAGTTTCCTAGGTTGTGTGTGTGTGTGTCTGTTGGGTTTGGGGCAACTGCCAAGGCTGTGAGCCATAGCTCAAGTTTCCTCATTGACTTTGCACCGCTGCAGGAGGGTTGGGCATGGAGTAGTCACCTCCGATTCCTTCATCTTGCCACTTTGCATTGAATGTGATATCACCCAAACACGGGACTGCGTAGCACATCCTAGCNAGGGTTGGGCATGGAGTAGTCACCTCCGATTCCTTCATCTTGCCACTTTGCATTGAATGTGATATCACCCAAACACGGGACTGCGTAGCACATCCTAGCTTTACTTGTTTGGGCACTAGATTGGCAAACCGTTTCCTTTGTCAATTCCTTGTCCGGTGGATGTGTCATATTTGCACGTGCGTTGTGGAATCTTGCTGCAGGAAGTGGTGTCACTTTGATCTTGATTCTGCTTTGGCTTAAGGTACTTTTACTTTTTTTGGCATTCCCAAAACTATACTTTTAATTTTGTGTTTGCCCCCTTGAATTTTTGGCAACATGAGTGAGTTGCTGCACAAAAGAGTGTAGCAGCGGCAGTCCAGTCAAACTGAATATCATGATACCAAACAAAAGCATCAATAAACATTGGTGTTTCTTTTGCAATTGTGCCTTTTGCATGCAGCCTGTAGAACCACTGTGGCATAGTCATCCGCATTTCAGAGTTGTATGTGTTTTGTTTTATGACCAGATGTCACTCCAATTTGGATAAGCGTGCGTTGGGATGGCACCAAAAGAGTGGCAACGCAAAATTTGATGGTGGTTGCATGGTGATGCTGTTTTGTTTGTTTCAACGGATCGTACCCGAATAGTGAATATCACGGGTGATGCGCATGGATGAAAACCCTCAGCTGCCTCAAAATCGCAGGCAGGTGACTTTTGGAGCTGAAAGGTTCAGTTGTGAATCAACCGCGGCATGTTTTTGTCTCGCAAACGTCAACATGCCAGTTTCAGCTGTTCTCAGAGAGAATGTATTTGATGGGTTTCAGGTGTGTAATGCTCGCTCAAAATTGAGAATTGTTGGGTTTTCAGCTGTTTCTACTGATTCGTGAGCCCAGCAATACCATCCAGCAAAAGAAAACATCAAACCGGTGGATGTTCGGATATGTTCGGTATGGTTTCCATCAAATGGCAATTATGGACTTTTGGCAGTGGCAAGTCTGAGAACCAGGGGAAGGATGTTGAGTGGAGTTTGAAACGATCGCCAGGCACTTCCTGCGAGTTGGGTTGTGCCAAGCTGTGGCAAAGAGTGCTCGTTCTCGATAGTGCTGCAAAGTCTCGGTGCGCTGATCAAAATGTTCGCAACTCAGTCTGACACGCAAGACTGGCATATGACATATGACATGATATGATTATTTGATTATCGTATGATTGAGCTGTGTATGGCCCATACAAAGATTTGGAGTCTTGTGTTGGAGTAAAGAAAAACAAGATGCATCCTGCACACCTCTGCGATTCGTAAAAACAGAGCTGCGAGGTCAGTGGTTCTGATTCCGGAGGAAGTGCTCCTGAACCGGGGTGGCTGCATCCGCAGATGTGGTGGGCGATCAAAGAAAACCATTCTTGTGGAGTTTTTTCACACGTTCGCCAAATGCCGCCAGATGCCAGCAGGTATGGCCCAGAAATTGATATTTGGGCATTGGGTGCGACCACCTACTCATTGCATCGGCCTCAAACTGGAAGGGATTTGACAGTTGGCCAAAGAAAACCGACAAAACAATCATAGAAAACAGATGAATCATTGAACAACATTGAACAACATTGAACAACAAGATTGAAGGATGAGGATCGGAATGAGGATCGGAATGAGGATCCGATAGGATCCCAAGTAGCGAGGATCCCTCGGGGCGTTTGTCTTGAGGCATCCCTTGGCCTTGTGACGTTGCAGTCGTCGCAGTCGTCGCCTTAAGGATCTGCAGTTCATTGCCCTTTGTCGGCGATGACGGTGCTGAAGACCTTCGAGGCAGAGCACAAGTGTGTATTTAGCTGACTTTGGGATCTTTGAGGTGCCAAGTCTTTGTTGATTTTGTCAACATTTCCGTGATCACGAAAGGTAGCGTCAGCTACCTGAGTTCACCGTGATTCATCACATTTTCCTTTTCCGGGGGCATTGTGCCATTGCACCCATTTGGGGCCGTTT
>BGPT01001152.1:103812-152629 GCA_003297045.1 Symbiodinium sp. clade C Y103 | reverse complement strand
GTAGGGACACAGGGGACGGATATACAAGACTGTGGCAATAATTTGTCTTGCACAAGTGTTGCACGTGACTGCATTCGGGTTCGTGGGCTGCATCTTGTTCCCCCGGTATCCTTGCAAATTTTCGCCATGCCTGGTGATCTAGACGCCTTACTTAACATTGAGATCCTTAAGCATCCGAGGTAACCTCCGCTCCATCTCCGGCATTCTGTCGCAGTGGTGCAAGGAGCCAATCATCTCCCGTGCCAAAGGCTCCAAGCCCATGGCCCTGGATGAGTTTGATCTCAAGCACAAGGAGCGCGTGGGCATGCGCACCTTGATTGAATGCAGGATTGATGAGTTGGCACGGTGCCAGCTACTGATGTGGTTGAGCCTTGCTGGAAAGGTCACATGAACAGAATGAACCCAACAGCTTCAGTGTCCTCTTTTTCATTCATTTGCCTTAGGTCACATCAATATCCAAGTGGCCGATGGTAAAAAGCAAACAGCTTCATTTGTACAGCAACAAAAACATTTTTCATTTCGACAGCATTTGTATGGATGATTCTTTTGTTCCCGTTTGTACTTCCCAACGATTGACCCAGTCGGAGGGCGGCAAAGAGATCCACAAGTTCGTGAAGGACTCCTCCGAAGCCTTGAAGGTGTCCAAGGTGGCGGCTAATTGGAAAGCCTATGTGGACTTTGTCGCTGGCCCAGGGTTAGCGTTTGTGGGTAGAAAGGCGGGCTGTAGATGGGGGGGGGGTTCCTTTCGTGTGACTAGCTTGCACTCATTTTTGCAATCCTTTTGTTACCTGCATGAATTGATGATTGGTGGCATTGCCTAGACGCCCCAGCAGTTAAAGACTTGGAAGCTGTGCCCACAACGTTGAACGATCCTTTATTTAGTTCTGGTTTGGGCAAAACAGGCTACATTTTTCTTGGAGGAGGGTCTGTTTCACTCACACTGACAACATATGTCCCTGTTGCTGTTGCTCCCCAGGCCAAAAATTACAGAGTGCTAAGGTCAACAACATTGTCATCGAAGGCTTTGTATCTTCCATCGCAGTCTCCCTGCAGCATCTTTGTGAGATTCTGGATCCGCTGATCATCGCGAAGCACGAGATGCTTCCACTCTTCGAAGTGAAGATCGAACTGCAGGATTCCAAGATCATCTTTGATCCACCTTTCCAGTCTGCAAAGCCTGGGGACACTTCCCTGNGAGATGCTTCCACTCTTCGAAGTGAAGATCGAACTGCAGGATTCCAAGATCATCTTTGATCCACCTTTCCAGTCTGCAAAGCCTGGGGACACTTCCCTGAGGTCAACCATTGATGGCTGGCTCAAGGATTTCTTTGCCACAGTCACTTGCATGCAGCGTTTGGACACCAACAGTGGTGACTATTTGAGTGAGATCAGGGAACACTTCCAGATGCAGTGTCTGTTGGCACTGGTGTCAGAGCTCATTGACAATACAGAGATGAAATGCATGGATTACCGGGAGACCTTCATGCAACACTCGCTGCTCGATTGCATTTGCCTTGTCGAAGTNGGTGTCAGAGCTCATTGACAATACAGAGATGAAATGCATGGATTACCGGGAGACCTTCATGCAACACTCGCTGCTCGATTGCATTTGCCTTGTCGAAGTGTGGCAATCTCGTGTAGGAAATAGTTGGGGTCATGAGTCATGATGGCAATCAAGCTTGGAAGATGATTTTTTCTATCAAAATCCATCTGAGGTACCTGTGGACTGAGTCAATTGACAAGTCCTTTGAGAAGTTCTTGCAGGAGGGTGCTCGTGATTTGGTGGAGGGATTTGAGGAGGAAGGCTTGTCATTCAGAGACATCATGGACCGAATCAAGGTAGATATCGGCCGTCAGATTCCTGCATTGGAGGCTTTTGACAAAGAAATCCTCAAGTTCAAAAACCTGAAGGCAGATTTGTCCAACATGAAGACTCCAGTAGACATTCATTGGCTTCGTGTTGGTGCACAGCCAGTGAAGCTGGCCCTTGTCTCCTTTGCGCGGCAGTGGGAAGAGAAGTACGTTGACTTCCTCAAGAACTTCACTNCATTGGCTTCGTGTTGGTGCACAGCCAGTGAAGCTGGCCCTTGTCTCCTTTGCGCGGCAGTGGGAAGAGAAGTACGTTGACTTCCTCAAGAACTTCACTGAGGACCGCATCCGAACCCTGGACAAATTTATCAATCAACAGCAGGAGGGTCTTGGTCCACCTTCGCCAGTTGACGAACCGGAGAATGAGAAGTTGCTGTACTCTACAATGACCAACATCCGTGATGTGAAGTTGGCAACCACAGCGGTGAAAAAGCTCTTCCCACCAATCCGAGATCTCTGCCAGCTGCTCAAGAAGCATCATGTGAACCATGAAGGTCTGACTGAGCTGGATCAGGCACCAAACAAGTGGGATGAAGTGATCCGAATGGCGTTCGATGTCAAGGAGCAGATTTTGCCACTGCAGAGTGAAGAAGTTCTGAAGATTCGCAACAAGATTGACATCTTCGCAGAAGAACTGCAGAACTTCTGCCATGAATTCCGTGAGAAGTGTCCATTTGATCCTTCAAATGCAGTAGCTGGTGAATATGACCTCAGCTACGACACCATGAACGACTACTACAACAAGACCCTGGCGATCCGGCAAAGGGCCAATGAGTTCAATGATTTGGAGTTGCTCTTTGACATGCAAATGTCCAGCTATAGGGAGCTCAAAGAGTGTCAGGAAGAGTTGATCCTGCTGAAGAACTTGTGGGATGGAGTGACTCTTGTAAAGGAGACATTCGAGAGCTGGAACGGAATTCTATGGGACAAGATTGACACTGATTCTTTGGTGCAGCAAGCACGCGACCTTCAGACTCAAGTGAAGAACATGCCGAAGCAGATCAAAGCTTGGGCCCTCTACAGATGGCTCACGGATGAGGTCAAGAACATGGCCACAGTGCTTCCATTGGTGAACGACTTGCATGGAGAGACCATGCGAGATAGGCATTGGAACAGCATCATGGTTATTACCCAGAAGTCCTTTGAGAAGGGACCAGAGTTCTGTTTCAAGGACTTGCTGGATCTCAAGCTCCATGAGTTTGCGGAGGACGTTTCTGAGGTGGTTGACCAAAGTGTTAAGGAAGCAAAGATTGAGAAGAAGCTCTCCGCCATCCGTGCCACTTGGTCCAAGATGCCAGTATCCTTCGACTGCTCCAATCCAGACTGTCCACTTCTGGGTGAGCTTGGTGAGGTCATCGAAAAGTTGGACAGCGATTCATTGGAGATGATGGGCATGACTTCCCAAGGCCGCTTCATTGAATTCTGCAAGCCAGTCGTCGATGAATGGAGTGGAAAGCTGCGTGCAATCGATGGTGCGCTGGGTGTTTGGACGAAAGTCCAAGCCAACTGGTGCCGCTTGGAGCCCATCTTCATGCAGAGTGCTGATATTCGTTCCCAGCTCCCTGAGGATTCAAAGCGTTTTGAGCAAATGGATGCTGCCTGGAAGGAGCTTATGATGGATGCATCCAACAGCTCGTTGATTGTGGAAATCTGCTGTGCAGAAGGGCGCGAGGCCGCTTTGCAGGCAATTTCTGAAGGCATTGACACATGTGAGAAGGCTTTGAACGAGTATTTAGAGCAGAAGAAGAAGGCATTCCCTCGCTTCTACTTCGTCGCCAACCAGGCTTTGCTGGACATTCTGTCCAATGGTGCTAAGCCTTTGAAGGTGGCAGAATATTTGGGCGACATCTTTGATGGAGTGAAAACCTTGGACTTCTCCAAAGCGCCAGACACAGGTCGCATTGCATGTGGTCACATTTCCAAGGACACTGAGAGCGTTGCATGGGCAGAAGATATGCATATTGATGGTGCTGTGGAGGCCTACCTGTTGCAGTTGGAAGGCCATCTTCGTTTGCAGTTGCGCATTGAGCTTGAGCAAGCCAGGGCAACAGCAGACAACTGGGAAGTACCAGAAGGCAACCCTCGGGAGTTCTGGCTGGAAGCCTATTGTTCACAGTTGGCTTTGGTGGGCACACAAATCATGTGGACAGAGGAGACCAACCGTGTGTTTGAAGAGATCGAAAGTGGAAGTGAGACCGCCATGAAGGACTACAAGAGAGTGAACGATGAGCGCATTGAAAAGCTTATCAAACGTGTCCAGACCAAGCTGAGCAAGGATGTGCGCAACAAGATCATCACCCTGATCACCATTGATGTGCACGGCCGCGACATTGTGGAACAGATGGCCATTGCAAAGATCTCAGACAGCACCAACTTCAAGTGGTTGTCGCAGTTGCGCTTTCACTGGAACTACTGCCCTCAAGGTATGAACCTTGTGAGCTACACCCCAGACGATCTCAAGACCTGTGTCATTCGAATTTGTGATTGGACTACCATCTACTGCTATGAGTATGTTGGCAATTGTGGGCGCTTGGTGATCACACCACTCACCGATCGCTGCTACATCACACTGACCCAAGCGCTTGGGCTCACACTAGGTGGTGCCCCAGCGGGACCAGCAGGTACTGGCAAGACAGAGACGACAAAGGATTTGTCTCGTGCCCTAGGTCTTCAGATTGTTGTGTTCAATTGCAGTGACCAGATGACCTACCAGACAATGGCACAAATCTTCATGGGTATAGCCCAGACAGGATGCTGGGGATGCTTTGATGAGTTCAATCGCATCTCAATTGAGGTGCTGTCCGTGGTCTCTACGCAGTACAAGTGCATTCTTGATGCAATCCGGGCCCAAGTGCAGGTTTTCCTGTTTGCAGAGGAGGAGACCAAGCTTATTTCAACCTGTGGAGCTTTCATCACCATGAACCCGGGTTATGCTGGACGTACAGAGCTTCCAGAGAACTTGAAAGCACTGTTCCGTTCAGTTGCCATGATTGTGCCTGACCTGCGCTTCATTTGTGAGAACATGCTCATGTCTGAAGGTTTCATCAAGGCCCGTCCTCTGGCCAACAAGTTTGTGCAGCTGTACTCCTTGTGCAAGGAGCTACTGAGCAAGCAGATGCACTACGACTGGGGTCTGAGGGCTGTGAAATCGCTGCTGCGACAAGCTGGTACGCTGAAACGTTTGGAGCCAGAAAGTGATGAGAACCCGGTCTTGTGTCGAGCCCTGCGTGACTTCAACACGCCAAAGATCACAACTCTGGACATGCCTATTTTCATCCGCCTGATCAAGGATCTCTTCCCAGGTGTATGGCCGGATCCCTTTGAGGATCCTGAGTTTGAAAAGTTCTGCAAAAACATCGCGAAGCAGCGTGGACTGCAGGCTGATCCTCAGTTCATCATCAAGACAGTGAGCATGCTTGGTATTCTTGGAGTGCGCCATTGCATGTTCATTATTGGTCCATCTGGTTGTGGCAAGACTGAAGTCTGGAAGACCTTGATGGAGGCGTTGCGTGCTCGCGGAGAAGATGGACAATGGGAACAGGCAAACCCAAAGGCTGTCACCAGTGATGAGCTCTATGGAACCATGTCGAAAACCAAGGAGTGGAAGGATGGGCTGATTGCTGTGATCTTCCGAAACATGAGTAAAGAGATCAATGGCTACAAGGCCTCCCATCAACACAAGTGGGTGATCTTGGATGGAGACATTGATGCCACCTGGATTGAGTCCATGAACACCGTCATGGACGACAACAAAGTCTTGACATTGGTCTCCAATGAGCGAATCCCATTCTCTCCTACCATGCGCATGATTCTAGAGATTCAGGATATGAAGCATGCCAGTCCAGCAACTGTTTCACGAGGCGGTGTGCTCTTCATCAATGAGACAGATATTGGCTGGAAACCGTATGTGGAGAGTTGGAGGGAGAAAATGGACACTATCCCACAGGGTGCCTTCTACTTGCACTTCGCGAATTACTTTGAGTCGAACATTGAGACAATTCGCAAATCATTCAACTTCTCCTGCCCCATGCTGGATATGGGTTTCATCAACAGTCTCACGTGCTTCATTGATGCCTTGCTGAACAACAACACGAAGGAAAACATGGAGGCTTTGAGGACCATGAGCCCTGAAGACCAAAAGATGAGCTNACAGTCTCACGTGCTTCATTGATGCCTTGCTGAACAACAACACGAAGGAAAACATGGAGGCTTTGAGGACCATGAGCCCTGAAGACCAAAAGATGAGCTATGATGCACTGTTCTGCTTTGCCTTGATGTGGACCATAGGCGGCTCAATCGCAGATGACAAGACAGTGAATTACCGCAAGTCCTTCAATGCCTTTATGAAGGGCATCTCAAAGGCAGTGAAATTCCCAGACCAGGGAGAGTGCTACGATTTCATCTATGAGCCAAGGGCCAAGGATTGGGTGAGCTGGGAAACCTATATCAAGGCATACAATCCCATTTCCGAACAGATGTACCAGAACATTGTCGCTTACTTTAATCAGCATATCACACACACGAATGCACAAGCACACAAACCTGCACACTTTGTGCTGTTCTTTTCTAAAACTATGTTTTCGGACTCGTATCATTTATGTATTTTTAAAACAGAAAAGGACCAAATATAGGCCCCAATTTTCCACGTTTGTGGAAATGCAGTGTTTCCTGTACATCATATTCTATACCGTATATATATATATATATCATATTCATTCATATGTTGTTGAAACTATGTTCAAAAACCTTTAATTACATCATGTTCCTTGACATTATGGAAATATCAACAAGTAGAATTTTAAACACAGGACAAACCACTTAAGTCAGGACAATTGCTTGACAACTTTCTTGTTCATTCCTTCAGGGTATGAAGGTAAGTTTNAGTCAGGACAATTGCTTGACAACTTTCTTGTTCATTCCTTCAGGGTATGAAGGTAAGTTTCATCCTCCTTTTGCCTTCTCCTTTTTCCTTTTTATTCTAAAGGTAATCTCCAGAGATCNACAGTCTCACGTGCTTCATTGATGCCTTGCTGAACAACAACACGAAGGAAAACATGGAGGCTTTGAGGACCATGAGCCCTGAAGACCAAAAGATGAGCTTTGACGCACTGTTCTGCTTTGCGTTGATGTGGACCATAGGCGGCTCAATCGCAGATGACAAGACAGTGAATTACCGCAAGTCCTTCAATGCCTTCATGAAGGGCATCTCAAAGGGAGTGAAATTCCCAGACCAGGGAGAGTGCTACGATTTCATCTATGAGCCAAGGGCCAAGGATTGGGTGAGCTGGGAAACCTATATCAAGGCATACCATCCGATTTCCGAACAGATGTACCAGAACATTGTCGCTTATTTTAACCAGCATATCACAAACGCCCACGCACACAAAACTGCACAATTTGTGCAGTTCTTTTCTGAAATTATGTTTTCGGACTTGTATCATTCATACATACAAACATACCTACCCACCTACCCACCTACCCACCTACCCACCTACCCACATACATACATGCATGCATGCATACATTCATGCATACATACATACATACATACATGCATGCATGCATACATACATACATACATACGTACGTACGTACGTACATACATACATACATACATGTATTTTTTTTGTTTGGCGGAGTTGTGTATGAAGAAGTTTTTAGCAGGCATCTCGACGAATTCTGTTCTGCTAGATGACATGTTTTGCTCAGGTTATCAGCAACATGGAGTTGGAGAGAATGAAGTACGTGCTGGAGCTGCATGTTGCGCGCAAAAAGCCTGTTCTTTATGTTGGTGTGGCTGGAACAGGCAAGACCACAATTGTCAAGGACTTCCTTGCTGAAATGAAGGCAAACAACGAAGACATGGTCAGCATGTCCATCAACAACAACAACTACACTAGCAGCTTTGCACTTCAGAACATCATAATGAGTGCATTGGACAAGCGTTCTGGCAGAACCTTCGGGCCTCCGGCCAACAAGAAGTGCGTCTTTTTCATTGATGACCTGAACATGCCGTATGTAGACNATGAGTGCATTGGACAAGCGTTCTGGCAGAACCTTCGGGCCTCCGGCCAACAAGAAGTGCGTCTTTTTCATTGATGACCTGAACATGCCGTATGTAGACACTTACGACACTCAATCAGCAATCATGTTGCTGACGCAGATGTTGGCGTATGCCCAGGTTTACGATCGCCAGTGCTTGGAGGACAAGCGAGACCTTGTTGACATCCTGTTCACTGCATGCATGAATCCCAAAGCAGGTTCCTTCATGGTCAATCCGCGCCTTCAGCGACGATTCACAGTTATCACAACCTTCACTCCAACTGCCAGCATGATTTCAGGTATTTACAGTTCAATCCTTGAGAAGCACTTGGCTGGCTTCGTTCCACCCATTCAGAAGTTGCTGGATCCCATTGTGCAAGCCACCATTGATACGCTGGTGCAAGGAATTCTGAACACACCTTGCTTCTTGCCCTCAGCATCCAAGTTCCACTATCAGTTCAACCTGAAAGATGTTGGCAACATTTTTCAGGGTATGCTGAACACGAATCCAAACGTCTTCAAAGATGGCGCTGCGAAGTTTGCTCGTGTTTGGCTGCATGAGTGCTATCGCGTTTTCTCCGACCGACTGGTGAGTGCTGCAGACCAAGGAGAGCTGCAGGGTATTCTTGAGAAGGTGGCAGGCAAGCACTTTGGAAGCATTCCCAAGGAAGATCTTTTCAGTCAGCCCTTGATCATGACCAGCTTTGTGTCACAAGCTCAAGGGAATGAGCGCTTCTACTTGCCTGCCAAGGACATGCCAACACTTAAGAAAGTGGTAGACGACAAATTGCATGAATACAACGAGACCTTTGCAGCCATGAATTTGGTTCTTTTCGATGATGCCATTGGGCATGTGTGTCGTATCTGCCGCATCACCGACAACCCATGTGGTCATGCGCTGCTTGTTGGTGTGGGAGGCTCTGGAAAGCAGTCCCTAGCTAGACTGGCAACCTTCATCAATTCGCAGGACCTGCTGAGCATTTTGGTGAATCAGTCCTATGGTTTGGAGGCTCTGAAGTTGGACCTGCAAGAGTTCTACAAGAAAGCGGTGGTAAAGCCAGGCACTCCCCAGGCATTCTTGATGACAGATGGACAGATCGCAGATGAAAGGTTCTTGGTCTTTATCAACGACATGCTTTCCAGCGGCGTTATCCCAGACCTCTTCACGCGAGAGGAATACGACGGGCTCTTTGGAAGTGTGCGCAATGCTGCAAAAGCTGCCAACTATTCCGATGATCGTGATGGCCTTTTCGCCTTCTTCATTGACAAGTTCAGGAAGAACTTGCACTACATCCTTTGCCACTCTCCAGTTGGAGACGATTTCCGCATTCGTGGCCGCAAGTTCCCTGCTCTTATCAGTTGCATGGTGGTGGATGAGTTCATGGCATGGCCGCGTGATGCTTTGGATGGTGTGGCTCGTCGCTTCTTGGTGGAACTGGTGAACAATGGCAACCTTCAGGATGAAGACATTCTGGGGCTCGTGGCTGCTAATATGGCAGAGGTGCATCTTTCCATCGAAACCGCCAACAAAAGGTATTTGGAGGTGGAGAGGAGGCACAACTATTGCACTCCCAAGTCATTCTTGGAGTTGATCAGCTTCTATATCAAGATGCTCTCAGACAAACAGAACTCTGTGAGTGCAAACTGTGAGCGACTAGAACGAGGTTTGGCCATCATGGAGCAGGTGCAGTCAAAGGTAGAAGGCCTCAAAGAGGACTTGAAGATCACCATGATTCAGGTCGATGAGAAGAAGGCTGCAACGGCCGTTTTGATCGAGCAGGTGACCAAAGCATCTGCCATTGCAGCAGAAGAAAAGGCAGCAGCTGACGTTGAGGCTGAGAAGACCTCCAAACTTGCTGCAGATGGCAGATGCAGCTGAGCTTCAAGCGCAGGCCGATGGTGAGTTGTCAGAGGCCATGCCTGCCATGAAAGCAGCTGCAGAAGCTGTGGATTGCTTGGACAAGGCCAGCATTGGAGAGCTCAAGGGCTTTGGCAAACCGCCACCTGAGTGTATCGATGTTTGCGCATGTGCAGGCTTCCTTCTTAGGAACGAGAAGAAGAAACTTGACTGGAAAGGCGCGCAGAAAGCCAACTTGGCAAACTGGGCCATCAATTGTGTCAAGTACCACAAGATTTATGTCAAGGTTGCGCCCCTGATGGCAAAAGTGGAGGAAGCAACACGAACCAAGAACGAGGCTGAAGCCAGCTTGGAGATCGTGATGAAGAAGGTCGCAGACATTGAGGCTGAATGCCAGAGATTGGAGGAGAAGTTGAATGGGGCTGTTGCTGAGAAAGAACGCGTAGAAGCACAGGCTGCTGCTTGCTTAGAGAAGCTTGGCTTGGCTGAGCGGCTTGTGAATGGCCTCGCCGATGAGTACAAACGCTGGACTGCAACAGTCAAAGATCTGAAGGATTTGACGCTGAAACTCATTGGCAATTGTCTTCTCGCTTCTGCATTCGTTGGGTACATCTCCCCGTTCTCTATGTCCTTCCGGGTACAGCTGTGGAAGGAGGGATGGACAGCAGACATTACTGGCAGAGGCATCCCAATCAGCTCAGGCATTGATCCACTAAAGGTTCTGTGCACGGATGCAGATGTGGCTGGCTGGCAGAATGAAGGCTTGCCTTCTGACCGAATCTCAGTGGAGAACGCGTCAGTTGTAACAAGCTGCTCCCGATGGCCACTGATGATCGATCCTCAGTTGCAGGGTGTGAAGTGGATCAAGCAGAGGTTGGGTGAGGACTTGACAGTGCTGCAGTTCACCATGAATCAGTGGCTTCAGAAGGTGCTATTCGCTATCCAAATGGGTGGACAACTGCTGATTGAGGCAGTGGGACAAGAGATTGATGCTATCCTTGAGCCTGTCCTGTCGCGAGCGGTGATTAAACGAGGGCGCAATGCGATGATCATCAAAATTGGTGGTGAGGAGGTGGACTACGATCCCAAGTTCCAGCTGTATTTGCAGTCCAAACTGCCAAATCCCCACTACAGGCCTGAGATCGCTGCGCAGTGTACCATCATCAACTTCATCGTCACGCCGGATGGTTTGGAGGATCAGATTCTGGCAATGGTNGCCAAATCCCCACTACAGGCCTGAGATCGCTGCGCAGTGTACCATCATCAACTTCATCGTCACGCCGGATGGTTTGGAGGATCAGATTCTGGCAATGGTAGTCAATGTTGAGAAGCCAGAGTTGGAGCAAGAAAAGCAAGAGCTGGTCCGCAGGCAGAATGACTTCAAGGTGACATTGTCGCAGCTGGAGGATGACTTGTTGTCCCAGTTGTCAACTGCAGATCCAGCAACGATTCTGGACAACATTCCCCTCATTGAGGGCTTGGAGAAGACCAAAGCTACCTCCAAAGAGATTGCTGAGCAGGTAGAACAAGCCCAGAAGACCGAAGTTGAGATCAACACATCTCGAGAGCTGTATCGGCCTGTAGCTGCGGAGGGATCGATGCTTTTCTTCTTGATCATCCAGCTTTGCTTCATTGAGCACNGCTGTATCGGCCTGTAGCTGCGGAGGGATCGATGCTTTTCTTCTTGATCATCCAGCTTTGCTTCATTGAGCACATGTACCAGTACTCCCTTGACTCCTTTGTCAACTTTTTGTACAAGGCCATTGATCGAACTGAAGCCACGGATGATATCCAAGAGCGAACGAAGAGACTGATCGCAGTGATTCGCATGACTATCTTCCGCTGGGTGAACAGAGGCCTGTTTGAACGTCACAAGTTGATCTTCTGCTCGATGCTGACCTTCAAGCTGTTCCAGAAAGGCTTTTTGCAGGAGGATTTCTCACCTGCNGCCAAATCCCCACTACAGGCCTGAGATCGCTGCGCAGTGTACCATCATCAACTTCATCGTCACGCCGGATGGTTTGGAGGATCAGATTCTGGCAATGGTCGTCAATGTTGAGAAGCCAGAGTTGGAGCAGGAAAAGCAAGAGCTGGTGCGCAAGCAGAACGACTTCAAGGTGACATTGTCGCAGCTGGAAGATGACTTGTTGTCCCAGTTGTCAACTGCAGATCCAGCAACCATTCTCGACAACATTCCGCTCATTGAGGGCTTGGAAAAGACCAAAGCTACCTCCAAAGAGATTGCTGAGCAGGTAGCACAAGCCCAGAAGACAGAAGTTGAGATCAACACATCTCGAGAGCTGTATCGGCCTGTAGCTGCGGAGGGATCGATGCTTTTCTTCTTGATCATCCAGCTTTGCTTCATTGAGCACNGCTGTATCGGCCTGTAGCTGCGGAGGGATCGATGCTTTTCTTCTTGATCATCCAGCTTTGCTTCATTGAGCACATGTACCAGTACTCCCTTGACTCCTTCGTCAACTTTTTGTACAAGGCCATCGATCGAACTGAAGCCACGGATGATATCCAAGAGCGAACGAAGAGACTGATCGCAGTGATTCGCATGACTATCTTCCGCTGGGTGAACAGAGGCCTGTTCGAACGTCACAAGTTGATCTTTTGCTCAATGCTGACCTTCAAGCTGTTCCAGAAAGGCTTTTTGCAGGAGGATTTCTCACCTGCATATTTCAACTACCTGTTGCGAGCCCCAATGTCTGTGGGTATGGAGAACCCACTGCAGGATTGGCTGCCTACAAAGAACTGGGGCTTGGTTCTGAAGTTGAATGACCTTGAAGGCTTCGAGAACTTCGCACAGAACATGGAGAAGGATGCACCGAATCGCTTCAAGGAGTGGTTCAACGAGATAGCACCAGAAGAGGTTAAGTTGCCACTGGATTGGAAGAGGCTCGACTCGGTTCCTTTCCAGAAGCTGCTGGTCCTTCGCGCCTTAAGACCGGATCGGTGCTGTGCAGCGATGGCTGAATGGATCCGAGGTGCCTTGCCAAATGGCAAAGACTTCATGGACTGCGATGGATCATCGTCCTTCGCAGTTATCCTCAGCAATTCCTTCGAAGACTCCACCAGCACCACACCCATTTTCTTCATCCTGTCACCTGGAGCTGACCCAGTGAAGGAAGTGGAGTCAATGGGAAAGAAAAGACCAGAGGGTTTGTCTTTGGGATCCAACTACTGGAACGTGGCCATGGGTCAAGGTCAAGATGTTGTTGCCATGGCCAAGCTGGACATTGGACATCGAGAGGGGCATTGGGTCATGCTTCAGAATATCCATTTGATGCCAAAATGGTGTGTAGAGCTGGAGAAAAAACTGGACGTCTTTGCGGTGGAGAACAGCCATCCAAACTTCAGGCTCTTCCTGTCTGCAGATCCCAGCAAGGGCCGAGCCACCGCAAGGCATGCTTGCAAACCTCCGACGATCCTTCGCACTCTTCCCCAAAGAGGACTTCGAGGACAAAGATGCCAAGGTGAAGTCTATCTTATTTGCCCTGTGCCACTTCCACTCCCTCATTTTGGAGCGAAAGAAGTTTGGACCCATGGGCTACAACATGATGCAATCCTTTGATGTGCATGGCACCGTTTTGTTGTGATACAATGCACGGGTCAGTTCACTATAATCCTTGTGAAAACCTTGCGTATTTTGAGCCCAAGTCCTGTACAACTATTTGGAGGGATCTTCAGCTGTGAAGATTCCATGGGATGACTTGCGATACATCTTTGGCGAGATCATGTATGGTGGGCACATTGTGGATGACTGGGACCGCCGCATGTCGCAGAAGTATTTGTTGTACTTCATGCGAGATGAGCTGCTTGACGAGATCGACATGATCCCATATGCAGCAACTTGGCGAAATCCCCCAATTGGATGTGGTTTTGTTTGGAAAGAGGGTGCCCGCAGATTTGATGGGTCATCATAATATTCCAATTCAATGGTCATTTGCGGGAACACACTTTCCAATTTCAAGGTGCAAAAGGTATAAGACACACGCAGATATATGATATACTATGTATCTGTATGTGTATATTTTTATATGTATATGACCATGACATATTTTCGAAATGATATGCATACATATGTGCGTATGATATATATATATATATACATACGTATGCCACAGTTTCCAACAAACCCATGTGTTCACTGGCCATATTTTACAGTGTGGCAGGGGCATTTTGTTGATCCGATGGCCTTGGTCTAGTGGCTTCGCATGCTTCGCCAAGGAGGGAAAGCTGTCCTGGCCATCCCCACAGCCAGCTCCGCATGAACGCTACCTCGAGCACATCGAGACAATGCCACCCGAATCTCCGTTGCTCGGCCAGGGTGACAGGGTTTATCATGGTTTATCCAGACCTTGCAGCTGGATTAGATTATATAGATTGGCATGTGCATCCAAGATCATCAAACCATTTGATCTATTGAGTCTATTAAATCTTAATTATTATTTATAGCAAGTGGAAGCTGCCCCGCAACTCAAAGATATCATTGCAGCAAGGCGGTTCCGAAGGAGCCAGTGCAGCTTGCAGCCTTGCCTGGTCATGTCCAGTTCCTACCTTTGTCTGAGAAGCAAATGCAGAAGCCCCCATAGTTTTGGATGTCAAAAGCTATGGCCCTTAAAGAAAAAACCCTCCATCAAGAGCCAAGTGCAACGTATAGCTGAGGCTGTTCTTCGGAATGCACCCCAATGCAGAGATCAACTTCCGAACTGCTGAGTGCGACAAGGTCTTCGAGCTTTTGACCATGCTCGCAGGCGCAGATCTTTTGACTTTGACGGTAACTGGTGGCAACATGTGCACTTCATCTTCCTGCCAATTGTTCCAAAATGTCCCAAATGCAATGGACTAGTTTTCCATCCAACATGGGATGCTGATCACAAATGGGCTCTCCGAATGCTTCTCAACCTATCTTGGCTGTAGGATACCTTGGGGATTTGACCATGCCAGTATGCGCCAGCCCAGGTGGCTCTGGCGGTGGCGATGGCGATGATGATTCAGCCATGACACCAATGCAAGTTGCGCAGATGACGTGCGACGAGATCTTGGAGGAGGTGAACGAGAAGCGATTCCCCACGGATGACGTGAGCCGTGGCATGAACGAGGACGACAAGGGCCCCTACCAGTTCGTCTTCCTGCAAGAGTGTGAGTACATGAATGCTTTGCTGTACGAGATGGTCAAGGGCCTGCAGGAGAGCTGAGGTTGACAATCCCAGATCAGCTGGTGGGGGAAAGCAATGTTGGCACCATCAGCTCTCATATCACACTCGCAGAAAGAAGAACTGGACAGAAAAAGGTGACCATCTATATACAAAGTTTAAAGGATATTGGAGGATTGTGTTCTGTTGCTGATGTTCCCAGGTTTTCTAGGAGATTTCCACCAAGCCATGGAGGTTTCAAGCAGCCTCTTCCCATTTTTAGGGAATCCCCAAAGCACGGCGCAGGAGCTTCAGCTAGGCTTCAAGGGTGAACTGACGATGAGCGAGAACATGGAAGCTCAGCCAAAAGTGTTGGGAGGGTTTGCCGGGTTTGCTTGATCCTTTGGGTAGGCTGGCCTAGGGGGTCACAAGTTCCCCATCTCAGATGGTTTTTCTCGCGCCTTCGTTTCCCAGAAGGTATTGCTTGTGCTTCGTGGACAGGGGACCTGCCATTTTGCTTGTGAAAGGAATGCAACCAACTTCCGCCGCTAGCATCATCCTGCATCCATGGATGCCCCTTTCCCAGTGGTCAGTTCACGAAGGGAGCAGCCCCCGTTGACGCCAGGAAGACATGGCAAAATGCTTGTACTCCGAAAAGTTGCCCATGTGGTGCCTGGCCTGCTGGAGAAAGTGGGAACACGGAGGCCAATGGCATCCCTTCAGACCACGCGGGAAACTTTGGGGTTATCCAGTTTGGCTAACAGATTTTGGTGCTCAATGGTTTTCCAGATCTTTCCCAATTCCAAACCCAGGTGGGTGAAGCTGGGCTTTGCTTCCACGCGGCCTTTGAAGTCATGGCGCGTGAACTTGCAGGACCCGGATGCTGCGAATGCTGCCATGGCATATCCTCTGTCATATAGATCATATATATATATATATAGCTTGTAACTTGTAACCATATGATACCATATGCATAGTTCAAAGTGGGAAGATCATTCAAGTGTTCATCAAAGAGGGATAAAGAGGAGGCATTGCGTTTCGGAAAGTGGAAACTGGAGATGGAGTAGCCATTACAGTGTTGCGGTGCGTGCTGTAGGAGCGTTATCAGCAATTGGATGATTGGATCAATGACCCGCTGAACATCCCAAAGGCCAGCAGGGTGGCTGGGGACCACACGGAGGAAGGAGACAAGGAGCAGGGGACGGTCTTGTCTTGACCCAACATGTTGAAAAAGCAAATCTTTAGAGATCTTAGCGGGTTTAGGTCCGTTTAGGATGCCAAAAAGTGTGGGACATGGATATGTTGATTGGACAGGTCGTGGACATCTCCAAGCTCTTCAATCCGCAGAGTTATTTGACGGCCATCAAGCAGCAGATCGAGGGGCCGTGCAAGGATGGCGCCTATGTGTCCGGGATGTACCTGGAAGGAGCTCGCTGGGATATGACTTCAAATTCATTGGAAGATTCCAAGCCCAAGGAGATGTTTACAGCTATGCCGGTCATCACATGTAAAGCAGGTGCTTGGTCTGATACGTTTCCAGGCTCTTGTGGATTGTCCCTGGTAGTCAGGGCAGTCGTTGTCGGATCCTTTGACCATGATCATTTACTGAGACTATATAACTTAAGAAGTTTCGCCACAACCTTCCTGGCTTCAGAGTGCTTCAACAATTTATTCGGCATCCAATTTTTCTGAGCCTACCGATTCTGAGGTATGGCAACCGACAAAGCGGACAAGAACATCTACATTTGCCCCACCTATTGCGTTCCTACGCGACGTCCGTATTTCGTGTTCGCTGCACAGCTGCGAACCAAAGCTCCCGCAGACAAGTGGGTGCTGGCAGGAGTTGCTTGGCTGGGTAAACGGACGGGGAAATTGGGCCCATTTTAAGCCATGGAGGAATCTGCTATCCAGGTATCAATTATAAATAATGGATCCATGTCTTTTGGCATGTTCACCGCTGTGCGATTTAGATTTCCATTTTCCATGCCCACTTGCGATGACAATCCTAAATCACGAGAGCTAGCTTCTTAGCTTCTGCTAGCTGAAGTCCCTCTTGCTTTAGCAGGGTATTGGGGGGACTGGAATCTCCAATCCCATGAAACTTCATGAGTTACACCCCCCCCTCCCCCGCCCTAGCGGGTTCACAAGCAGTTTGGCCGTGGCTCGATCCCCCCCGTGGACACCGTCAGCATTTCGCCACCCTACCTCTCGTCCTCAACTTTGGTTTTGCAGTGCGTTACTTTTTCCTGCGCTTCCAAAGGTCCACTCCGATGCCGAAGGTGGACCCTTTGAATCTTCCCCAATCACTGGTCATCATGTTGGCTATGCTGAATTTCCTCATCCTCGTCTTGCAATGATATAGAATATATTTTGTATTCATATGTTCTCATCCTCGCCCCCTCCAACATACACCGCCTCAATAGATCGGTCTGGATGCCCGCCTTACTAAAATGCCCCGGCTTTAGACCCGCTCGTCCACGTTGACGAAAAAGCTGCGCAGCTACGCTGTACCCATTGTGTTTTCATGCCAAGCTCCCTGCCAAGCTAGCTTTCGTCCCTTACCCCTGGGCCTCAAGTTACTAGCAATTTTGTTGGCATGGGGTGAAGCGACCAGCTAGACTTCGAGTGGTCAAGTGCATCCAAAAAGTCATGGGTCCTTTCAGTTTTGGCATCCAGTCTCAAGCGGTAGCCCAGGTGGGCATGATCTTGGACATCGGACTTTGAACAGTGCATGCTGGAAGTATGACCGGCCTGCAGCGGTCTGGGTCTTGGTCTGAGTTGTTCAGATGTTCTTTTGATGTGA
The DNA here is from genome assembly GCA_003297045.1 of Symbiodinium sp. clade C Y103. Taxonomy (NCBI): domain Eukaryota; class Dinophyceae; order Suessiales; family Symbiodiniaceae; genus Cladocopium; species Cladocopium sp. clade C. Next base: position 134,916 of record BGPT01001152.1, on the reverse strand, counting down.
GCCAAGCGTTGAGCCCCACAACTCACATGAAGCTGATTGAATTGGTTTCCCGTGGTTTCCATGCTCCGGAGTGTCCCCAAGTGTGAACAACCATCAACAAGCGCATCAAACATGGGAGCACGTGCAGCAATGTGCCCTCCGAGGTCAGTAGAATCGAAATGGGACGGGCTAAGCCCAACCCAGATGGGAGCACAACCGCCTCCCATGAACATAGTTTGCGCGGCTCCATTCGCCGCATTCTTGGAACTAACGCTTCTGAGACAATGAATTCGAAGAACTTTTCTAATGGTAGTTGCTCTCTTGTTGCAGCCAGTTGTTCACACAATAACTTAATGATTTCCTTCGGCGAGTCGTGTCGCGGGTGGTCCAGAGTAGAAAACACTGTCAGAGCTTCAAAATTCAAAGTAGCCAAAGACTTGTTCTTCACAGCTGTGCAGTGGCTTTTGAGGCTCTGTGCAGTTTTTCCGACCACTGCAAGTTACATAGAGTTGAGAGAACAAGCTCCTGCAGGACTGCAACGCGAAGAAAAATGCACCTCTTGCTGATGCGTTTGAAAGCCGGAGATTGGGGACCTCCAATACTGGAAAGCAGCTCCATAATTCACACAGTCATCTCATTCAACCTAGTGGGCCCAATGGATGATTTTGTACCTTGCCATACCTTGCCTGGCACCGTTTCTACCGTTTCCGGGTTTCTATATGTTTCTATAACATCTGTAAACCATGCAAACCCGTGCAATTGTTGGTGAGCACGAACTGCGATGGTTAAAAGCCACCTGGATGGCTCTTTCTGCCAAGGATCGATGGGGCAGCTGGAGCCGGGCGAGAAAGCGTGGCCAAGCAATGGCTCAGGCAACTGCGCCAAGGCAGGAGCTATGGGAGAATCTGGGAGGGTGGTTTGTGGATTTTGTGAGGAGCGAATGACTTCATAGATTCTCTATGGAGAAATAATGAGAAATAGAGGTACCATGATGTACAATGATATACCTCAGAGAAGCACAAGGCTTGGAATGCCACTGCAAATCATGGATGCTGAAAGATGTATGAACATATATGATATGTTCGCATTCCCGCCTTTTCAATCCACTTCACACTTTCATTGGTGGTTGCCTCATGTTCCTGCAATCATGTGAAGGGAAACCTCAAAAGATCCCAGATGCCGAAAGCATGTAAAAGCCGTAGTTTCCTCCAGAAAGTTTCCTGCAAGCAGCCTGGTGAGACATACACACACACACACATGAAATTACAGATATGCTTCTGCATATGATTGTACATATAGGTATGCATATGGTGAATCTGCCTGTATGCCTGAATGTAGAGTGAATAAATAACTAGTGGCATAGTTTGCATAAGAAAAACGTTGTGATTGGAATATTATATCATATATTCATACAGATTCAATATCATAGACATGTATGCATGTGCATCTGTACCCCAGGGTATCTACATACACACTCACACACAGACATATACCTTTTTACACGCATGCTGCATGCCACATCGCTCTCCATGGCGAAGCAGATGGCCTCTCACCAGACACGGTGACCTACACTTCGCTCATCAAGGCCTGCTCGAAGTTTGGAGATCTACCAGGCTCCGGGGATTGGGGTCGCCATGGGCAGCTTGGTCCAAGCCTGGATTCACTTGGAATCAAGTTGCTTTCTCCATGTTTAATCGATCCAAGATGTGCCAAGATGTGGAATGGTCCTGAGGTTCTGTAATTTTTTCATGAATTTAGATGGACAGGTACCATGCTACGCTACCAGCAATCGGATGGTATGATAGCGGGGATGTCAGGAGCAGTGGGATGGCTCCATGAGATGGTCGCGAATCAGCTAACTCCCGATGTCATGGCCTACACAGCTTCTCAGCTGACCTCTGCCAATTGTGGTGAGGAAAACTGGACGTTTTGGGCAGCAAATGCATGGCGATGGCGATTTTCGACCTGGGGTGAAACAAGATGTTTCAACGATTTTCAACGTGTTTAAATACGTTTCCAACATTTTCAAGCCGTGGATTGAGGGTCTCAAAATTTTGTGGCAACTGTTGCCAGCAGGGTTTGGGCTCGTCGCTGGTCGCTGAGGCTGTGATACATTGCAGTGCCAAGAAGGGCAATGTGGAGGAAGCCACCAGGTGAGCAGTTGGTTCCAGTTGGCCGATTCGAAAAAGGGAATGGACCATAGTTGACTCTTATTCATCATTACGATATCCTGATGATATCATTATTCATGATTGAAAGGTCCCCTCCCCCCCAATTTTCCACAGACCCTGGGCTTTACAAACTGACTGCTCAGGTGGTTTGAACGGATGTCTGCCAACGATGTGCGGGGTGACCACGTGACTTACACGGCGCTGATCAACGCCTGCGCCAAGCGGAGTGATGCCTTTGGGGCCATGAAGTGGTTGCAACGCATTGTGGAACTTTGGCCGCAGGAGACCATTTGCCACTCCTGCAGCATGAAATATGGACATCAGGGGTGGCAGAGATTGGCAGAGGACCAGTAGGACCAGGTGTTGCAAGTTGGCTATGCAAGCCATAAGTGTACAAATGTGTGGATGTCGAGTCAGATCTTCTCTTCCAGAAGGCAGCCTTGTATTTACGGGTTCAGTCCCTCACTTGTAAGGTTGGCGTGTTGAGATTCAACGTCAGTGTCGCAGTTCACCTCCTTTGCGTTCTTCTCCTTTTCTCCTTCCTCCCCCTGCTCGCGCCTCCTCAGTTTGCTTGCCCTGGTGTTCCAAGCTATACATACCCTCTGGCCAAGGTAAAGATGCATGTTATGGATTGCTATGGGCTAAAACCGGATTTCCCCAGACAAATCGGCAAAATCTTGAATCTTGGAGGACCCAAATCTAGTTTCCTTTCCTGTTCCTTTGCTCCACGTTGTGGGCATTTTCCTTTTGACATATCATGTCTCTGACCGCATATTTAGTATGGTTCTGTTTGAAGATCGCTACAAGATTACGCATCCCCTTGAGGCCCATCTCTGTTCTTCTCGCTGATGCACAAATTTAATGATTTTATTGCCGCCGATTTCAGTTTCTTCTTGATTCCACTTTCTGGTTCCCTCTTTTTGTGGGTGGTTCAGATCACTCCAAAGTGAATCAACAATTTCATCCCAATCATTGGGTGGATTGCGGTTTGCTTGGGTTACATATCACATGTTTGTCTAGGACCTCTAGGGCCAATTTCAGAGTTGCAGCCATGCGCCAGTGCGATCCGAACTGTTTAGAGAACAAAAGATGCGCACATTCCGAAGGACCATTAGAAATCTGACCTGGTGACCATCAGGGTAAATATTAGCAACATGTTCACGACCGAAGACACTAGGAGAGAACACAGGGCATGCATTCAAATGTTTGGAAGGGGTTGCTATGCGTTTTCTTTCTGAATGTGAAGATTGACATAGATTGACGCTCGATGCCGCGCTCCTGAAAAGGTCTTTTTTGGAGTGCAATGCACAGATGCGTATTGGATATTTAAGCTTCTACTAGTCTATTGTTGGCACCAACGACGCACGAATCAATTTGGGACTTTCTGGTCTCCCCGTACACTTCTCGCAGGGCTCCATGACTCCATGACTGCGTTGATGACTTTTAGTTGGTGAGGTTAGTAGGTGTTGGTCAGCGAACCAATCGAGTTGTACGATATAGTGGGTGTATTTCTTGAGTGCTAGAAGTTGCAAGTGCAGTTCTCCAATTGATGCAAAAAATCTATAATATGCCGATATGCCATACAATTCTATGCAATGCTAGTGTAATTTCAGCACATTGACTGCAATCACATCATTGCTGATTGAAAAGAGAAGTGGCTGCCGCTGAGGATAACCAACTTCAACCCAATGTGGTGGCTTTCTCTGCCGCTCTCAAGGCGGGTCAATCCTTTTCATTGTTGCTAGCTGCTAGTCCATAAACTTGTTCAACTCAAATGGATTCAAAGATTCAAACGCTTGGTTTGTCAGTAGGGTTGCGGGTAACCCACATGAATCAAAGTAGTTTCCGCAACTTATCAGAGGATTTGTTGTCCCAGATGCAGGCTAGGACGTTATTTAAAATTGAACACCCATAGAAGCGCAGCGTCGATCTTTGATCCTCAAGGTCTAAAATCTAAAGCTGTTCAGATTTGTGCTGATTCTCTCGGCAAGTGGACCGTGCGGACTCCACGTTTACTTGGAATGTGAACTGTAATTGAGGTAATGCCGCTACAGTTCGGCAGTCCAAAATGCCTAAGATGTGAAAAAAGAAAGAGAGAAAGAGAGAAGCTGGATTTGCAGCCCTACTTCGAAATCACACACACAATGTTTGGCTTCAATGCTTGTCGCACAAGCACGCCCAACCTGACCCAGCTTGTAAACAGCTGGCAGGTGGTTCTGGATACTGTATATACTGCTTCCCATGTGTTTTCCGGATGATATAAGATATACAATCTCTATACTCACACTCCCTCCCTCCCTCTCCCTCCCTCTCTCTCTCTCTCTCTCGCTCTTTGTAATATGATGATTATTTATATATATATATATATAACTATCCCATATCCAAAAGACCCACCAAAGGGGAAGTCGCCCAGCACACAGTAAGGAGTGAAAGGTCAAGCCACACAGATTTCCATGGCGTGGGTTCCGCAACGTCCTTTCGGGCCATGGCCTCTTGACACTGCGGCTGCTAGCAACTCGTCGTGGCCACTGGGGCACCAGCCCGGTCGCTTGGAACCTTGGAAATTGATCCCAACTTGGAGAATGTTCATGAGAAAACTCTGTGAAACCATGAGCAAAAGCAATATGAAAAGCATGACTTTCATAGAAAATATATGAAAATATAAGGTCAGCTCTATCTCCTTTAAATGCGGGTACCGTGCCCGAGGAAACCTGGGGTCACCGGGGAGAAGTTCCGATAGCCTGTTGGAAGACCACGGTGCTGCACGACTCCAGGTGGGGAGTAGGGCAGCATGGCGGGATGTCCATCGGACATAGTACAAGACCACGACAAGTTGCTATATATTCTGTCTCTCTCTCTCTCTCTATATGTATGTATGACAGTTAACTTCGATCCTCTGTGCTGTTGCTCAAGCTGTGTGTGTGTTATGCCCCCTTGGGTCGGTGACCTCTTGCGGTTGTTGTCGGTCGGTGGCACATCTCAGTGGTTCGGCTTGGTTTGTCCTGCTCACTGCAGTCTATCCTATCCTTACCTCTGTGCTGTCTTCCTCTCTGGATTTTGCCTTGGGTCCCTTGTCACTCTCCTTGCCATTGGATTTTATCTCTGGCCTTGGATTTCTGGCATCCCTTCTGGCACCCCAGCCCCAACTGCAATCAGAGTTCATCCATCCTCCCGCCTGGCGGCATACTTGCATGAACGCTCTGGCCGTCCTTATCACAGCGATTAGGACAGCAGTGTTCTCACTGCGTGCTCTGGCTGCCACACTTGAGGCAGCAGCCAATCAGGCTGAAAGCCATCCTAGGGATCTGGATTTTGCGCATCACGATCCACCTGCGGCCAATCGGCCTGGGCCTGCCCATCACGATCCTCCCTCTGATCTGGACTGGGATCGAATCTCTTCTGTGGCCTCTGAGCCTGCCCCTTCGCCAGGACCTCAACCTGGCCGTGCCTTCAAGAGCTACGACGAGGTGGCAAGTGGACTTACTGGGGCCCCTCCTGCGGCCTTTGACTTTTGCAATCGTCTTTCTGGCACTGACGCCTCTGTCAAAGAACGAGTTCAACGTGCCTGGGAGGCAGGTTTGTGGGCAAAAGCCGTCCTGGCAGGGCATATCCCAAAACCCAGGCCCACTCAGCAGATCTCCTTTCGTCCCCAGATCTACGTCATCTTGCGGGCCCCTGGACTTGCTGAGCCCACTGCAGTCTCCAGTGCTGCAGACTACTACAAGATCCTTCCAAGGTTCACTTCAGATTCCCTGTCACATTCCTTCCCATCAGTTGGTGAAGCGAAGACCTACTGCTTGGCTGCCGGAGTTTCATTCCCAGCCCTCTTGCGGTAGAGATGGCGACAACAGAGCAGCCGCTGCAGAAGGTGGAGGATGTGAAGACGCTAGATGCAGGTCCGAGTTTTTTATATGTCCTCAAAGTTCCAGAGTTCCTAGTGGATGGTCAGCCTGTGGCAGAGAAGGAGGTGTTTGCAATACCAGTTTTTTCAAGGAAGGATGGTTTGCTTTTGGCCCTACCTCTTTTGGCTCTCCCGGAAGGAGTGATCGGGTCAGACCAGCCCATGGAGGAGGACAGTCTTTTGGGACCCTGCACTGTGGTGTCGTCACGTCTGGTTATGGAGGAGGAAAGCGGGACAGAGCTTCCCTTAGACTTCGAGACAGATGTCATCCTTGCAGACTTCCACAAGTCAGTTTTGCCACGCCTCAGAGGTTTCGATCCTGTGACAGAGGGCCCCGACATTCTCCCTTTCTATGGGGACGACGTAGATGTGTACCCCTGTGGAGAGCATCTTCAGCAGCTGGCTTCAACGTGGGTCGAGGGCATTGCTCACGAAAGGCTCCACTACTATTCAGCAGTAGAGGAGGAGCAGCCGCCAAATCCTCCAGTCCCCAAGACTACAGCGACTGGGAAGGCAAAAAGCAAAGCATCTTCCAAGAAAGTGACAACTGCAACCTTGTCGGAGCAGTTGTCGTCGCTAGCCCAAGCCATCCCTGCTATATCCTCACAACTGGCAGCTTTGCAAGGCCGTCAGGAGAAGATGGAGGCACTCATGGCCAATCCAGCCCCTGTCCCGCGCCAGCTTCCCCATCGAATGGGTTTCGACCAACCAGCACCAGCACCAAAGGTCTCCAGCCCCCTCCAGTTCATGCAAGGAGTTGGTTCTGCCCCCCGAGTCCGCCAGACCCCAGTCCGCCAGCCAGCTCTGAGGTTCCCAGAAGACGAGCCAATTGCCCCTCCGGAAGAGAGAGAGGAGATCCCCGAGACCAGCGACCCCATTGCACAGTCTCTGTTTGTGCAACAAAGGGCTCTGACTTCCCTGGTAGCTCACCTGACCCAGGATGGACTTCACGATCTGGGAGGAGCCTCATCTTCCACAACCCTGTCTCTCAAGGGGTCAGCGAAGCGAGAAAGGCTCCTGCAGGAGCTTGCTCAGAGGAGAGGAGGATTCCTTTTGAAAGTTGCGCAGAATGCTTTCAGGAGGCTGAAGCCAACAGAAGCAGTCCCTCAGGATCTTCCAGGGTTTCAAGGAAAGGCAGTCTTTACAAAGTACCTAGAAAGACAGGGCGGGTTTGGAGGAGCACAAAAGGATTTGGGTTTGGTGATGTGGTTGCTTGCAACAATGGGCGATCTGATGGTGGCCGGAGATCAAGTTGGGGCTCAGGAGTTGCTTGCTCTGACGATGGTGGCGGTGGAACAAACAGCCCTCGATGGAGGGAAATGGGAGGTAGGCTGGCTTCTATCTCTCCAAGAAGACCCCCCTGTAGGAGTTTTCGCTGCAAAGCCTCCGACAACGAATCCCAGGCTGAGGGCTTTTGCGCCCTTGTGTCCTCCGGAGTGGGCGACAACAGCTTTGGCGTTTGTGAAGGAAGCAGATGTGATCAACTCCAGGCGCATGGAAGTGGTGCCTTCCCGCAAGCAGCCAGGAGGAGGTCAGAAGGACGAGAAGGAGGAGGGCCCAAGAAAACCAAGACAGCCCAGGCACCCAAAGAAGCCAAAGGGCGACGAGGAGAAGTGAGGCATGACAAAGATGGTATAAAGGCTGTAGCTCGCAGCCTCAACACACCTGAGCGCACAGCTAGCATCTTAGGTTCCGGAGAAGGACAACGTGCCCTCTGCAAAGATGCTGACAAAATTCAAGATCATGTTTGCGGCCACGATGATGTCCCTCGTGATTTTTTGCATGTTCATGAAGCCTCACCTTCTTGGCAGTCGCTTCAGACGGTTTCTTTTGCGAAGTGGGCCTCTTCTTTGTGCAGAGAAGTCTTGCGTTCCAGGACACCATTTGCGGCATTTTTGAAGTCCACCCTTTCTGTTCACAGATCCCAGGCAGTTGGGTCTGCGAAGGCTTTGTTTCCTCTCCCTGTGCCTCGGGAAGGAGTTTTCTCTGCGAGCGCCAATGAGGGTTCTAGGCGGAGGAGGAAGAGGGCTTTTGAGCAAGCATTTCATGTGATTGTCATGGCTCTCAACTACTGGCATGCTGACTTCAGTTTCGTGCCCCTCCATGAACTTTCGAAGGTGCCCTCTCCCGCACAGATGAAGTGTTTGGTCAACTTGAGGAATCTTGTCAAAGCCTACGGTAGCAGCAAGGAGTCCGTTTCTGTGCCTTGCAGTGGCCGAAGAGCAACCAGTTTGACCTCCCAACTCGCAGACCTCTGCGACTTTTTGACATGGCAGGGTGCGGCTTGTGATGCATATCATGGAGGTTTTCAAGGTGCTGAAGGAGGTTTTTCAGAAGCTAGAATTGAACCGGACAGGACTCGAGATCCATCTCTTGTCCCGTACCGAAGTTTGGATCCTAGTCGTTTGAAACTTGCTGGCACCGGACATTGGGATCCGACACCTTTTCTGAGTGATGCACTTTGGCTAGCCTATGTGGAGCCGGCTTCTTTAGTGTTCCGTGATGATCCTGGAAGTGCAGATGTGCCTGATTTGTCCAAAGAAGTCTACGATGATGTCCTGGCTCTTGCGAAGGTATGGGATGTCAATGGTCTATTATGGCTTGAGGATGATGACACTTCTTTGGACTCTACATGCATGCGCTTTTTCAACTGTTACAAGTCTGCAACTGTTGACAGGATGATCGGAGACAGAAGAGCTAGGAATGCAGTTGAAGGAGTCATCCCTGGAGCTTCCAGGGCTTTGCCGCCTGCTTTGCTCCTCAGTGCTTTGGAGATCAAGCCAGCCTCTGAAAGATTGTCTATCTGCGTTTCGGATCGCAAAGATTTCTACCACCAGTTCAGAACCACAGCTGAGAGAGCAAAGACCAACATGTGCCTCCCTTCTCTTTTCCTGAAAGACCTTGAACAGACCTCTGCCTTAGCAAGTTGGGTTTCCAGAAAAAGTTCAAAGAAGCGAGAGAGGTATGATCGGCAGAAGCATGGCGATTTCCTGGACCGTGCCTGTTCGGTGCGGGAGCTGCCCGTTGAGGCTGCCCAGAAAAGACTTCGAGCTTGTTTTGCCAGTATTCCACAAGGTGATGCTCTTGGGGTGGAGTTTGCGGTAGACAGTCATAGGACTCTCATGGTTCAGAGAGGAGTGCTTGAAGCGGAGGCAGAGATGCGAGCGGACAGGTTGTTTAGAGGAGGAAAAGATGCATGCGGTCTGGTGATTGATGATTTCTACACGGTCTCGGTTGTTTCATCTGACCCTGCTGCTTCTCTCCCTGACTCTTGGGCTGTTCGCAAGATGAAAGAAGCTCAGAAGCTCTACAAAGAGGAAAGGCTGTTAGGATCTGCTGAAAAGGACATAGTCGATGCGGACCTTGCGAAAGTCACTGGGGCTGAGCTGGACTCATCCAGTACCACAAGAGCTTTGGGCCTCACTACTTTGGCTTCTCCCTGGCAGAAGAGGATGTCTTTGTCATTTTTGTCTCTCAAGCTTGCTCAGCTGCGATGGACTTCAGACAGCTTGCACCTCTGTTTGCTTGGCGGGTGGGTTCATAGTTTGCTCTACCGAAGGCCGATGATGAGTATCCTGGCAGAGTCTTTCCACTTGGTTGATGCCTCAGCAATTTGCCAGGACAGTCCAAAGATTCAGCCTCTTCCGCGGAAGGTCGCTGAAGAGTTGGTGCTTCTTGCGGTATTAGCACCTTTGATGACCACTGACCTTGCCGCTTCGTTCGGCCATGAAGTCTACGCCACAGACTCTTCGGATTTGAAGGGAGCAGTCGTGAAGGCACCGGCCAGCCCAGCAGTTGTGCGTGCCTTGTGGAGGTCATCTCGGAAACGGGGAGGCTATGTTCGCATGATGACTAGAGAGGAGGCATTGGTGCGGAAGTTGGATTTTTTGGATGAGCCAGTTTTTGAGGAGGGACAGTTTCAGAGGAAAGAGACAGTTCCAAAACCTTTGGCTCTGCGCTTTCATTTTATTGAAGTTTGCGGAGGAAGTGGAAAGGTATCAAGACAAGTAGCCAGCTTCGGATGGGTGGTGGGTCCCGTTTTGGACCTGGACCGTTCTCCACATTTTGACTTGCAGAACATCCGTTTGCTTTCTTGGATTTTGCACCTCTTGGAAGAAGGCTTGCTTGATTCCTTCATGGTTGAACCACCTTGTACCACTTTCTCCCCAGCGCAGCATCCTGCTAGCAGAAGCTACCAAGAGCCCAGAGGCTTCGATCCGTTGGATGAGAAGACTCATACAGGAACCACTCTTGCCCTCCGTGCCCTCACTCTCATCAACAAGGCCAGTCAAGTAGAAGCGCCTGGGCTTTTGGAGCAGCCTAGGAAGTCCAAGATGAGAAAACTTGATGAATGGCAGTTTTTGGTGTCGCACCAATGGGCAGAGGAGTACATCACAGCTTCATGCATGTTTGGCAGCATTCACTTGAAGGAGTTTGTTTTTCTTGCGTGTTGCTTAGACGGCATGAGTTTGAGTCGCAAGTGCAGCAAAGACCATGAGCATGTGCAGATTGCTGGAAAATATACAAAACCTTCAGCCACATACGTTGATGAGCTTGCGGTTGAGATAGCAGGTGCTTTCCATAGAGCTTTGAAGAAGAAACTCCGTTTAGAGCGTTGGCAGAACGAGAAGAAGGGTGGACTTGAAAATCCACTGATGAACGATGTTCTTCTTTCAAGCCGTTGGGAGGAGGTGTCTGCATGGAGGTGGAAGGTCCCCAGGCATATCAACATTCAGGAGACTACAGTGGTTGAGGTTTTGTTGAGAAAGCTTGCAATCTCCTGTCCTTGCTCAAGGCCTGTTGTCGCATTGGATTCAAACGTTGGACTTTGCTCCTTGGTTAAGGGCAGGTCGCCCTCTCGTGGACTTCAGCCTGTCTTAAGAAAGATTGGTGCAACAGCGGTTGTTGGGTCCCTTTACCCGGCACACCACTTCTCTCCTACCAGATGGAATCCCGCTGACCATCCTACCCGGGATACTGAGATCCCTGAGCCTTTGCCATCAGGCATTGATCCTGAAGCCTCTCTTTCCGAGCTACTGGATTTTGCTCAAGGAGAGAATCTGCGCCGGCCTTTTGCGAACTGGGTCAGGCTGTTCACTTGTCTCCGACCAGCTCCATATGGATGGTATTCTGCCTCCGACAGCTGGAGATTTATGCATCACAAACTCAAGCACTTCCCGTTCAGGTTTGCTTTGCGCCATGCCATGTCCTCTGCCTCCATGATGGACTTTGATGCAACTCTTGGTTTTCCTGGAGAAGGGCCCTCCTTCTCTCTCTTCTGGATTTTCATTGTCTTCGGACTTTTTCGTCGTTGGATTTTCCCTGTCTTTCGTCGCATTGCCCTTTGGACTTTCTTTGTCTTTTGCTCAGCACTGTCATTCTTGGATTTTGGATTTTCATCCGTCTTTGCCCAACCAGCCACCACTCGTCCTCCTTTTCTGTGCCGCCGATCGTCAACTGGGTCTGGATTTTTCCGTCTGTGGATTTTGCGTCTGGCCCCGTTTGTGTTGGTGTTTCCTTGCGATGCCGTAGCTAGCCATGGATATCCTCTGCAACCGCGTGATGCGGGTGACAAGACAAGAGCTGCGGCAAGAGGCACTTTGGAGTTGCCTGAGGGTAGGCCAGTTTTGGGTCAGACACAGAAGCAACGAGATAAACTGTATGCGGGTTTTGAAGAATGGCTGAAAGGTGAAGGGTTCGAGCTGCGTGAAATCCTTTTTGTTGCGGAGCCTGACATAGAGACTCTGAACATTCAATTGGAGCGTTTTGGGCGTCTTCTTTACAAAGCAGGGCGCCCATACAATCACTATGCTGAAACCATAAATTCACTGTCAAGCAAGAGACCCAGGATCAGAAGATCCCTTCAGCCCGCTTGGGACCTGGCATATGCATGGCTACGCAGTGAGCCCCCGAACCATCATCTGGCGTTGCCATGGCAGGTCCTGCTCTCATTGCTCAGTACAGCTCTTTTTTGGGGCTGGCCGCTGGTTGCTGGAATCATCGCCCTATCCCGGGGAGGACTGACGAGGATTGGTGAAGCTTTGTCAGCTTTTCGCAGTCAGTTGGTTCTACCGCAAGATGTCGAAAACAGCTCGGACTTCATACTTTTGCAGATCAATGAACCGAAGACACGATTCAGGGTAGATCAGCCTGAGTTGGTGCGGCTGATCGAGATAGTTTTCCGTGATGTGCCTTCGACGCGGAGACTGTGGCCTTATTCAGGCCAAACTATGCGGTCTAGATTCCAGAAGCTGCTGGACGCAAATCAGTTGTCCTCTCTCCCTGCTCCCTTTTCACGTGGTTTGGATCTGGGAAGCCTTAGGGCGGGTGGCGCCTCATGGCTTTTGATGAGGAGCGAGGATTCTGAATTGACGAGGCGGCGTGGGCGGTGGATCACTTCAAAAGTGATGGAGGTCTATATCCAAGAGTGCAGTGCTTTGCAGTTTCTTCCGAATCTCCCAAAAGCCACGAAGAGTTTGATCATCTCTGGAGTGCAGATTTTTCCTTGGGTTTTGCAGCAAATTGATGACCTTCAACGAGCTAAGATCCCTGAGATGGTGTGGTCTACGTTGCTGAAAAATGAAGCGGTCGCAACAGAACTAAGTGGGTGGAGATTGAAGAGAGCGGGTGGATGCAGCACACTTTTGGCCACAAAGGGGCCGTGTGAACAATCCCTTGAGCAGGAAGGAAAAAGGGAACCAGCTGAAGTGGTGAGACGTTATATATATATATATATTTTTGTATATATATATATATATATTTGAATATATATATATATATATTTGTATATATATATATATATATGTATATATTCACATACACATACACATAGACCTACACATAGACATACATAAACATATACATACACATACACATACACATACACATACCCATACATATACATATACATACATTTACACACATACATACATACATACATACATACATACATACATACATACATACAAAGATAGATAGATCGATAGATAGATAGATCGATAGATAGATAGATCGATAGATAGATAGATCGATAGATAGATAGATACATACATACATACATACATACATACATACACATATACATATATACATATATACATATATACATATATACATATATACATATATACATATATACATATATACATATATACATATATACATATATACATATATACATATGTACATATATACATATATACATATATATATACATAAATACATTTATACATATATACATATATATATATACATATACATATACATATATACATATATACATATATACATTTATACATATATACATATATACATATATACATATACATATATACATATACATATATATACATATACATATATACATATACATATATACACATATACATATATACATATATACATATATGCATATATGCATATATGCATATATATACACAGGAGGCATTTAAACCAATCAATGCCACTGGGATGATATCAGTATGAGTCAAGATTATGTTTTGAAATTGAAAATTGTTCAGAATTGGTGCCCAAATCTTGAGCCATGGTGCATCAGGTGTGAAGAGGTTTGCAAGCATGTCAGCTACTAGCTTGGTGCTTCAGTCATCTGGGTTCCGAATTAGTTGATGATGCATTTGAACGCTTTTATTAGTGACTAGTGTACAATGTGACTAAATGGGATGGTATTCCAAGAAGCCCCTACCAACATGCGCAGGTTCCTCCTGGTTCTGTGCTGTTGTTTCCTTTCTGGGAACTGCAACTTCAGTTTCATGGGTATTTGATGCTGGGGAACTTTGCATAGGTCGGGTTGCAATCTCAACAATATGCTGGTGCTTTGGGTCGGTGGATGTTGGTGGCTTGGAATTACGTGGATGGCCAGTCATGAAACTGCAGCCAGGTTGGGTTGGGCAGGGCGCTGCGAGAACCTGTTCCAGCTGGATAAGTTGGATTCGCCTGGCCTCTGTCAGAAAGCTTGTGTAGAAGATCCCCGGTGCCACTTGGCCAATTGGCGACGCTGGGGTGTGAGATGACATGGTGGATAAGGACATTCCAAATTGAACGCAGACATTCAATTTACCGTGCCAAGAGTAGAACCACAACAACTGCGATGTGGAGAAAAACTGGCATGGAGAATAGGACAATTCTGGTCAGTAGATGTCAGTAGCGACCGTTTCTTCGCGCTGGTGCTGACACAAAATTGAGGGGGTTTAGCTGCGGGTGTTGAGGTCCTGTGTGGCAATTCCGGACGGACTCGCGGAGCTGTTGGGTATGGGCCTCTGAGAGAATCTGGGACAGTTTTCAGTCACTAGACATTCACAACTCTCGTTTATTGCTTGTAATAACCGCATATAATCGTCAATTCACTGTCAATTTACTGTATTTTGAGATTCATTTGTCAGTCAGATTCATTGTGAAATTCTGTCAGATTCATTCTGAACTTTTCAACTCAGAATTTCTCCGGAACCCGAGTCTCACCAGCGAGGTGGGCTTCGGCATCCATTGCGACCGTACGGTTGGATCCCTGATGGGAAGAAGTTATCCACCGGTGGATGCCCAGCGGCTGCTTCATGGCACTGTGTATGTGGTGCGGCAGCTGGTGGGTGTCCCTCGGCTATTGGAAAAATTGCCTTGAAATCCTTTTCGAAAATGGCAGCTTCCAACGAGAAAATCAGGTTGGAGCAGTCAATTTGTTGAATTTAGTGGGGTTCCAATGGGTTCCACTTGTAGGTTGAATTTGAGTTTCTGGATGCTGCTTCTGAGGTGAAGGTGCAGAATCTTTTCCCCATGGGTCAGCCGGGTGCGTCCCAGGGTTCAGATGCCCTCAGCATCGAACGGTGCAAGGCGCAAGTGGTGATGCCTGGATGGCTGGAGCTGTGAAAGACATACTGTAGATTCATGGAAGTTGCAGACCTTGTTCAATTGTTCAATTGTGCTTCAAACGATTCACTCATTTACTTCAATCATAAATCGTAGCCGGCCATTGGCCTTTGCCTTTTTGTATTGTTTTCCACTGGAGAACCAGTGGGTATTATGTTGGTCGCTTGACGATGTCCACAGCCAAATGATCAGCACAGACATCCCACGCAAACCTTGTGGCAAGTTGTCAATGTATTCTACTTTTTTTCCCTGCACCAGGCCTGGTGTTATTCCAACATTGCCTGCCAGTATTGGCAATTCTCTCAAACGGAGGGCTGCTTGGTAGATGCACCGATGCTCAGCAAGACTTTGGTGCCCTACCCCTTGACCACCTCAGCATTGAGCAGTGGCGCTGATGCTCACAACATCATTGCAGGAGCTGGGCGTTGATGAACAGATTCCCTGGGTTGCTTTACTGGAATGTCAGCTTGAGCAACAGAACCCCAAGTTGATTTACGTGGGGGAGTTACTTTCATCCATCAGGTGTGGCTGATCAATCCCACGTTGACATTTAGGGAGATTTAGGGAAGAATGCTGGAAACAGACGGCTTTGCATCAGTTGAATGCAAACATAGACTCAGACAGGTGAACATAGACGTTGGGTGTGAACATGTGACCGCACACATGAAATCAGGCGGGCGTTTGCACGATGGACCAAAGCACACAGTGCTTTCGAATAAGATGTCCGTGTCAATCGTGCATGACATGTTTGGGCATGAAATTCCATTGGGCCCCGCTTGGACAAGTCACTCAACAAAACTATTTCGTCAACATGATGTAAGTTTCTGACTGCAGTCGGCAATACTCGGAATTTGCGTGGGGCGTCCGGCTCAAGGAGAATACATCCACCACTACTGCCCCAACCGAACCACTGCAGATGTGGATGATGCTCCCAGTGTTTTCAGCCATGCACCGGCCAACCTGGCGGTTCGCAGGGACCAAGGTGCTCCACGTGGCTGGCCCTGGGTGGTGGTGAGTTTGCTATTGACGTTGGTCCTGGCCGTGGCTGGCTTTGCAACCTGACTGCAGAAGCTTAACTGGGATTCTCGGTGTTTTTTTTGCAGGGTTTGAACGGCTTGACGCGAGCAGACCCGGCACAAAACGATACAAACGTACAATATGTGGCATGTACGTGAAAGGTACGCCCTCCAAATCATGCTCCAGCCGAGAGTGATTTTTGTCAAAACAGGGGATTGGCAACTTATGACTTGTGACTATGGGGTCGTGTAATTGAGATCCTTTCATGTTGAAAGTGGAAATCTTCCCAGATGCAGGCCTACTATGCCTTGATTTGGAAGGGTCGACGGGGAGCAAGACGAACGCCCCTCCAGTCCGATGGACCTGCCAGGGCTGCACCACAGGCACCAGAGGGCGCCAACTTTTTGCCTGTGCCCTGGCATTTGGGAAAGGAAAATGCCCCCCAACCCATGCTGGTTGGTCATGCTTGTTCCAAGTATTTTATTTTTTTCCACCTATTTGGGCCAATATGTTCGAAGGCTGGGTTGAAGCAACCAACAAGCATGGTTTTGACTCTTTGACATTTCATTGTTTTTGCATTGAAGCCATTTTCCTTGCCTGAAACTCCTCTGTCGACCAAGCTATGTAAGATAGGCATCAGCAAAAAGCCGCGAAGAATTTGAAAAAACAACGCGCGTACCCTACAGATCCGTACGGTAATTTCACGTTGGAAAATTGACCATTTATAGATGATTTACTAGTACCTAATTGAACGGGTGATTTCCAAAATGCCAGACGGTATCAGTTTCATAGCTATTTTATTGTTTCCGCTTGGGTCAGTTTTTTTTTCTCCAGCACATGGCTGAGGTGCAGGTTGCTCGTGTTCAAACGCCTTCGGCTGCCCCAACGCCATCCTCGGGCTATCCCACACCAACAGCCTATCGGTCGCCGGGGCATACGCCGCCGCGGAATCAAATGTTCAGCCCCTATGGGACTGGCCGGGCTGGATATTCCCCAGTGGCTCCATCACCATTCAATGTTCGTTGAAAAGGTCAGTGCGTGAAATGCTCGCATCTTGCGTGTTTGAAAGAGTGACCTTTGGTATCCTTTGGCGACCTATATCATGTTGATGAGGTTACAGGATGTTGCAGGCACCACCGAATTTCCTCCACAACTGTTGGGCACTTGACTCTAGGTGACATGGGTCTGCTAGTTTGCATTTCCTTGGTCACACCTTGGCTTTGAGGTTTGCCGCGCCTGCATCCGTGCCAGGCGTGTGCTCGGAGCACCCAGTTCGATGAAGCCCAGCGGCTGTGGAAGGAGCTGTTCTTGCCACGGCCTAGGTAGAGATTCTGTCGGAGAGGCCTTCCAGCAGTCTAATCGGGCAATTGGACATGCCCATTTTCAATTGGCAATATGGGGAACATGGGAATATCGGAAAAGAACATCACCTGCAAATGGGGGGATCTACCGGATGAAGTTCTTGCGGTTATTTATTCCTGACACCGGGTCCTCCCAAGCGGATGTAGGGAGGTCAGCAGGTCGGGTGATTTTCTGCAGGTTGAAGGCTGGTTCCCCAAAAGCCAGGGCTTGGTGGCAGCTGACCCACGGCAGGACATGGATGACATGAAAATCTTGCCCAACATCATCTCGGTGACTTCGGCCATTGAGGTTTGTGCCAAAAGTCACCCCAGGCGGGCTTGCTAGCGCAGATAGGTGTGGCAAAAATGGGTGAAGGTGGAATGTTGAATCCTGACCGTGAAGGTTTCTTTTCCTATTTCCTTTGGAATTCCCCATTCTGATGTTTTCTTTTTTTTTTTGGTATTTTTCCTCTTACGCTGAGTCAGATTGGCATGTTCCGTTTGAATCCTTGTCAAAGTCAAAGGTGGCAAACCCATGCAACATCCTTAGTTGACTGGGATGATCAACACGGGAAGCATGACTAAAGAGTGAGTCAGGGTTCGAAATCCTTCTAGCTAACGCTGACCTTTCACAAGCTGTCAATTATCGTTCATGTCATTTGCATGAGCACGATCGGACTCATACCTCACATCTTTCAAGGGGTGGCTGCAGCACCAACAAACTATCATCACTTCCGAGAACCATCTGGCAATTTTTCCATCTTCTTTCCCTGCGTATTGCCACCATATTGCCAGCATTTTACATCCACGATTGCACCAGGCGTCAGGACGAGGCCGAACGCCTCTTCCGTCAGCTCGTGGGATTGTCCCAGGTGCGGCCGGATACAAAGCTGATCCGCCACTGGGACGCGGAACCGTTGGGGGGTTGGAAAAAAGGTGGTATTCATCCAATGCCATACACCATTGTAAACCTACTATTTGGACCGATTTGGGAAGGTCTTGTATGGTTTATTTATACCACCGAGTTATGATATTATGGTAATCTTGGGGATGGTTTGCAATTGGGTGTGCCACATCATTCGCATGCAAGGATTGGCATAACGACTGGGAGAGGTTGTCGATGAGATGTGTAAGCTCATCAAGTCAATTTGGTGTCTGGGGCTACAGGTTTGAACACTGAACACATCTTCTTTCATGTGTCTGCAAGCTATGTTCCTCCCAAATCGCTCTGGTTGACATACCTTTGCAGGGATCCTGGCCAGTCACCAGCATATTCCCGCTGGTGGTTTTCAGAGTTTGTCAACTTTGCTGCCTTCAGTTAATGATCAATGTGTGATGTGTCCTGTCATGTCCTGTCTCATATTTGTCATGAGTTGAAGCCAACAACCTCGTGATCGTAAAATCTGAAACAAGACTTTGAGGTACAATGATGCGTGCAGTTGGGATGAACAAATGCATGGAGCTCTGCCGTGAGTTGGGAGCTGCTTGTTTGCACTGTCAAGCCCAACGGATACGCAAATGACCCAGGCAGTTCCCGTGCATCCTACTGTACCTAAGAAAAACAACAATCGCAGTTGCACACACACACAAAGACACATCGCACACCCACACATGTGTATATATATATATAACATACACACACACACACACATATATATATATATGGGGTACACACACCAATAAATACACATATACATATATAGATAAATAAGAGAATAAGTAATATACATATATATATATATATATGTGTGTGTGTGTGTATTTGTATATACATGTATATATTACATATTTATTATAATCACTTCCATTCCTGACCTCAGGTCGTGGACGCCGCGTTGCAGGCGTTGGCCGCCTCCTTCTCCAAAGATCCGGTGGATGAGCAAAAAGTTGCGGCAGTGGTCGGAGTTTGGAAGAACACCTGAACAAAAGCCAGAGAAATGCATAGAATTTTCCATGTTTTTTTTTTAGGAGGGGGGCTGGTTTGTATACCATGTATAGACAGTTCAAAACAGCTGGGAGGAAGTTGGTGCCGGCTGTTGGGTTGCCATCATCCCTGGCTATCCAAGTAGGATGGTCTTGTGGATCCATCAACCAATGGCTGCAGCTGTTGCGGCTCGGAGGCGCTCAGGTAAGTGGCCCCGGGCATGCGCGCCTAGATGCGCCTAGGCATGCGCTGGCCACTGGATCTTAAGGAGCGCGTTGGGTGATGGCTGTTTGTTTCAAAGATCAGCGAATTGGGCCCAGAATGGACATTGGTTGGGAAAGGTGACAGACACTATCGATTCTTTGGTGATGTTTTCTTAGGATCCCCAAAGAAGGGGACACGCGCCAACTCGTGTCGCGTGCGGGTGATCTGGAACGCGTTCAAAAACGGGTTTGAACAAGACTAGGAGGTGCAACTTAGACGGTTCAGCCATCACAGGGTCCGGGGACTTCCAGATCCCGACGTGCTCCGTTTATCTCTATTTCAGGTGAAAAGCTTCCAAAATTCTTTGACCATTTATGAGATGGTTCGTCGATCTTGACCCATTGAATCATTTGTGATGTCCAGGCGGCCGTTTGTGGCTGGTCATGGGTTGTACCTCATCTGGGGTTTCCTGGCTGCAACGGCGCAGAGCTGGTTCTCTCAAATCCAAGTATTTTATGATATTTGTATATATATATATAGATATGCACATATATCGAAGACCAATGTCCAGGTTTGCAACAACTACCGGGACAGCAGTATATATATATATAAATATATATACGTATATGCACATTAAATATCAATTAAAAAACATATGTAATATGTACTTTAATCACATCTAGAAGAGGAACATACATATATTATATTATGATAAAGGATCATAGAATATAGGCCGGCATCGAGATATACATGTGTATTCAGGAACCACGATGGATCATCCCTAAAACCAGGTAGTTGACATGGCTCACATTTTTCTGAGGCCGTGGTGCCACTGGAAACCTCAGAGGGCCAGTCGCTTGCCAGGGGGAACCAGTGATTGGCAGTTGAAGTCACCATTTGCCACCGATGACTCTCAACCTCTCCGTCGTTCTCTTTGTCACTTTTTTTTTTCTCTCTCTCTCTCTCTCTCGTCCTCTCCGGTTCTTTCTGTACTGGATATATACATACATATACACATACACACACACACATATTTACTATACATAGCTTTTCTTTTGATTGTATACGCATTTTCACCACTTTTTTTTTGAACCAGCTGCATCGATTCGGACTGGCCGGGAACTTTTTTTTTGGGATTAGATAGTCTGCTGGAAGTTTTTCCACGTCTTCGACCTGCACACTTCCTGGCATGCCTTCTTGTTCCGGGTTTCGGCCTCCATCTGCACCAAACAGAGATTGGAGCTTTTAGCCAAGTTTCAAGGATGAGAGGAAATACATTCGGAGTCGTTTTTGATGGTTTTGGATGCCATTTCTTTTTGATTATAAAGGTCGATCATATGTGCACACACACACACAAAAAACACACACACACATAGTATAATATAGTTATTTATCCATGGGCACATGATAGATAGTTACACACGCATACTGTACACAATAGGTATATGCATCTTCGTAGCCACAGGTTTTTCCAGCGCTACAAACTCGGCAAGAAGCTGGGCGAGGGCGCCTTTGGACAGGTCCGTTTAACGACCAGGCGCCCCGTAGAGCCTGTGCTGTTGAGAACTGTTTTGGTTTGTCTGAAAATGTATGGATTATCATGATTCCTTTTCGAAATGTCTATAAAATGGGGTATGCACCATTTTCAGACACACCCATTTGGGAAGCTTCTGGCCATACCTGGCCCTACAGTTCACAACTATCCCCCACCCAAGCCCAGCATTCCAGTGATCTCGAGGGGTGTTCATCCCAATCACCAATGAGTTTCTATTTGGGATACATCCCCAGAAAAAAAGGATGACAAATGCAGAACCCCAGGGACCTTACCATGCTTGCTATCCAACTCCCCACTTCCAAAGTATTCCAAGCTGCGATTCCCAAGTCTCAGTGGCATCTCAGAGACAAGATCCATTAAGATCCCCCCAAGTCCAATCCATCGGCAGAATCGACTCCGGGGAGATGTATGCCGTGAAGATCATGGATGTGCGAAACTCTTCGGATGCGCCTCAACCGCAGATTGGGAGGATAGGATGGGCACCAACCACGCTTAGATCCTTTCTTTCTCTGGGTATGGATCCTGGCATAGACGAAGTTGTTTTTTCCTTTTTTTGGGGGTTATGTGGACTTAAGTTGACCTGTCTCAATTTGTGGAACGTGCTCCTTCCAAGTCTGCTCAGGATACGAGATTGGACTCAGAAATCCTGAGGCGCCACAGGGCTTGGTGGCGAAAGCCTGGGGTGACCCCCTTCCCACCACGCCACCATTCGCTTGAAAAAAATCCGCGCCAGGGAAGCGAGAAGCGAAGCCCGGCTGCTGAGCGAAGTTTCGGGGCACCCCAATGTGGTGGCTCTGCCCCTTGGAAGCTGATCATGTGATTGCGATGGCTGCTGCTATGCCATGGGATGGTCATCATCAGAAATTGCCCTCCGTGATTCAAAGCGATTTCCATGCTTGTTTGGGCTCCATTGGTGAGACTCGCAGAGTCTTTGATCATTCAAGGGCATGTTCATTCAAGCAAAGCCTATGCTGTCAGTATGATCCCAATTCCTCCCGCAACCGAGGCATGAGACCTACCTGGAATCTCCAGGATTATACTACATGATTATGGAAAGGCGGCTCTCACATTGGGTGGACAAAGATATCAAGGACGTTGAGTAAGTTGTAAACACCTTTCAGCCACCCCTGCAAGATTCATCGTGGATTAGAAGGATGTTCTTTACCCTTTTCCCACCTCATTTTTGCAGGCTTTCATGGGCTTTGTATTTTGTCCAGAGATACATTGGGTCATCAGGTGCTGAGCCATGGATAGCCATGGTCCAGCCTCACAGCGCAGGTGTTATGGTTCACTGATGGATAGCCTCTGTGACATGCCGAAGCTGACCGAGGGGCGGCTGCGGCGCATGTTCCGCAGCTTGGATCTTTCTGGACTCACAGATTCCCAGAAGCCGTTCGTTATATCATATCGCTGGAAGAATTGGGGCAATCGACCCTCCAGGGAATTCATACAGTAAATATCTGGTTAAATCAATGTAAATCACACAATGGCAAACTCCATGATAAACCATCCTCAAATTCACAAAAGGTAGCTCCTGGAGGGCTACCTTGAGTTTTACTTTGCGGAGTAAAGGGGAGGCTCGCAACACAAAAGTGCCGATTGGTCGGACCAAACAGTATTACTTTAGTTTTCCTCGCTTTGCCTTTTAGTTTACGTGTCTACACAATCTATCAATCTAACAATCTATCAATCTATCCAATCTATCCAATCTATCCAATCTGTCTAATCTATCCAATCTATCTAATCTATCTAAGATCTAATCTATCCAATTTATCTAATCTATCTAATCTATCTGATCTATCTAGTCTATCTGATCTATCTAATCTATCTACCTATCCATCCATCCATCCATCTTTTTAATTCCCCTTCTTGATCACCTACCTTTCATGTTCCCCTTCTCAAGTCACAATTTTTATGGGGGATTCCAACCATCCCCAAATTGGAGGTTCATTGTTTGGTTTCCCACATGAGATTCTTTGTTGAATACCGTAAGAGCTGAAACTTTCCATTCCCTCAGATTAATTTCCGCATGCAAGCTCATCCTCTAGGAATCAAACATGGCGAGGAAATTCCACATTAAGATGATTTTCCCATCGACATGGATCCATTGAGGGGATTTCCCAGCCAGTCACGTTTGATCTGGAGGGTTTCCATTGAGGGTTTGATCCGGAGGGCGAGCCAAACTGAGGGCAGATGCTGCTTGGCATCGGTGCCTGCCACAATGCAAGGATTGTCCACAGAGCTCTGGCCTACCGCGTGATTGTGGGGCTGGGATTTGGTTGGAGTGCAGTCTTTGGGCATTTTGAAGGCATTTTCAATTCAAGGGCACTAATTCCAGGGCACGTGACAGGTTGTGAGTTGTGGACATAAACATGCAACAAAACATGATACAAATGCATGAATCCACGCATCTAAGATTTGCTTTCCCCAATGGACACCAGTGTCCGTACGAATAGGTGCAAGCCCCGCGCTGAGGAGATGTGAAACTGGACAACTTCCTATATGGCGGGCTTTTCCAGGACCCCAAAGTCAAGTTGCTTACCTCGATGATGGGGAATTGATCATCAAGATGCGGATTTAACCAGCAAGAATTGGGAACCAAGCTGGATAACTAGTGGCAAATATATACCATGGAGGGATTTGGATATTTTGGTGGC
The DNA here is from genome assembly GCA_003297045.1 of Symbiodinium sp. clade C Y103. Classification (NCBI taxonomy): domain Eukaryota; class Dinophyceae; order Suessiales; family Symbiodiniaceae; genus Cladocopium; species Cladocopium sp. clade C. The sequence goes on along the minus strand of BGPT01001152.1, from coordinate 111,291 downwards.
ATCATTACTATCAATTACCAATAATTGGGATCAGTTTATGCGGATAAAATATAGCGACCGAACCCTGCCCAGCCAGTCACCCCATAAATGATGCGTAGGATCGGAGGAAGCGTCCGCGGCCTTTCAAATCTTCCTTGGGATTCACTATAGATTATCCAGACTCTTGAAATTCACGAGACTCTGCACGGGAAGAAACATGGGGCCCGCTGGTACTGATATTTTTTTCTTTTGATATGTTCTTTTTTTTGTTGCGCTATGGCACTTTCCTTCTTGTTGGGAGATGGTGGTTGCATACCTCGGGAACTTCCTGGAAGTACGAACGTGCCCAAAGAAGTTCGTTGCCAGGAGACCATTAAGCTCTCAGATCTTGGTTTGGCAGTCAAGCTTGGAAAGCGCGGTTATGTGAAGGGTGACCTGCTTGCAGGGTACTCCTCGGGTATGTCACTGTGGACCTAGATTCTTCCTCATATTCCCAATTGAATGTCAAGTTTAACGGGGGTGGGAATTTGGATTCTTCTTCATTTTCCCAATTGAATGTACACAAAGTTTAAGCGGGATGGGAATTTATACTATTCATCTTCCCCATTGAATGTAAGTTGAATGAAAAGTTGAATGGGGATGGGAACCCAAAAACATTGCAATGCCTGGGCAAAGCCCAGGCATTGCCCGTAGTTATATATATATACAATATATATATATATATATCTATTAATCTAAATCTACATCTGAATCTCGTTCTTACTCTTACATAATCTTCAACCAGACCTAAATCCACATCGAAATCTAATCCTAGTCTGACATACTCCTATCCTATCCTGTCACTTTAAGATCAAGCAGGTTACTTAAGACCAGCCATGGCTTGGCTGTTCGAGGTGTTTCTGGTACAGCGCCCTACATGTCTCCAGAGATGCTGGCAAGAAGCTGGGATTTGAAGCTGAGGGGAGGTTCCAAGGCGTTGCCACACACATCCCGTCACATCCCCTTTAAAATCGATGTTTGAGATTCTTTGAGGCCAAACCATTCTTAGGCCTAACCTGTTCTATTTATAGGATGGGGAATGGGAATTGTTGGTTTGTCTTGCACTTGCTGTAATAGCAGGTCTCAAATTGTTCTCTGGATGTTTGAATTCTTGCCTCCAAAACAGGCTGGGATTCGGAGACTTCAAAGGCCTCACTCAGCTTCCCCAACCTTCACCGCAAGCCCTTTGAAGTACTTTGAAGGGTTGTAAGTGGAGGCATTGCTGGGACGGATTGGATGACCATCCCACTTAGTGCAGTAAGTTCTGACCAAGTCCTGGCTGGGTTATCCAATCCGCAGCACGCAGCAGGGTTATTGGTTCTGACTATTAGCCACTTTGACATTGGGATGGTGCCTTCATGGACCTTCCTTTTCTGGAGATTGCTCTGAGGAAAGCGCTACACGACACAGACAGATGTTTGGTCGTTTGCCTCTACCGTGTCGCTTGGCGTAGCAAAATTTGCGTGCCGAGAATGGGATTGCCAACCTGCTGAACATGGTCAAAACCTGCAGGTCCCAGAAGTCTCAACTGTGACCCATACCCAATTCTGATGTCCATCTGGTAAAACTTCAAGGCATCCCTTATTTCCACAGGTTTTGATTTCGGTGAGGCTCTTGAAAGGCGTGCCATGGTGTTCGCCACCCCCCGAAGGTATGTGATACTCTATGGCGATGTGCCTTACTGCCCTTCCCAGCCGACAGCTGCGTCTGTGAAGAAGGCTGGGCTAACGGGGACGTCATGGCACTGTCTCCTCCCGTGGCGGCACAGATTTGCTGGTTACATCTGGTTATGTTTAGTGTCAAAGATCCGAGATTTCGGAATAGCCAAGGCCAATGCTGTTCAAGATTAGATTGATTAGATCAATCTGCCTGTTCAAAACCACTCAACCGGTGGGACGATGCCAGGCCATTGTTAATGCTTCTCCTCCGCCGCAGTGGGCGCGGAATGCGAAATTGGCCAAGCACTACCAGCAGCCTTCCTCAGGTGGCTGCTGAGGATGGAGATGGATCCGTTTGTCTCAAACTAGGCTAGACGGTGTTAATCGATCGTATAAGGTATGCGCGAAAATGGATCGAACTTGCCAGATAATAATAAAGTATATAATAAAGTGATGAGCAACGAGTGAATTTGGGGTTGCTCTATTCTCAGACAAATTCGGATGAAGTGTATTGGCACCGTTTGGATTCTCCCGACCGAACCCCCCAAACATTTGCGCACCTGGACATGAATTGAAGCCTATACCCGCCACGCAGGGGCAGAAACTTTCTGCCGCTACTTGTTGCCTGGCATGCCATTGAGGTCAACCTCAGATTAGCATACCACAAATTCATACCATTAGGGAGGCGTTCCAAAAATGGAATTCGTGTGTTCCAATTATAAATGGCATCCCTCCATAAATAGACTGGGAATTTATTCATTTGGCTCACTTTAGCAGCATCAACAGCTTCGACGCTGAAGCTGCTGGCCGAGGCTCATCAGAGATCCGGCAGAGCGCCCTACGATTTCCGATGCGTTGAACCACCCTTTCGTAGAGGCACCCGGCGGGGAAGAAATGCTGCCCCTCAGTGTTTGGCAAAGGTTCCAGGGATTTCTAGAGTAACTTCCTGTTCAACCCCTTAAACAACATAGTTTACCTGGTCATGACCACAACTTGCGATTCCTTGGATCGAAGTCCAGTGTTGGATCCAGGAGCAGGAGTCCTCCGAGCCTGAAGATGAGTCGGAGGCCAGGATGACTTCTGCAGCTCTCAGCACGGCTCGCTGACATTGCCTTCAAAAATGCGTGCTTGATATTGTTTGAGCAGAGGAAGGAGTGGAACGCGAGAATGGAAAGACGAAGAGATAAAAAAGGAACTACTGTAGACTGTAGCAAGACTAATTATCATGAACGACCGAAGCTGCTCCTACTGCTTTGCCAGTCCGAAATCTTGGGAATCCTCTGACATATCTGAAGTGGCTGCTTTTCCAACCTGCAGGGTGTGTTCCAATCTGCTGTATCCTTTTGCATCAATCGACCAGGAAGGTTCGCCTGTCATTGAAACAGCCGGCGAGCGGGTGAGAACTATCACAGACATGCAGCGCACTCAGGGCCTCTCCCCATTCAGCGCTGAAACCGGCGCAAAAAAAATCAAGAATTGTGTACACTTGGGAATGTGACCTGCTACCACGCACTTCTTTTCGGCTTACGACCAACACTCCTATTTTTGGATACCCATGCGTGACTCGTATCCATTTTGGCTTTGGATCATCCTGGATCCCAAGGTTCAAGCCTGTGAGAAAGCCAATTATCAGCAGAAACCTGGACGAGGCTGAGCATCATGGCAACCTCTCCATTGCAAAAACATTCCCGAAAATTAATTCCCCATGTTTCATTCCCATTATTTCCCATCATTTCCCATTATTCATCATTATTCCCAGTCTTAATGCATGTTCGAACAGATTCCCCAACAGAAACCTTCCTATGATAGATTTGCAACTTGTATTCCCAATGGATATTCCCAAAGACATTCCCAGAACATGTTCCCCCAAAAATGCGATGAATTACCAATGGGAAATTATATTTCCAATATGATTTTCAACATTTCCCAAAGCCTATTTCTAAAACAATTAAAACAACTAAAACACACAAACAGATACATGTGTATATATAGATAGTAACATGGAGGTTTCCATACATGGGCGGTACCCAAATAGCTGGATTGTTGTAATGGAATGATATCCGAATCAAATGGATGATGCAAGGGGGTATATAACCCCTATTTTAAGACACCCCCATATGTAAACATACATAGATACATAGATACATAGATACATAGATAGATAGATAGACAGATAGATAGGTAGATAGATAGACAGATAGATAGATAGGTAGGTAGATAGATAGACAGATACATATAAATAAATAAATAAATAAATATATATATATATATATATATATGTTGTGTGTGTGGAAATGTTTCCCTCCCGTCCCGATGGCCCTGTAAAAGTTGCAGGTGCTGGAGCGTTTGGAGCGTGCCGGGCCCCCACTTCCCGCTATTTCGGGATCCGGCTGGGAGCGCGGCGTTTCTGCAGGCGGCTCCGAGAGTTAGATCATCCCCAAATCGTTAGAAACCAATCCTTTAATCTTGGAACCATAAATGGGAATATCTACTAACCAGCTAAGAATTTAATTTCTTGTAGGGTATCTAAGATTGGCAATGAGATTAGGAACTCTATGGGGGAAAGAATGTAAATGATATAGCCTCTGGGAATGACTGACAGTTTGCGAGCCAGAATGTCACAATCTTTTTTTTTTTGTAAATCATTGAGCTAAATGGGCAATTTTCTATAGCCAAGTTGAATTTTCAGAGGGCAAACTATATGCATTTATGGGTAGAGGTCAATATTTTTTCTATTTTTGATATGCCAAAGTTGGGGAGATGACCATCCATTCTATGTATATATATATATATGTAGATGTACAAACATGCGCACACGTAAATAAATTCGCGAATAAAACAAACACACAAAATCAAGATATAAATAGATGAACAACCAAATGAATAGATAACAAATAGATAGACAAATATAGAAGTAGCTGAATAAACAAATAAATGGACAAATACATTTTGTAAACAATCAGATAACAACACACACACACAGATGTATATATGTATATAAATGTATGCACATTTATTTACACATAATATCTACGTTGTAAAAGGTTAGATAGCTAATAGACAGAGAGATAGATTGATAGGGTGGTAGGTGGTAGGTATATAGGTACCAAAACGAGTAAAACATAAAATTGCAAGATGGATAGATAGATGCATAGACAGAGATAAAATGATAAATGAATATATAATTGAATGCAAAACCAGATAAGTAAAAAAAAACCTACAAACATACAAACATAACAGAACATAGCATAACATAACATTACATTTTATCACACCATTCCATTCCATCCTATTCCATTGCATTACATTTCATCACACACGTGGACAAGTACTTGTGATGAACATATAGATGGACCTTCTTACCTTGCTTTTTATCACCACATGCCAAATCATCAGCAGCACTTGCTGTGTCATCGGAAGGCTTGGAGTCATCAAGGGATCGGGACCCAATGCACTCCGCGCATTGGATCACATTGTTGGGGTGTACCCCTCCCATTTGTGGTGCAGTGGGTCTGTAGCTCCCTATTGGGTCGTCTCATAAGGCCTGCCCTTGAGGCGCTACCCACCCAACATTGCTGACATTGAGGGGATCTATGGCAATGCATGGCAGATACACAGCACACACATTCCGTTCACATCACTGTTGGTGACGTATCCCCATGATTGTCGGTTGACATGGGCTTTAACATGCTTTAACCCCAATCTTCTTGCTTCATCTGACTTCATCTCCCCTTTTTCATTCGCCATTCTTCCGTTTGTTCTTGAGGGTGTCGCCCCCGATCTCTCCTAGCTCACTGGAACTAGAAAGTTCTATCAGCTTTGCAGGCACTGCATTCTTGTTGCCAAAATATATCCGTTTTCTGTCTGAAGTTGAGGCTTCGAGTGATTTTTTAAAGTGGATGTCCTCGGTAGGAAGTAACTCCAGCACTCAGCCTGGTGAGCATTCATATCATTTCTGTTTGGAACATCTCTACAAATCCATTTTTTTTTTGCTTCTTGACCATTTTAAACCTCCATTTCTGCTGGGATCCCCCGGTCGCCCCGATGCCGCAATGCGCACCGCCAGGCCGGTGCTTCACCGAAGAGATGCCGCCGCTGCAAGATGATGAAGAGCAGGCGGCTGGATGGATCACCGCAGAAAATGGTGAAAACGCTATTTTTTCCTCAGGAAAGATAGATGAGATAAGCCCCAACGCTTGGTACATCAAAATGATAAAACATGGGAATTTCACCACCAAAAGCTGATGGAAAAATCAAGAAACATAAGAAATTTGATGTATATAATTTGACCTAAAAAATATGCAACACGGAGATGTGACGGTCGCCATTTGGCTAGGGGTCAAGGTCCTCAGCCCTGGGGCCCACCGAGTGGCTGTCCAACTTGACCAGCACCTGCTCTGCGAAGTTCCTGTAGTAATCCAACACTGATGGAGAAGTGCATGCTGCTCATTTCTATATATTTCTAAGTGATTCTTGCATATATCTTATGACAATTATAATATATATATATATACGGCAAATGCCTGGGCAAAGCCTGGGCTTTGCCCGGAACTGCAACGACAATGGGACTCAGAATCATCATCATCATCATCATCATCATCATCATCATCATCATCACCATCATCATCATCATCATCGTCATCATCATCATCATCATCATCATCATCATCATCATCATCAGTTGAATGTAAAGTTTAACGGGGCTGGGAATTTATATTCCTAAATACCCTTGTTGATCTTTCCCAATTGAATGTAAAGTTCAACGGAGGTGGGAATTTATATTCTTAAATACCCCGTTGATCTTTCCCAATTGAATGTAAAGTTTAACGGGGCTGGGAAAATATATTCCTAAATACCCTTGTTGATCTTCCCGATTGAATGTAAAGTTTAACAGGGGTGGGAATCTATATTCCTAAATACCCTTGTTGATCTTTCCCAGTTGAATGTAAAGTTTAACAGGGGTGGGAATCTATATTCCTAAATACCCTTGTTGATCTTCCCAATTGAATGTAAAGTTTAACAGGGGTGAGAATTTATATTCCTAAATACCCTTCTTGATCTTCCCAATTGAATGTAAAGTTTATCCGGGGTGGGAATTTATATTCCTAAATACCTTTGTTGATCTTCCCAATTGAATGTAAAGTTTAACAGGGGTGGGAATCTATATTCCTAAATACCCTTGTTGATCTTTCCCAATTGAATGTAAAGTTTAACAGGGGTGGGAATCTATATTCCTAAATACCCTTCTTGATCTTCCCAATTGAATGTAAAGTGTAACGGGGCTGGGAAAATATATTCCTAAATACCCTTCTTGATCTTCCCAATTGAATGTAAAGTTTAACGGGGGTGGGAATTTATATTCCTAAATACCCTTGTTGATCTTCCCAATTGAATGTAAAGTTTAACGGGGGTGGGAATTTATATTCCTAAATACCCTTGTTGATCTTCCCAATTGAATGTAAAGTTTAACGGGGGTGGGAATTTATATGCCTAAATACCTTTGTTGATCTTCCCAATTGCATGTAAAGTTTAACGGGGGTGGGAATTTATATTCCTAAATGCCCTTGTTGATCTTCTTCATTGAATGTATAGTTGCATCAACATTTGTTTGGGAATGGGAAACCTCTACGCTGCAACGCCTGGGCAAAGCCCAGGCGTTGNATGTATAGTTGCATCAACATTTGTTTGGGAATGGGAAACCTCTACGCTGCAACGCCTGGGCAAAGCCCAGGCGTTGCGCGTATATATATATATATACATTGGTATACATACACAATCATGCACGGATGTATATGCACCGTGC
>BGPT01001152.1:98812-101312 GCA_003297045.1 Symbiodinium sp. clade C Y103 | reverse complement strand
GCTCCCCACACCAGACTGGAATCCCTCTCTTGATCCCTGTTCAATTTTCTTTCTAGGCATGGGGTATGACATATATATATATATATAAATGTATAGGTGGAAATGTGTGTGCATATAGATAGTCGTTGAATGTGTGCAGTTTGCTGCACTGCGCACAGAATCTTAGAAACTGAGCCCCCTGTTTCTCATGCCACATGTGCTTGCCTGAAGTAAATGCTGCTGTGAATGTTTCTTGTTCGAACGTATTTCTATGCGCGCATTCATTGAGTTTTCGTGTTTCTCTCTTTATTAGTTTGCTTGCTTATTTGCAGCCTCCCTCCCTCTCTCGCTCTCTCTCTATGCACGTATATTTTGAATTTATGCATATGCACATACATGCATATCCAAATCATAGTGCATAAAAACGCAATAGAAAAACTCATATGTATTGATTGCTTGATTTGCTTCTCTAATTTGGGTATGTCAAAGGGGAATGCCAGAGATGCCCCAGAGAGAGGTGGCTTTGATGATCAAATGGTGACCATCAAATTCGGAGGTCCCCTACTTTGTAAGGTGAACGGGAACATCTGCAAGACACCCTGGTATTTGGAGGTCAAAACCATTGTTGCCCATAGACATTTCTTTAAAGCAATCCATTGATTATGGTATTTCGTGATTAAATCATATTAACCCCCATCAACTGAGTGGTAGAATCAGTTGAATCTCATTAAATCCAATGCGCGCATTGAGGAACCCTTGGAGCCCTCGGCCTCCGAACCCTCCAGGCACGACACGTTGCAATGAGCCCCGCAAAAAAAACAAAGAAAAGAGCCGAACAGGGAGAGACGCTGGCAATTTGAGTGGATATACCATACTGGACCACACTGTACAGATATTCTAGGAAATTTGGTTAAACAATCGGATTTACATTCTGGTGTTACTACCGTACAATATCATACAATATCTATATTGGCAATTTTCGGGCATATTCGGCATATCAGTGAAATATGTTCCCTATTAAAGGCAATCTTTTTTCCAGAATAGATGGACTGCGCAGTTGTTCTTAATCCAACCTGGACTGCACCGCAATTTTCCCCCCATCAATGGTTGGACGACTGTGATGGATGTACGAACCTCGGTGGATGTACACTGTGAATCGGTTATGTCCCCATGGATAATTGAGTCAGTCTTGTACAGTATCCACTTTAAACAGCAAACAGCTCAACAGCAGGGGTCCACTATTTTTTATCCTTATGAGTCGGGGTCAGTGTTTTTTTTTTGGGTTTATTCTTGTAACCGGCAACAATTGGGGGGTTTGGTCAAAATGATGTTTCTGACCAGCACGACTTCATGGGGCTGCTGTCAGCAACTGGTCAATTTGATCAGGCTTCAAATTAGGGATTTGAAACGAAACCGTTTTTGTAAGCTCACGTTGATCTTTCTATCAGAAATTTTTGATGTCATTTCGTCCCAGGGAACAGCTTCTGACTATATATTTATATAGTATCCAATTGGAATTCGTGCTTGCAGCACCTATCTTGCGGGGAATAAAAACTTGTTGTCCTTTGCATTATGTTGGTCTTCGCAACCTATGACAGATCATATGCCAGAAAACAATTCCAAAAAAAAAATACACATACATGATCATAAATGTACACATGTGAGATCAGGTGTCACATCATAGGTCAGATCAAACTGTATCTCAGCATACATCTTTGTGTAACATCTTTGTACATATAATTTCCGAATCTGACCGATCCATCACAGATAGTATACAAACATCAAGTATGTGTTGAACTTCTTGTGAACGTTGTAAGAGTGCAGCTTATGTTGCGTATCATCACGTAAGTCACGAACTCCAGCTTCTACTAGCTGAAGTTGCCCTTGCCTTAGCCAGGTTGTGGACCGGACAGGAAGTGCTAATCAAATGATAACTTCACAGTTGCACCCCCGGTCCAGACCTCCGGACCTTATACACAGCCGCTTGGTTGCCCCAGCTGTTCCTATTACCCTACATTGCACTCATATTCTCTTCAGTTTTTTGCGCCATCTCGCCATTGGCGGAAGACATCTCTCGATCTCACATCATCATTGGACAAAGCTTTCCAACAAAGCTGAAAGTGCAGTATGATTCAACATGATCAACAATTTTATGGGAAAAAAGTAGCTCCGCCCTGTGCGTTAGAGTGAAGACATCGTCACCATTGATCAGCGTGATCACCATCACCATCACCATCACCGTCACCACTATCATCATCATCATCATCATCATCATCATCATCATCATCATCATCATCATCATCATCATCATCATCATCATTATGATTATGATGATCATGGTCATCACCATCATCACTCAGTATCCTCGCTCACTCTATTCACTCTATTCACTCTATTCACTCTATTCACTCTATTCACTCTATTCAGTCTATTCACTCTATTCACTCTATTCACTCTATTCACTCTATTCACTCTATTCACTCTATTCACTCTATTCACTCTATTCACTCTATTCACTCTA
>BGPT01001152.1:72783-89190 GCA_003297045.1 Symbiodinium sp. clade C Y103 | reverse complement strand
CTACTTGGTGTAAACCTGGAATCTTCCTTTGTGCTTGTCTAGGTGGTTCCCCAACTCTCAAAACATCAGGATTCTGAGGTGAAGGGGTTGGGTGTGCTGTTTTTATCGTTGCATTTTCCCACTCTTTGGGTGGTCCTGGTGATTTGGTTGCTTTGAAAGGTGGTTGGATGGGGGTGGAGGGGGGGCTGATGGGAGATGANGTCCTGGTGATTTGGTTGCTTTGAAAGGTGGTTGGATGGGGGTGGAGGGGGGGCTGATGGGAGATGAAATCCAGGTGACCATGCTTCAGGCCAGGGTGGAGTGAGGTGGGGGTTGGGTCTTGCCATTTTATTTGCAGTGTCGACCCCCCACCTACAGTCCTTGGGAGATGTTGTGCCACATGGACTTCCACCCCAGACCCCCACTACTTGGTGTAAACCTGGAATCTTCCTTTGTGCTTGTCTAGGTGGTTCCCCAACTCTCAAAACATCAGGATTCTGAGGTGAAGGGGTTGGGTGTGCTGATTTTATCGTTGCATTTTCCCACTCTTTGGGTGGTCCTGGTGATTTGGTTGCTTTGAAAGGTGGTTGGATGGGGGTGGAGGGGGGGCTGATGGGAGATGAAATCCAGGTGACCATGCTTCAGGGCAGGGTGGGGTGAGGTGGGGGTTGGGTCTTGCCATTTTATGTGCTGTGTGTTGGAGCAGATATCGTTTATTTGCTTTGTATCTGCAATGGGTGGCCCATGAACAGGCCAATTGCTGATTCTACATTGGGCCACCACTGAGGAAAACAATGTATAATTACTTGCCAGCGTTTGTTGAGGCTACTTGTTTCTCTTTGATTTATTTTGAGATCCGTCCACGAAGCTTGCCAAAGTGAAAGCTTCTAATCCCCTAATTTAAGACTTGCAAAGATATGCCAAGAAAGAGGAAGGAAAAGACTTCAGCCGTTGATCGCCATCTGCAGTTCACATGTGAGTTGCTGTTGCGGTTTTCAGTTAAATTTAATTTCCGATTTTCGACGCGTGCGTATTCGAAGATATGCGCAAAGATGGTCTCGGGTACTCCCGGGTGATAGTAATATAAAATGCAAAGACCTAACCCCCTACACGAATGTACCAAAAATAAAATCTAGGTACCCAACCCCATCAATTTTTCAGTCCTGGCTAAAGGCAAGAAGGCTTGGTACACATTGCCTTTCCAAAATTCAAAACATGGCTTTAGCCACTTGGGACTTGAAGTGGTCAGGTGGGGTAAGGCCCCTTGATTTTATTGCTTACTTTTGGCTAGTTAGGGTAGGTACGCCAAAATATTTNAAGGCCCCTTGATTTTATTGCTTACTTTTGGCTAGTTAGGGTAGGTACGCCAAAATATTTTGACCGACCTTACCCGACCTGGTCAGTACAAACCTGGCTCTTTGCGTGTGTGATTTCAGCAAAGTTCATGATTTTGAACGCAGTTGCCGTTTTTTCTGAAAGCGGCATGGAAAACTGCCACTTTCCCTGAGTTGCCAAAAACAAAAAAGACACTGTGGCGTTCCAGACGTCTTCAATTCTTGGGTTTCAATCCATCCCAAAAGAAATGGAACTTGTCAGAATTGGATTGAATTGGGCGAAACAAAGGAAATCTGAATTATATTAGTTGATTGTATACACACATGGGGATGGGTCAAAACCTATTGTTATCAATTTTAGTGGGATGAACATCCATTTACCAGCCATTAGGTACCAGGGTTTTGACTCAAAGCCACATATTTCACCTGACCAAACACGGGAGGAGCTTGAAGTGGTGGTGAAAGAGACTCTGGAGCCTTGGAAAACTTGGTAGAACTTGTGACGGCCGAATCTTTGGGAGGTTTTAGACGTAACTCGCTGGCCATGTTTTGAGGTTATAATGTTTTTATAGATACAACTAGAGATGAATGATGATTTAATGGAATCTAGGTGTTTTCTTTTAATCGGATTTAAGCCCAAACGATGTGTTTAAGTTGGTTTATAAACCAATCTAACTATAGATGTTATGGTTGTAATCACTGGAACACTGGAACACCGTAGTTCACCTAGTTATAAACCAACCTACAAAAAATGGAGTACCACGTTGTATCAAGCCCAAACCGACGTTAAACTTGGTAAACGGGATGAATTGGGTAAGGTTGTGAAAATCACCAGCGGCCCAGAAATCTTGCATGGTATTGGACATGAAATATTTGCATTTAGTACCTGGTGGTCCACTTCTTCAGTCGGTTTATAGTCCTGGCTGTAAGTGGGCTAAGCAGGGATGGCCCACTGATGACTTGGGTCAGAACCTAGGTACCAATTGAGATGAGACACCAGATGTTGTGGGCATATACATATGCATATGTATAGTTTCGTATCCAATGTCACGTACTTGTGCTTGGTGTGAATGTCCCAGTTCTTGGGTACTTACACCCATTTCTTGGAATACGGCGGTAAGTTCACCAAATGTTTGGGTGTTATAACATGTGTTTGCTGTGCATCTATGGTCTTGTCTGAATAAATTCCCTTCGCTTGGGGGCAGTTGAATGAAGTGTTGTCAAAATCCAGCAAACAAGTGGTTGCAGGTACTAAATCGCAATCAGTGTTTTGTGTTATCGTGTTGCCAACCAAATCGGTTAACATCTCTCCCACACATTTGGGGGGTTCCCAAAATCATCCAAAATTACATCATTTTACTATTGAAACCCATGCGTTTGTGGATTTCCCATTTTAAGAAGCCTCAAGCTTTTCCAATCCCAAGTATTGAGGAGTGGCATCGTCATTGTGCACAGGGTACTCAGGACTGGCCAGCGGGACGGATGTTCAATGTGGCTTCAGTTCAGCAAAACTTGCCACATGGGCACACGGACGTGTCATCTTTGAGAGAAAACACATGATACACTGGGTATGGTCAGAAAACAGCGTTTCTTTGATGTTGTCTTCCAACTTTTCCGCAGCTGCAATTGATCCTGGACTGGTGTTGTAGTGGGGTCCCAACATTCAGAAACGCAGGCACCAAGTGTGGTGCCCCCCCCACATATCAGTTGGGTTCCAAGACTTTGGGGCACTATTTTGCCGGGTCTGGTTGTGGTGGTCGGTGGTTGACTGCTTTGGGAACTATGTGAGCAAGTGACAATCTGAGGGTTTCTTCAGCTACGCCATATGGGACGCCTATTGGTGAATAAAGAGCACGGCGGTGATTTCGAATAGGAGAGTCTCATGTTTACAATATGTGCATGTCCATATATAGATATATGATGATATATGTGTGTATATATTGTGTATATAATATACAAATATACATCTATATATATATATATTATATATTATATAATATATTATGATATATGTATATATATATATATTATCAAAATCATATTGTTGGTGGCCTGCATGTGCAGTTTTTTGGATGGATTTCACAAGACACAACCAAGGTGGCTTAAGCACTATCCCAAATCTGGTCGTTGCTTACACGGTAGGATCTTATCCCAAGTGGGGGTTTCCTGAAATGGTGGTACCCAAAAATTGATGGTTTATAATGGAAATCCTATTAAAATGGATGATTTGGGGGTACCCCTATTTTAGGAAACCTCCGTATGCATCCAATTTTTACCTCACAGTTCCAGGATCAATCCTAATTCCCAGGATGGTTCGGGAACCAACTCCAAACTTGGTTTTCAAAAGTGAAAGCAAACCTGAAAGCTTGGATGAAAAAATTGCTAGGAAGGCAAATTGTAGTATTCTTCCAATCACACGTAAGCCCAAATCATATCTAATCAGTCTAATCAGTTTGTTGTTTTTCACGTATACCGCATGGATGTAATGATATAATCATTTTGAAGCTCAAGATTGAATCCAAGATGAGTTTTAGTTTGAGAATGTGTTTGAAAGTGGAAGCAGAGGTAAAACAAAACAATTTTGGAACAGGATTTTGCTATGTTCAGGTCCTCAATTTACCCGACAATTCTATCCCCTGCTTATTTTCCAGCATTTTTTTGATCTTTTTGATCCAACTATTTCTTTCAGATGGACGTTCCACAGATCCCCTTGGATCCGTGGTAGGAAGGCTACAGCATCGCTGACGATGTGCCGTTCTCGCGGCTGCTGGACCACGCCACCGATGAAGAGCGCCCTTACAAGTCACGGAAGGGTGAGAGTAGCCTGGCGGCTGCGGACTCGGACAGAGTGATGTTGATGGTTGCCACATTTTTTAGCATATTTGGGGAGTTTACAACCAACACTATGCATCAATATAATATCATGTGTTGACTGGGATATGTTCATGAAAAAATAACAGATGTTTGATCGGAATTGACTGGGATTTGAATCGGATACCCTCTGGTAAGCTAACATAACTATGGAAAATCACCATTTTTCATAGGTACATTACATCAACCATCAATGTTCAACAGCAAACTGTTAGTTTACTAGAGGGTATCGTATACTGTGCTTATCAAATTGGTGCTTTGTCCTAGTCTTGATTTTCCAGTCTAAGAATGGGACGGTCCAAATTGACCAGCAACCCATCCATTGATTATGGGGGGATTTCACCATGGAATGATATGACATGAGCATCACATATGGTGAGAATAGCAGGGTCAAAGACTTGAAGGATGATATAGATGGGTTGCAGTCAGATACGTTCTAGCTGTTATGGGCTCAGACCTAGTCTTTTTTTAGGGCGTCGGCATATCATACGTTTTAAGCTAAGTGAAAACTGGATCAAGAACTGCTGCTATACTCAACACGATCACAAGACATCACGCAACTAATGAGTCCGCAGAACAGGACCCTGAACTTGGATTTGTCGGATGATGGTGGGATTTGACCATGGGGTTATGGAGGCGCGAAAGCGTCCCTATGATTTGGCTCCAACCATGATGGGGACATCATCGCATATCCCCAAAAATGGCATTTCAGGGCTCCATTTTGTGTGAAACAAGCCCACTTGATCCCACTAGAAGGTCAACACGAATCAAGGAAGATGGGCATCTAAGGTTGATGCTTTGAATTCATTTGAAGGAAGATCTCCCATGAACAGTTCAATGATTTGTTCCATTTAAGCAACCATTTTTGGGGGCCGTCCTAGCCAGTCATGTTTGATTACCAGAGGCTAATCCCATGATATTCCCATGATATTCTGATGAAATTCCCATTGTATCCCACTCCAACACTTGGTTTGCCAGCTGAATCCCCTTTTCTCATCTTTTCTCATGCTTCGATCCAAAAGATCACCATTTTTCCTGCATTAAAACCCCCATAATTTTTGATAGCGAGGGGCCCCCCAGGAAAGACTGTGCTGCACTGGGGTCAAAGAAAGCTGATCTTGGCCGAGATCGAGTGTGTGGCCCTGGTTGGGGCAGGGTCTGAGCTAAGCAGATTTGATTGTATCAGAATGTATCCTACTCCCAAGACAGATAGAACAGTTGAAACCCTGGAAACCCAGCAAAATGTGTGAAATGGATTGAAATGGTGGATTACAGTAAACTAGCATAAACTATGACAATGTAGTGAGGATGTGATAGATTTAGATGTGATATGAATATATATATATATATATGAATGGAATATAAGTAAAGTTCTGGTTGCAAAGTGAGGCCACATATAGTTATAGTTAGCCAAGTTGGTTTATTTGCCTAGGTGAATTCTTTGGTGTATGGAGATAGAATTATAGTATACTATAGTTAATGGAGATTGTAAACCAAGCAGCATAACTGGGGTGCCACCTTGTATCCTTTGGAAATGGTATTGAATCTCTTCAGGATATAGGATATGGACATTTGACAAACCAAGAAAAAAATCGCAGGCGAGCAATAGACTCTCTGTCCCCGAAAGAGTCCACTTTAGAGTGGGGTAGCAAGGATTGCACCTCACAACTGGTGAAACCGAAAAGCATCAACGGAAAACTCCATAGCCTCCATTGCTGTATGTTTGTGAAGGAATTGACGACTGGGTTGCGGTCAAAAGTCTATAATCACACCGAAAATGGGAAGGAAACACTGCTTAACTTTACTCACATGGCTAACTTGTTCGGTTCGGTTAGCACAGCTAACTTCCAATTGACTGCGTACGCCAACTTGTGAGACAAAAATCAGAAACAGCAACACCCCATGTGTCGTATCGTTTTGACGGTTCACCCCATTCCCCATGGTTTTGTAAATTTATGTGATCCTATTTAAACGTGTTTTTTTTCTGGCTTAAGATTCGTTGTTTGGTTGGTCAGACATGGAGAGCGCCTTATTTTTTGGGTTCGTTCAACCAACCATTTTGTGGGTTTGTTTGAGAATAGGCTCCCCCATGCTCCCCCTAAATCCACTATATGTCTATAGTCTGTAGTGTTACCCTCTGGTAAACTAACATAACTATGGAAAATGACCATTTTTAATGGGAAAATCCACTATACATGGCCATTTTCAATAGCTATCTTAGTTTACCAGAGGGTATATAGTTATACAAACATATACAAACACCATGGTTTCATCATTTTCTCCTCATTTGTTCGCTGTTGAAATGCCATTCTTTCGGGGGACATATACAAAACCCATCTTCAGACACACCTTTGTTGGAAGCACAGATCCAAGCCGTGGCTCTTAGGTTTCTGACCCTCTACTACGAGAGGGCTTCATGTGTGGTGCAGCTTGGGCGAATTGATACGGGATGGTTGCGGTTTTTCACCAGGCAGGGTAGATGGAGGGTTCTTCTCCGTTTTCAGTTTATCCATGTTTATCCCATTCTTTACAATGTTGAATTAAGTTACCAATAGTTACCAACAGGTGCAGGATTTTCTTCTTCCACTGTATGGAAAAGGGGTTTCCCTTTTTTTTGGGGGAGGAAGCCTTTGTCCTGGCTTTGCTGAGAGTCCAACGGGAAGATTTCACGGTAACATGGAGGGTTTCTTAAGCACTCTTAAGCAACTCCAAGAAGTGAATTTCCAAGTGCTTGGTCATGTTGAAAGGGGAAACCAATGGTTTAAGAGTACCACTATTTTCGGAAACACCTATTATTGATACCAGTATCCGTCAAAGGTCAAAGTTAAGCTCCAAAGGAGTCACCACTTGGAGACACTATGGCACTAGGTGAAACTAGTGATTTATTCACGATAGGCCCAATAGTGGTCAATGTATAGTAATTATCCACTAATAAAATGTCATTCACCATCATTCACCATTATCCACCATGGAACTTTAGGTGGATGGCAGTGGACCAAAAGCAAGTCAATATCCTCTATTTAATGGATCTCCGTATTCCCCAAATCTATGGAAACTTGATGAAACTTGGGTCTTAACACAATCTCTCCCAGAACTGGTTTTTCAGCATGTTCGATCTATGAAAATCTACAGGAACCCCTATAATTTGGGTGTAGAAGCAATGGTTTCCCGTAAATTCTCCCTGAAACTAATCCATGTATCAACATAAACCACCAAAAATAATGGCGAAATCATGGCGAAATCCAATCAGAATTAATATCTATTGCATGTATATAATTAAATTGGGGACTATCTATATTGTATTATATTGTTGTATAAATATGCACAGTAGAATATTTATATATATTGTCATATGGTGAATTCTCACATTAAATCTTTTGTTATGCACATTTTTTTTCATCCTCACAATCCATTAAATCTCCCCTTGATGGTTGATTGATTTTGTCAGCCGGAACCTTAGACCTTGGTTATCCAGGTTCCTCAAGTCAGTTTCAGTCATAGCTTGATAGTTGGGGAATGTTTGTTTGCGATATCTAAGGGTTCGATATATATATATATACACATAATATCCATGGGTGTGTATATTTACGTATATATACATATGGAGGTTTCCTAAAATGGGGGATAGCCCAAAATGCATGGTTTATAATGGAACATCCTATCAAAATCGATGCTTTGGGGGTACCCCTATGTTAGGAAAGCTCCATATAGTAGCCAAAACTACATGATTTCAATGGAATTTTCAAATTCAGCAGTGGCTGCTAAACCCCTGACTGGTGATTCTATGGGCTTATCCAATATAGGGATGATCACAATCCGCATCTGTTTTCCCGCTGACCCGTTCAAGCCATTCGATCCTGTGTAGCTTGAATTTGGCTCGATTACATTTGAACATATCTCCAGATTTGGTGGATATAATATATAATAATATATATATATATGATTATATTTATATATACATACATTGATTTCTGTTTTCAATCATTGGCATCTTCGTTGGTTGCATTGCTGTCACTCATGTTGAGTCCAATTCAAGTCAAAGTCGAGTCAAGTCACTCATCTCAAGTCCCTATGTTGACTATGAATACCTTACTTGTATCTATAGTGATATTACTCATATCATCTTCTGCATGCCCACCGGTGCCTCACGAGCAACCTGTGGGCATGCAGAAGATGATATGAGTAACATCACTATAGATGCAAGTAAGGTATTCATATCTATAAGTCCCTATGGTCATCATGATAATATAGTAATATTACGTAATATTACCCTCTGGTTATTTAACATAGCCATGGAAAATGGCTAGTTTTGGATGATTTTCCCATTAAAACCTCCATTTATAGGGGATTTTCCATGGCTATGTTAGTCATAACCAGAGGGTATGCTGGTGCGGCTCCGGGCACTCACATTGCGCCAACTGGGCTCAGAACGGATCGGGATCTGACGGTCGACCCAAACAGACAGGGTTCTGTCTGAAAATGGGGATATACCCTCTGGTAAACTAACATAACTATAGAAAATCACCATTTTTCATGGGAAAATCCACTATAAATGGCCATGTTCAATAGCTATGTTAGTTTGCCAGAGGGTATATGGAAAATATGACTACCCTCTGGTTATTTAACAGTTCGCCATGGAATAGCTGGCTAATTTTGGATGAATTTCCCAGCGAACGAAACCTCCTGATTTAGTTCGGGGATTTTCCATGGCTATGTTAGTCATAACCAGAGGGTATTAAATAGGGATAATGATGATTAGCCATTGGATTAGGGATTCGCTATTTTTCAGACAAACCCATGGGAAATTCGCCCAGCATTTTGTAGTATTTTCCATGTCTATCTGTTTGATGTTCTTTTTGGAGGTTTGCTGCAATCACAAATTATACATATGTTTGTCTAATATATATATATATATATTTATATATATATATATATGTGCAGGCAATAATATGCGGAAACAATAGTGACGTACAGTGACTATGGACAAGAATTGATAAACATTGTCCAGTTTGTAGACTGAGGTTATTTATTGATTTCGCGATGTCCTTGAGAAATCCAATCTCGCAGTTGACAAGTCAACAGATATACTATACCCGCTGGTATATTATTAAAGACCCTGAGAATAGCTATTTTTAGAGGAAACTAATCTTCCAATTCCTATCTGCCAGGGTCTATGTTAATTTACCAGATGGTAACTATTTGTAGTTTTGTTTTGCGTTTTCAACATGTACTTGTTCATTACGATGCTTGACTAAGGGAGGACCACGTTTGATGAACAGTGGGAAACTAGAAGACAAGCTCAAGAGTACTGGTGATGGGGATGAAAGCAACTCCAATGAAATATTGATATACTGAAAAGTTCGATGTATGGTAAGGTAATTCAACACAGGTGGACCCTTTTCCACACTTTCCCACATATCGGGGGTAGGGAGAAGGTTTTTGACCCCGCTAACGCAAGAACCGAACATGTCCCAACTTTCCCCAAAAGGTTCCTTACTCAGCTACAGTTTTAGTGGTCATGGATCACCATCCCACTGTAGGTTTCTGGCGAAAATGTTTCCCAAACTCCACTTTGATCTCATCGACTGCCGGCCGTTCTCACGCAAGCTGGAGGTAAGGGTGGGGTTGGTGGAGTCCAGTCCTTGCCCCGGGTTTGATGACAAACTTTTTGTAAAACCTTCTGCTGAGTGGGTTTAGTCAGAGCTCAAAAAGATTTATGAAGAGTCTATGGTTCAAAGACCAATAAAGAGGGGATGCCGAGCTCCGGGATGCCCACAAAAACTTTTGGGGTTTAACTTTTGACACGTCATTGAGAAGTGAACTCAAAGAAGCACAGTATTCTACCAGCAATATCTAGAAATCATTTGAAACCATAGTAAGGATGGGGACTGATCCATAAATGTCATCATATGTTTTCAACAAACTCTAAACAGTCAATATCTAATTGATATATTTCAATATCTAATTCGATTCAGAATTATAAATCTTGGAAAGTCTTATTTGTAAATGTTGGGGTAATTACATGTAATTTCCATGATTGTTTCTATGGTTACATGGAAACATAATATGGAAACATATTCCTACAATATTCCCAGCTTTTTCAAAGCAGCAGGTGTCCACCAGTCCACGCAGACAGGAGGAGGCCAAAGAGCTCCAAGATGGTCAAGGCCGGAGGGAGACCGGTGGTTTTCCCGATCTACGTAAACGTTTACCGTTTACCCCTAAGGTATTTGTTGGTTTTAGTTAGATTGGGTTCATTTGATGAATTTGATGATACTTTGATTTGGTTGATTTGGCTCTGGATTAATGCCAACCCCGGAATTGGGGTTGGTTTTGATTGTTTTTGAGGGAATTCATGGCCAATGCAAGAGGGATTTCACCACTGTACATTCGTTTTGAACCGATGTCTTGCAGCAAATTGCAGGTGAAGTAAGGATTCGAATGCGTCGCTGGGTCATGAACAACTGTGGTGGACGTGCTGACATTCAGGTGGCAGGTGTGTCGGAAAAATCTAAGGGCTTCAATAAAAGGTATAGTTCAAGAATATATGTATATGTATATATGTATATAGATATATATGTATAATTATATAATATATACATATTTTGTACAATAAATGAATGTATATTATATATATAATCCTTATCGCTCCAGAGCGAGAGTTTTGGAACAGAATTATCCATGTGTGTACATAGGTGAATTGCTTGTTCTTCTTCTTCTTCCATGCCCTAAGCGCACTCACTTAATCCGGACCGGTCCCCAATCGTGTGGTGCCACCATGCATGTTTGTTCCTATGCACAATATGTGTTTGTCTGGAAAGAATAGATATCCTAAATCCACCGGTCAATGAGCCTGTTTCCATATTTTCATATCCCTTATCTATACCCAATTTTGCCAGCCAGGCAAGCCCATCTGTTCCGGTCACTCCCAAAAAATTGGTGGACTCATCCTCCACAGTGGCACATATCGTTGAAAAAATCTGAGGTCAAGAATTGTTCACGGAGGAGTTGGCCAAAGAATATGCCAAGAAAGAGGGTCAGTAGCACCCAGCGAAGCGTGCAGGAAGGGCTGGGATTGGGCATTTTTTGCTGTGACAAGTGTTTTCTCCTCTTTTGTCCAATAGGCATGGCTTGCAACCATGCTTGTGTTTAACCAGCTATTCTTGGGTTGACTTCTTTGTTATTTGTGAAGCCTTGTGGTTTTCTCAGTAATGCTCTTCGAAACCAACTACTAGTGGCGAGGTGCAGAACCGGCGATCTACCATAAAGAAGGGTCCCTACGACTGGTACATTTGCTTTATGTTTCAAAACATCTACAGCAAGAATGCCACCCAAATTAAGGTAACCCCCCCAGTTGTTGACAACTAAAACATGTTGAAACCGGGCTACTTTTGGGTCATGTATCTTGACCTTTTGTGATTCAGCTGAGGTGTTCTCTTTATCTCCGACGTGAGGGCGAGTAAGGCCGGGCGCCAGAACATGTGGTTTCAAGGTGGTCTCCACCAAATCGTTTGCGAAGTTGGTTTAAGTAACCAGGTTTTCTACTGCATGGTGGTTTGTGGTAAACATATCTATAGTTGAGTTGTATGGTAGTTTGTGGTAAATAGGTGAATCGGGCTTAACTAAGCAACATTAATATAAGTGGCACCACATTGTAGTTAAACTGTGAGGCTTAACTAAGCAAGTTGCATTCCCGTGGGCCAGGATTGGGTGAATAACAAACTGCTTTCCTTGTTTGGTGTTGATGTTCCTAGCCATTTGGATTCAATATAGCCACTTCACTGCGAGGTCACTAGAGTTGATAGTTGATGGTTGGTAAGGGAAACTATCCCAAAATAGCCGTATTTCAGGCGACTTTTTTCTTAATGCATCCAGAGGCATTCTGACCAAGATAGGTAGAAACCCATCCTCGGGAGAGATGGCTGATTCACAAGTTGAGTTTCGCATATTGTGGACGGGTTCCTTTTGTTGAATCATGTTGAGACCACCGCCACGAAATATATATCCAAATGTTATCCAAAAATACTGACTGTGTGGATTCTAGCCATATATATATATATAGAATGATATATATATATATACACATATGCATACATCTATTTACATCTTGTCGTTTAGCTTTGTTGCTCTGAATATACATATATTTATATACGTTGTCTTTTATAGCTTTGTTGGTCTTATATGGGTTTATCACACTTTATCACACTTCCTCTATACCAGTGCTGCGGCTGTCGGCCGATTCCGAATGCTTCAGCACCACGGGGGTGTGGCCAACGGTTGAACTTTGGTTCAATAAACCACGAGGAAGAACACTCAACAAGACTCCAGGAAACAAATTCATACCCTCTGGGAATTTAACATAGCTATTGAACATGGCCCATCTATAGTTGATTTACCCTGTAACAATGGTGATTTTCCATAGCTATGTTAGTTTACCAGAGGGTAACTGAGATCAGATGAAGTAATTCTCCAATCTCCAACAAAGACCCTGCCAGTTGTGGGGGACTTGGAAGACTACCTTCCTCCAAACATGCCTTTACACTCTCTGGGTCGACCTGTTCGGAGGATTGGCTTCATGGCCCCTTTTCACAAACCTCTTAAATCTGGGAAAACCATGAATTCTAATGTGATAGAGCCAAGTTCACAAAAACCCAATTAGGGATGGTTTATAGCTCAGGGTTTACCACATTACAATAATTCAATACGCTGCCGAGGATGATGAGTTCCATCCTAGTGTCTTGGAGCGCCAGCTGGGCTGGAGCTGGCGGTTTCGGGGGTGTTGGGTGACCCCCAAAATGGAAGTTTCCTAAGTCATGGGGGCACCCCCAAATCATCCAAAATTGCCGATGATCCATGGGAAAAGCTATGGTTTGGGGAACCCATATTTTAGGAAACCTCCAAACGGTGACAAATTAATTGGTATAATATACTATAAACATGGGTACCCCTAGTAGTAGACTAACTGTTTTTTTTCCATCCTGAGTTCCACGCACTCATGTTTGTTGGCTATATACCCCGCACGAACTTGTTCCATACATCTACCGAAAACCGCAATCACCAAAACACAGTAAAAACAAAGTTAGTCAAAGACTTGGGGCACCACTTCGTAGAATGACACTTATATTCTGGCAAAATGATGATCAACCCATGCGAGTTGGGGATATCGGACGCGTTCTTTTTAGACAAGCTATGTAATGAAACATTCTATACGCTCCAAACGTTCATGTTCGCAAGAATAACCCATTCAGCACGTAAATGTAGCATCACCATTGCAGAGATCATCTGAGTGAATCTGTTCAGTTGGGATTAAACCTCCTCTTTCTTGATAGACGGGCCCCAGAATCGTCATCATTTCAATTCTAACTCGGATCCCCCACATCTTCACTGGGGGAATATCCCGGGATTGGTAGATCTGAACAGCATTGGATGTGATTCACCGAAGTGGGGACACGATCCACACTGATCAAGTGAAGGGAAGCTGATCTTTTTCGGTGACACGGTGACATGACGGAACAAATCAGAGCCAAGTTTCCTTATGAGTTGGTGATGCGTATTGGTTGGTGATTTCGTATTGATGTGAACAATAGATGTCAGATTTACTCGGACCGGTCTGTATGGAAAGGAGGTGCCGCCTAGCTTTGTTTGTTGGTTTACAACCACATCTAGTTATAGTTTCTTTTCTCGGATAAAAACCCGATCATTGACCTAGTGAACTACGCCAGCTTAACCAACGCTTTGGGACACCACCTTGTATCGTAACAAGTAACATCGAGCACCGAGCACATAAATGAATCCACGTGAAGTTCCACCCATCTTAACTGGCCATTCTGATCCGAGTTGTCCCTATGAGGCCAAGAAGCGGTAGAAGAAGACATGAAGTTGCCACTCGTTCTGGTTGACCCACGAGATGATGCGTGGGTTTGTTAAGGGCTCACAAGGGCTTCTCAACATTGGGGCGGGAACTTTGCTTTTTTGGGTTGGTTATGAAAATCACCATGAAGTTTGCAGTCATGCGTTGGTAATTCTTTATATATGTATAATATATTCTGCATTAATTACTTCATGGAATGCTTTAAATAAAGAGGAAATACACATTGAATCATATTTACATTTTGATTGGGGTTAACATGAATCCACGTATTGCACGTTATAGCTGTTTATGGAGGATACAGTATGTAATCCAGTATGCATGGTAGATAGTTTGATGGTGTCCAAGCAAGTTATCCATTTCCTGAGTTTGGTGTGTTAGAGTCTATGATCAAAGCTATGCCAAGAGGGCAGAGGTCCTGAGCTGAACTTGGAGACCTCCCAGCAGCTTTCAGCAGGGAATCATGACCTCACCCTAAAAGAATGTGAGGGTGCAGGGTTCAGATTGGGAAACAAGAACACCATACACTTCATGTGATTCAAAGCGCCCCTTTCAAGATAGGCTCAGCCCGATTGGAATGGAGGATTCGCCAAAACCGGCAAGGCTTGATAGTATAATCCAGGATTTGAACCAGTGTAAATCAAGCCACTGAAACAATATGAGACCATCCGAAGCAGGTCTGTTTAAAAGCAAGAAAATTAGGGTATCCGATCAGGTATCCTTCAATTTTCCATATTTCAGGACTACTGGCTTCCCTTAACATTTTGTTGTTTTCCCTCTACAAATCAACTTCAGCGATGATTCAGAAAACCCGACTTGGCGACTTCGAGGCAGATGAGTTGGCACCTGCAGATCAAGCCTTTGGCGTCAAGCTTCAAATTTCGTTTGCCTTGGGGTCGCCCGGCGGCGTGGACCTATGGCACCCAATGGGATGACGATGAAGTACCATCAGAACAACGACTGAAGGTAAAGGACTAGAATGTTTACTAATTACATCTATAATTACTTACATCTGCTATCATCTGAATCTGATTACTACCTGTATATATGAAGTTTCAGAAATTCTCAAAAGGTATCACCTTATGTATCACCTGATTTACTATGTCTGTATTTTCACCTTTCGGTAAGGCGGTCGAGTTATCTCTGGATTCCTGGCCCTTCTCAACTCAGGTCCTGGCTCCACAGAATACCTCAAGGGTCGCATCTACCTTCCAGCGTCTTGGTGGCTGGTGATGGCAGGGCGATTTTCGAAAACGCTGACCTGCCAAAGATAGAGGGGATACGGGCCGCCAAAAGAGGGTAGAATTACTTGTTGGGAATTGGACAAAGTGTGTTTTTCCTGAATTCTCCAAGTAGTTCTGCATCTTTGTTGGGGGTTGCTATTACCAGCTCAAGGAAGAATTTGCTGCAGGAGGATTGGCCATGTACATACCATTTGCATGGCAACCCATTGAACCCCATGCGGGGCAGGGCGGCAGGATCTAGCATTTACTCTATATATATATATATATGTTTGGGTTCACCAAAACCTGGGCCAAATACGGAAACTGGGAATGTCACCAAGAAAGAGCCACTATAGGTAGGATGTGAGGAGAAAAACAAAATGGGGATAGAAGCATCAAGACTCATCAAGTATGGATTTTGGCGCCCCAAACTATTTCCCTTTTTTGGATAGGACATCGTCTGATTTCTTTTTACAGATCCAATTCTTCCCATGTTTGCAGCCCTAAAAACCGTGAACATCCCATACATTTGTGTACAGGTCAAAATTAGATACCCCAATAATTGGATGGTTCATACTAAACTTCGACTAGTCAATCCGTGGTCCCTTCTGGGGCTTAAATTTTGACTCATCCCCATTTGGAGGTTTTTTCCTAAAATAGGGTACCCCCAAATCATCCATTTTAGTAGGGTTTTCCATTATAAACCATCAATTTTTGGGTACCCCCATTTTAGGAAACCCCCAAATCATGGAAATCTACTGTATCCCTGAAATCCCCTTGTCCCTTATCGAGGTTTGGGGTCCTGAAACCACTACAGAGAGTCGCCTCTTTGTCGAAGGCGGGCTGGCGTCGTTGTTTCGTCGCTGAGCTTCGCTTGGAGCTTTGATCAGTAAAAAGTGGATGAGATTTTTAGACAGAAATGGGGAATGGGTTAAAACCTATTATTACTATATCTATCCATACTACACTAGGACAAAAGTTTTTCCTCTTGAGAGCTTCCCACAACCCTTTCCCCTTAGACTCCTACAACACGCTTGCTTCTTGCGGACCACGGATCAGTTCTGTAACCTTTAAAAGAATTTTAATTTAAAACGTATCATGAATTCGATCCACCACGCAGGCCACACGAAAT
>BGPT01001152.1:9613-70841 GCA_003297045.1 Symbiodinium sp. clade C Y103 | reverse complement strand
CAGGCCACACGAAATGGCCCTTGAAATCTGATCCGCGTGATGATATCCGATTTTGTGGCGTCACTGACGGGAAAAAACTTTATTCCTCCTGATGTATATATATTACATAATATAGTGTAATCTTATGTAACATGGATATATATATATATATATGTTCTATTTATTTATTCATGTATGTATCTATTTATTTATGTACAGAGTGTAATAGTTCATCTGTTTATCACCTATTCTAATGTGGTGAAGCATTCTGCTGCATAAACGTGAACGCATGCGCCGACACGTCGACTCTTTGTCCAGCGGTGTACATGTCGAGGCTCCATCTACCTCCATGCTTGTTTTTTTACAAAAAACAAAATGTCTTGCTATCTATAGCTATTTGCTTGACTTGCCCCATCAATATTGTGAGTATCTAGTATAGATCCATACTTATAGATGAATCCAATTTACAAGCTATAGTTTTCTATTGTTCTACTTATAGATTGTTACTATCTAGATAGATCTATGGTTTTTCTTGGTCTTTCAGCTATCCATTATAGTATTCCCACCGCAGTCAGTAGCCTCCAAGCTCTGCTGTTTTTTTCCGCGCAGTCGCTGTGTGCAAACGTGCAGTTTTTTTCAAAGAGAGCCCAAGCCTACCGTTTTGGAAAAAAAGACACAAAGATTGTTCTGGTTGGATGCATGTGTATGTGTATGTGTATATATATATACATATTACATATGTACATATGTTTATATAAACCATGTATACATGTATGTATATATATATACATACACATGCGGTGTTATATACGTATATATTACATGATATTACTGTATGATACATCCGCAACCCAGAACATGCCAAGCTGAGACCGATGCCATCTTCCATGGTCCACACTTCCTCACAGACCTGAAAGTTGGATGAATTGAATGAGCCAAGTCGGTGCTTAAGTCTTTGCAGCTGGAGGATGCTTCTTGAAACACGGGGTCATCCTTCCTGCACACAAGAATCAACAAGATAGAGCAAGATACCTTGAAATACAACCCTTCGCTCTTCTTTCAACAGGACACAGACAAGTTTGGGGCCGCAGGACAAAATACGGTGCGTAGCAATGCAACGCAAGGCAAGGCAACACACTAAAACAAGAGCAAATGTCCCATAGCTGTGGAACCGGCAAACTCCCAAACATTGCAGGGAAACAGGAAATTTGATGAAACTTGTACTGGGGACTGGTTTTGGGACACTCTCATAGTTTTGAGGATGAATCCAATACGTTTGTCAGAAAATCGAACCCCAAATCCACTGGTTGATCCTCAAATTCCCCGTCCGATATCGTTAAATGATATGTAAACCTGTAAAGGAGATTAAACCCAAAACCCCCATTAAATGTTATCAAAAAACCATAGATTCTGGGTGTATTCCCCAAAGAATCGGACAAAACCACTCGCTCGCGGCCTCTTCAATCAACTTCTCGCTGTGGGACACCACCGCAAAGCCGCCGCGGAAGGAACGCATGGCACGTTTCAGCAGCTCCACTGTGTCAGTGTCTGGCAGGTCGCCGTCGCAACAAATCCCAGTCGAAATTTTGGAAATTTTGACAACTGGCCAATCATGTTTAATTACCGGTTGATTAAATTTTTCATGGGGCCCATTATTCAAACATCACTAGCAATGTTCCTGTAAACATCTGTAAACTATATCTTTGCGCGCAAGTAACCCCCATTTGTTTCGCAACAGGTGGGGTGCCTAAGTAGTTCGTTGGCTCGTCCAAGCAGATCACATGCGGCCTGGCCATTTTGGCAACACATCATGCCTGAACTCGTCCCAGCTCTTCAACGTGAAAATCTAGCGGTTCCACCGTTCCACGGGATTCCCTCTGTTTCTTCTACAAACATTACTTCTTGATGTATATCCGGGGGTTGAGCATTCCACCAGCAGGTGATCGATGGATGATACGCGGCCAGCCTGGTCCAAAATGCAGCGCCTAAGGCAAGTTTGCATTTCTGCCCTGAGGAGAGCATTGAAATTCTCCGGTGGCACAGCACATCCTGGCACGGCTCCAACATGGCTCAGGCTGGTGAACAAACCACAGACATGGTACAGAAGGACTGGATCAGTCATCTCAAAATGGCTATGGGTCAATACTGTAGCTACAGAAAATCGAATAAAGTCTGATGGTTGATACTGAAAAAGACCGCACATGGAGCAAACATAGGGAAAACCTGTGGTTCCCGGGGTCTTCCCGCCAATGGGGGCATGGAAAAAATTGAGGCAATGTGGGAGTTTCAAGTCCATCTGGTGTAGCTGACAAACACTTCCTCAAACGCAGAAAATGCTTTAATTAGTGTCAACCCAGGATCAATAAACCCCAAATGCACTCACAGGGCAGCCAAGAAACAACGACAATTGCACTCATTACTATCAGCATATAAATGAACTACCCAAAAATAAATCACCCTCAGTTTATCCAGGGCTGCATGGTATAAACCACAAAATCGATCCAAACTGTAGTTTCATGGCATGAAATTTAACACATCACCCCCTCCTGATGATGATGATGATGATGATGATGATGATGATGACGATGATGACGATGATGACGATGATGACGATGATGATGTTTATCTATTTATTACTAGCGTTATTTTCTTTATTAGTACTGTCACTACCAATGGTACCACACAAGGCGGTGTAGGAAACCTATAGGAGAGGTTGGTTGTTGTGACGTCTGGCTGGCAGAGCGACATGATGGACCGAAAGGTGGCTGGAGTGTCTGGCTATCTATCTGTTTATCAAGTTGTGTATCTACCTATCTATCTATCTGTCTGTCTGTCTGTCTGTCTGTCTGTCTGTCTGTCTTTCTATCTCTCTGTCTTTCAATCTATCTGTCTTCCTATCTATCCGTCTTTCTATCTGTCTATCTATCTGTCTGTCTATCTGTCTTTCTATCTATCTATCTATTTATCTATCTGTCTATCTATCTGTCTTTCTATCTATCTATCTGTCTATCTATCTATCTATCTATCTGTGTATCTGTCTGGCTTTCTATCTCTCTGTCTCTCTATCTGTCTATCTATCTTTCGGTCTACCTGTAGCAAGTATCTATTTATCTGTCTACCCATCTACTGTATCTGTCTACCCGTCTATATATTTATCTGTCTATCCATCTATCTGTCTACCTGTCTATCTATCTATCTGTCTATCTGTTTATCTGCCTATCTATCTGTCTATCTTTCTATGTATCTACCTTTCTATCTATCTGTCTATCTCTCTATGTATCCACCTGTCTATCTATCTATTTCTACCGATCTCTCGTTCTATTTATCTGTCTATCTGTCTATCTGTCTATCTGTCTATCTATCTGTCTATCTATCCATTTGTCTATCTTTCTATCTGCCTATCTATCTGTCTTTCTATCTTTCTGTCTTTGTATCCATCTCTCTATAAAATTTGGAAGTTGAAAGCTGAAAAACTAAGCTTTTCTGCGAGACTTCCTTCAAATTTGGAAGTTGAAAGCTGAAGAACGAAGCTTCCTTGCGAGACGTCGTTCAAATTTGGAAGTTGGCAATATCAAAATTGCAGCAATTCTGCGAGACTTCCTCAATTTTCGAAGTTGACAACATCAAAAACGAATGGCAAGTTGAGTGCAGAGCTGACGGCCTCGTACCAATGCGTTTTGCGATTTTTCGCTCCATCTGTCTAAAGTATTGCTTCTGCCACGCAAAAGTGAGGCCAGCTCATGCGAAGTTTGCACCGGTCAGGCCAAACCATCTCAAACCTGAAGATCTGATGCTCCAAAATGCAACCCATCTCAGGAAATCAGCGCCCTGACCGCCTAACATCTCCAGATGGAGATGTCTCTTTTACTGCGCCTGCCACGCAAACTGCATCTCTTCAAATGTCCTATGCCTGCCATCGTTTTTGCAGCTGCTCCAAAACCCACATGTTTGACTCACTTTTGACAAGGTGCAGAATCTAATGCGCCTGCCACGGAAAAGGACAACTCGGCGTCCAAAAGTGGTCCGAACTTGTAGCGTTTTTACCATCTAGACTTCGAAATGTGCTTTTCACCACAACGGCGTCCAGTTTTTGAAGATCTCAGCTTCCAAAAGTGCTCCGAGAGTGCGCGTTTTTTGACAGCTGAACTTCCAAAAGTGCTCCGGACATGAGGTGTTTTTAGCTTTTTGACTTTGAAATGTGCTTTGTGCCGCAGCGGCGTGCAATTTTTCATCTCTGATCTCCCCACATGGCTACTTTTCAACCCTCCAGAGCCACAAAACATTGGAAAAACACGGTGTTTCGCGACTTTTCTGCTCGCGCACCTTGATCTTCTTTCTTCTGACCTTCTCTTCTCTGTTCTTCTCTCTTCTTCCTTGCTCTTCTCTGACTGCTCTCCCCACTGTTGCTGCATCTGTCCATATTGTCGGAACTTAGACTTCTAAACTTCCTTCGCTTATCATATGTTTCGCCTTATATGACTAGGATGATGATCAACATCGCGATGATAGTGATGATTTCAGCATTATTGCACATTATCTTTACTACTACTATTTGTATTAGTATTACATATCTACTAGTAGCTACTAGTAGCATCATACTAGCAAATAATACCAACCCCATTATTATATTCTTACTGGTAATATTAAGACAAATGCTACTCTCATCTATAGAGACAAATCAGCACATATGTTTTCATATCATACTGACACTCTATTAAAGTTGTAATATTATGATCACAGCAAGATACTGTAAATCTGAAATAGCAATACCACCAAGAATTTAGATCTCTTATCAAAAATGGTAAGTACTTAGACTGTATTATTGCTATCCCCTTTGGAACGTAATATCATACTACTCTCATACCATTATCATATATTAAGTGATGTTATACATCATATACTATTTCTATTTTCATACTACAAGTACTGTAAGTACTATAAGCATCAAATGATCACCTCAGAATGGACCTGTTCACCTCAGAGTGCACCTCATCAAGGCCAAAGGGTTCCATGTGCTGCAGCACTTCGCGATCCCTGGGAGCGGATGGATGGATAGATGGACGGACGGATGGATGGATGGATGGATACATCGCTACATTTGTGTACTCCATCGGGTACTTCTTGTCCGGGGCGAAGATGGTGTGCTAACGATATGGCTTTAAGGCAGAAGCGCCGGAAACGATGCATCGTAAACTTCCGCACCTCTTCATGGGTGTGACTTATTTCATCATAGACACCTCCATGATTCCTTCATGTCTTTTTGTTTCCTCATCCTGCTCAAGGTTTACCCCCATTCTGGGGTCAAATTAACCATTTCAGTTTCTCTGAAAATTCGCGAAAGTCAGTCGAAATCTGGTGGATTTCGACTAATCTCCTCATTTTCCCCAATCAAAATGGAACTGTCACTTCCGGGTATGGCCGCAGATCGCCATGGCAAGCTGCGTCAGAGGTCGTTGAGGACAACCAGCCCAGGCCGCCCAGATCCGCGAGTTCAGATCCTCAACCAGTTTCAAGGCCTTCAGCTGCTTCAGCCTGGCTGATGATTTGGGGTTAGCCTTATTTCAGGAAGCCATGGGAAACAACGATGGAATACTACAGTAGCATGGGCTGCACTATCAACAGTCCATGTCCTTTTGTTTTGGACAAGCAGATCAAGTTGGTGGTTGAGTTTACCTGTGAGTCAGTGGTAATCAAACATGGCAATGGAAAATCCACCATTTGCATCCATTTGCTTAGATAATGTTCCCATTTAAATGTCCATTTAGTTCGAGGATTTCCCAGCCAGCCATGTTCGAGTTTCCACTGTTGTGGGCACCTGCTGACGGACTCGAAGGTGTTTTCCGCTGGACTAAGGTCCTTCCACTTCACTTCGTAAAGAAACTCGCGATCCTTTTCCTTCGTCTTTTCAGCCTTGTCCTTGCAAAAGTAGCTGCATTTCTTCGAGCAATTGAGCAGCCAAAAAGACTGAACCACTAATTTTGTCTGGATTTCAGACTTCGTTTCAAACTGTTTGGAATGAAAGAGGTGTGGGTTTTGGGGGAGCTTCAGGCATGCTTGGAGAAAGTATGCAAAGAGCAAGTATGCAATGAGAAAGAACGCAAGGGTAATTCTGTAGCTAGTTGAACCTAAACCTGCTGGTTGAAAATGCAATGTGCAGACAAGGTGCGGTGATCTCGATACCTGATTGCGGCAGGGTCCCCTTATCCGCTCCACAGGGTCAGAATCTAACTAAGAAAACTTCAGAAGTTCCTTGCATCCTATCTTCCACCTCCAAATGGACAAGAAAATCGTCAAATGATCACACAAAAACATCATAGAACATCTCTGGAGCTTCCTAAAGTCGCCAGCAACCCAGCTGCACCAGTTGCACCAGTTGATGATGGGGCACGGTTGATCAAGGCCTCAACGGCCTTGCCGCGCTTTCCATGGCGAATACCTACCTTTTGCATCTCCTCCTCCTCCTGTCATGAGTTTTTTTGAGTGCACGACCAAAACCCGCCAGAAATATGGCGGATCTACGACTTTAAAATTGTTAAACTACGTTAAACTTAAAAACATGTGGTTGCATTATAATAATGAACATTACCATTAGACACTCTTGAATGGCTTTGGATCCATTAAAATGACCGTGGGATTATGATCCCAGTTGGGACTCTCCTTGGCAGACAGAAGCTTCTCGCCACGCACCTCGGTGAGAATGAGACCAATGCAGACCCGAAGCAGCAAGTTTCAGTGACTTGAAAATCCCGTAAATACAATCAATCCAAACACAATTACATTGCATTCAATGAGCACAATCTGAGTAAGCTTTTTGGGGCAAAAGCTGCACCTGTTGCCGATTCTTAGGAGGCATGTGGGAGACAAAAAAGCGACACTCGTCTAGAGCTTGGAGATGTGAGCAAAAGGAAAGGAAGATGAATGCGGAGATGCAGAACTAAGCTTCGAGACAGGCCAAAACGGTCGTCCTCACGTCATAAGTCAAACATGAAGATATGACAACCAAATTGTTTGAGACATATTGGAACCCTCAAACCATTGGAGCTTAGCTGCAATTGGAGTCTCTTCGTCGAAGCCCCGGCGAAAGCGGATCTGCATATATTCCAAAGGTGTCTTGTCCACATAGTTCCTGGGTGATACTGGAGATGGCTTTTCATACGCTGCATTCAAAGTTGGAAAATGAAAATTTCAGGACAGGAAATGCATGGAACTTGCTGGAAGGCTAAGGAGCCAGAATCAGTTGTGGTAAATCAACACATCTCAGAATCACTTGTGTCAGCTGGATGAGCCATGCCCTCAGCCCTACTATTGCTAGCTTGGTTCTATTGATCCACCATTCCCGCGTCAGGGGCTCCCTTGGGCTCCCTTAGTCCACATTTTGTCAAGCGTCCCCAGGTGCACCAAAGCATGCTGGGCAATGTAGGCCAAGCGCAAATCCTTGTGCCACCAAAGCCTGGAGACATCGCTCACTTTCACCCGTGGACCACCTGAATATGCCATAATGTCTCACCGTGTAAAAAAAATGGTACATCATGGTACATCGATGTTTTCAACATGGGTACCTCCAAAAAATCAAGCGTCGGAATCATGATCAACTCTGGTTCATCGATGTTCACACATTATATCACATTAATATATTCTTCATTGTTC
This sequence comes from Symbiodinium sp. clade C Y103, assembly GCA_003297045.1. Classification (NCBI taxonomy): domain Eukaryota; class Dinophyceae; order Suessiales; family Symbiodiniaceae; genus Cladocopium; species Cladocopium sp. clade C. The sequence goes on along the minus strand of BGPT01001152.1, from coordinate 63,215 downwards.
CTTGAGAAAATCCAAGCATATTTGGTGATCCCCAACCTTCAACCCCCCAAAAGCCGTCCTGCCGGTCTTGCCCGCCACTGTGCTGGGCTGCTTGCGGCCCGCCAGCATGGACAAGAGAGTGGACTTGCCAGAGCCGTTCTTCCCAACGATGCCGACCTCAGTCGTCACCAATGAATCCATGGGAATTTTGAATGGTAGGAAAACTGGTAGTCTTCTTGCAACCATCCTCATGGTAGTCCCAAAAACTACAAACCACTTTTCAGAAAAGAAGCACAGTTCCTCCTTTGTCAGAGAAGGTCGATCAACCACCTTTTCTGGGCCATGCTGCTGCGAATTTGCCATCAAGTCACTCTGCTGGACATGCTGAGCTCCACAGAAATGTCTTGGAAAACTGGCTCTGCTGCGCCTGACTTTTCGGCAGCGATATTCGGAGGCTCCAGTGGAACCGCCCTGAAGGGTGGCCCTGCTATTTGTACCAGCATTGCACATTTTGGGATGGGTACAACATGGATCAACATGGTACAACCTTTATTTTCCCGTCCGAGTTTGGCATGCCCTGTGATTGAAAGGGCTGATTGCGACAAACAACAGGGAAACCATCCGTTTGCCCCAGTTCCGGCGAACGGAACGCCACCTTTGTACTGGAAAGCTGCTTTCTCCAAAGTCACCACTGCTGCCTCCAAGCACACATGTTTTGGTGCTGCTCAACATCATTGGCCCCAAATGGTGGTTTCATGGTTTCATTCATGATGCAATGATCAAAACCGTTGGGTCTCAAAAGTGTTGCAACCAAATCTTCTGATCCGAATCTTTTTGCAGTGTGCTTCCCATCACTATTGATCCTCCATATTCTTTAAATCCAAATCAGCTTCACCTTCCGCTCGGCAGTGGTGTCTCCAATCTTCTCCTGAAATACATGCGGGCTCGCATAGTAATAGTCAAGTTTCTCGCCGAATAAACAACTACCCAGCCATTTGACAAGGAAACGGAGAATCGGAGTCCTAGCTGAATGATTGACCTAGGACCTATGTGATCTATTTGGAGCTCCAAAGTGCGCTTCAAGTGGGGGGTCTAACCAGCCATTTCTCCATCTCTCTCCCAGTCTCCGGAATGGGAAAGGCCATTCGATTTCCGTCGTCCGGTCCCAAGCCCAAGCCTGACACACTCCAAAGCAAGGGGCGATGGAAGGTTTGAAAAATTGCACAGTGTCACAGGTTGCACAATACAGTGCTCTACCCTTTCTTCACATTCACTTCTGGTCAATTCTTGGGGTCCAGCATTTTTCAGAGCGCATTGCACAATGCGGTATCCCTAACATGTCCTAACATTCTTTCCAGTTTCTCCAGATCCCAATGATTCTGCCCTGAGTTGCCCCACTGGACTCCTTCTGTTCGGTTTCTAGGAGCCGCTTGGCCTGGCTCCAAGTCCCATGGATCCCATGGTCTTCCAGCCCCTGATGACTCGTAGCGCAAAAATGGGGCGCCAGTGGAACTGCTTAGCCACAAGATTTCGTCGATAAAATCATGTTCTTATCATATGTTTGGCTCTGAATATGTCACCGTGCATATCATACACATACCATACACATATCATACACGTATCATACATGTATCATATCACCCTCCCTAACTACTTTATGCTTCCCCCCTCCCCATACATTTTTGAAAATGTATCCAGCATAGGGGGGTCAGTGTCGGTTACTTTGAGGGGCTTAAATGTATCCAACCTAGGGGGACAGTGTCCTCAAAGGTAGTGCCAAAATAAATAACATATACGGGGGAGCATGTCAAAACTATCTCTATCAAATAGAAAAGGTCTTCGTATTCACGATGTCAAACAAACATCTGAAGAATATGGTCTTTACTTTGAATCCAGCTTAAACTAAACGAATTCCCCAGCCAGAGTCTCTTGAGACATTGATTTTAATCTTTTCGTACAGTAGTTGATTTCGAGGGGACAACACTCACAACTATAAATGTATAGGAATGAGGGGAGTCGATACACCGGCATACCCTGGGGATCCCTTGGAGAATGCTTGAAGCGCCCTCCTGAAAATGTATAAACGAGGGGGCAAAGATAGTGGCAATTTCCAGGGCTACATAGCCCCTAAAACGCATAAACAATAGTTTCTTGGTTTCTGATGCGCGTTAGTAGTCCGGCGCACTCTCGAGAGACGGAGACTCTGTGCCGTTTGTTTGGAGGTACCTGGAAAGCTACCTACGCCGCACCACATCATCATCATCATCATCATCATCATCATCATCATCATCATCATCATCATCATCATCATCATCATCATCATCATCATCATCATCAATAGGGGGACATGGTGGTAGAACATTAATGGATAACCCTGCTGACCCAAACAGTCATTTTGTATAAAATGTATTCCCTAGGAAACGCGTTTCCGAGACCGAGAAATGTATATTTTGAGGGGGTGTACATCCCCCCTCAATATACATTTTTTAGGGGTGGGGGATCATATCATACACATATCATGCACATATCATACACATATCATACACATATCATACACATATCATACACATATCATACACATATCATACACATATCATACACATCTGATACACATATCATACACATATCATACACATATCATACACATATCATACACATATCATACACATATCATACACATACCATACACATATCATACACATATCATACACATATCATACACATATCATACACATATCATACACATATCATACCCATACCATACGCATATCATGCGCATATCATTCGCATATCATACACATATCATACACATATCATACACATATCATACACATGCCATACACATATCATACACATATCATACACATATCACACACACACATACACATATCATACACATATCATACACATATCATACACATATCACACACATATCACACACATATCACACACACATATCATACACATATCATACAAATATCATACACATATCACACACATATCACACACACATATCACACACACATTTCATACACATATCATACACATATCATACACATATCATACACATATCATACACATATCACACACATATCACACACACATATCATACACATGCCATACACATATCATACACATATCATACACATATCATACACGTATCATACACATGCCATACACATATCATACACATATCATACACATATCACACACGCATATCATACACATATCACACACACACATATCATACACATATCATACACATATCATACACATATCATACACATATCATACACATATCATACACATATCATACACATATCATACACATNACACATATCATACACATATCATACACATATCATACACATATCATACACATATCATACACATATCATACACATATCATACACATATCATACACATATCATACACATATCATACACATATCATACACATATCATACACATATCATACACATATCATACACATATCACACACACACACATATCATACACATATCATACACATATCATACACATATCACACACATATCACACACATATCACACACACATTTCATACACATATCATACACATATCATACACATATCATACACATATCATACACATATCATACACATATCACACACATATCACACACACACACATATCATACACATGCCATACACATATCATAAGAATTCATAAGAGGTCAGACATCTAACTATGATGTCGCCAGTCCCAGTCCTGGGCCGTTGAAGTTTCGTCCTGGCCTCGGCCTCATCGCCTTTCAGCTGGTTGGCCTTGAAGGCCGAGAAGATTCCCGGGTAGTAGGCCAGCTTCCCTACCACGCAGCCCGGCAGGGCCCGGATCAGAAGCCGAATCAGATGTTTTTGCCCAAAGAAAAAAATCTGGTGAGACAAGGTGAGACATCCTTGTCATCTCACCAGCGTTTCTGGAAAGTTGAGCTATCACCGCGGCAGCCCTGGCCTTTTTGAGAACTGGGCGAGAAATGGACCACGTCCTCGACATGGAAATTGGACGCAATATTCAAAGACAAGCTGCTGGGTAGGAAATGATCATGAGTCTACATGATACTATACCCATGCTGAAGACAGAACATATATTTTTACACAGATGAGATCAATAACAGGCTGGACCGCCCAAGAGAGGAACATGGGCAAGACATCGAAAGCGGGAAATCATCAAAAGCTGATCATCAGTTGCTGGTCCACCTGCTATGCACGCTTTGCCGAGTCTCTGTACAAACGAGATCCAGAAAGTCCGGGTCATGCGAAACAATCATTGCCGCTCCCTGACCATCGCCGCAAGTCCTTGTAGCATCAAAATTGGCTGCTGGCCTAACTCTGCATACCTCTAAAAACATGGATTGAATCTGGATCCTGTGTGGTTCTATTTGCAGTGTACTTACTCGGAGAACCACGACTGTACAATACCATGTGCATTCATGTGCGATATACAGTATATATATATATATATCTAATATAATGATTGGGTACACAATTATGGAACTGAAACTGTGAAGCTGGATGCAATGAAAAGCCAACTCGGGAAAGCTCAACGATGAGAAGTGCTGGATAGTGCTGGCCTGTTCTCGGCCACCCTGTTAGAAATCATTGGGTTCTCCATTGATTGCGACCAAAAGTTGCCAATTTTTTCATCGTTGCAAGCATCGAGTTGATGAAGTCCACCAGCCATCTCACACCTTCAGCGTCCAAATGATTGGTTGGCTCGTCCAGCAGTAAGAGATTTGCCTCACAAAAAAGCCCAGCAGGATCTGGATTTTTTTTATGCTGGTTGAAAGGCTAGGCATTCACCCCACTTTCGGATGGTTTGATACCAGCAACGTAAAATATATATACTGAACTTAAACCCACAAGCGCCTGCCTGCATCTTACAGATTGTTCAACTGCCAGTACCTAATGCATCCCAAAGCATCAGCGCACAACTAATCCCGTCAAAATCATACATCTTGTTGTTTTACACACTAGTTGCTAGCCGCTAACACTGAATCATTGGTTCATTGAAGGGAAGTTATTTTCCAGGAAAGTGTCGGGTTTTTACCTTTCTTCTCGATCTGGTACTAGTCCCACCGCTAGTGAACATGCATTCGTCTGAAAATAGGGTACCATATCACAGAATCTCGTGGTTATAAAACCATCATTTTCCCAATTGCCAAAAAAAAATGGAGATCTTGGTGTTTGGACTACCAACCCAAATCATATATGATTGATGACATTTCTCATTGTATCCCGGTAAATCTACCCATGAAACAATGGCTTTGGCCAGGCCAACGCAGCAGAAGAGTCAGTCCATCCGCCTTCCGCGCCACAGCACAGGCCAATGCCAAACGCATCTGCCATCCACCGCTCAACTCCAACACGGCTTTACCCATTTGGTCCTGGGCCGTGAATTATGGTGAATAATGGTTGATAATGATTAATAATGGTTATTTATGGTTAAGAATGGCTAATAATGGTTAATAGTGACTTATCGTGATCAATACACGATATCAAACACACACAAGCACAAGACATGTAGAGAAATGTGCGATTCAGTTTCACCAGTTTCATATCCATGGTACAAGATGCCCCCCAATAAATGCTGTACCAATCTTTTCTGACTTTTTTCCCGACCAGACTTGGCGAAGGCTTGAATACTTGGCATATACCAATGGACCTGCTTAAATGTGTTGATTTCATTTGACTTCTAGTACTAAACCATCCAATTTGCGGGCCAATCCCTCTGAACCATCATCCTTTGAGAAGTGCCTAAAACCTGCCGTCCTCCCCTTCTGACTAGTATCTCATTTCAATTTCTTGCCATATTCATATGTATATATATATATAAATACATATTCATATTGGATTAGTTCATCATCCCCATTAAACCAGTTGCGGGAACCAAAGTTTCACCACCGAGGTCAACTGGTCATTGTCTCCTCCGTCTCGAAGCCCATGATCTGCAAAGCCTTCTCCATTTCCTCCGCTGGAGCAGCATCTTCTCCGACATTGCGCTGCGACACGTAGTCGCGGACCTCGTTTTTGTTGGGCGACAGGTGATGTTTCCCGAACTCCCAGAGAACTACAGGGATTGCGGATTGAGGTATATATAATTTATATATGTATATATATATATATGTATACTGATCGCACCATTGATTCTAAGTGGTTCCTTGCAGTCGATCCTATAAACAACCACCAATTCAGGTGATGTCTTACCCCTTAAAACGGCAAACATAAGGACCTGGACTTGGGACGCAACACCGATATTCTAAAGGTTGAAGATGAAAAGCATACTCTGCAAATAGTGCTTGAGTCTCTCCAAACGACCCTTGGGTGAATGGTGGACTATCGCAAGGTAAGATGAGTCATTTGAACTTCAGGGATACCTTTCTAACAAGTAAACTCACTGTATCTGGGTAGACATCCAAATCTTCTCCATGATCTCATCAATGCAGCTCCCGACCTTTGTTGACCGTCGCACGCCCTGCAGAATTGCCTTGCCCAAGGTCAGGGTCCCCTTTGGTTTTGTGAGGGTGCATGACACGCACGTTGACATGGAACCTGGAAGGTTTTGATGGTTGGAAAATCTATGAAATTTCAAGGTGTGAGCTGCTCCGCTTAGCCAATTCCAACGAATACTTTAAAACATAGAAAATCTCTGGGTTGCAACTGCTTAGTCTTCAAGTTTAGACCCACGCCCATATGGCACTCCAAAACCTGGCAGCGATGCTGCTGGCCTCATGGCGGAGCAAAACCACTCGAAGATCTTCAGGAAGGCCAGAGATATCTTTGCTGGCAATCCTGGCAACCCGTTTGTAGGTAACAAAACCATCTCAAAACGGCAGATACTAAGAAAAAAAACATGCGATTTGTTCAACAGCTGTGAGGTGAGGGTTGTTAGATTTTATCAGAGCTGCCCGCGGCGTCCTTGCCGTCTTCCTCCGCCACCTGCCAGCTCCAGATTGCAGTGGGCACTGCCGGACTTCATCTGCCAGGCACAGCTCGCAGTGGGCACTGCCGGACTTCAGCTGCCAGCTCCAGATCGCACTGGGCACTGCCGGGCTTCAGCCGCGACTGCCCGATCGCAGTGGGCACTGCCGGACCCGATCGCAGTGGGCACTGCCGGACTTCAGCTGCCAGCTCCAGATCGCGCTGGGCACTGCCGGACTTCAGCCGCGACTGCCCGATCGCAGTGGGCACTGCCGGACCCGATCGCAGTGCACACTCCTGGACCTCAACCGCGAGCCCCAGATACCAGTGGGCACTGCCGGACCTGAACCGCGAGCCCCAGATCGCAATGGGCACTGCCGGACTTCAGCCGCGACCGCCAGATCGCAGTGGGCACTGCCGGACTTCAACCAGTATACATGCCAGATAGAATGCCAGATAGGATGTCAGATAGAATGTCACAATGTACGTCAGGTAAAGTGTCAGATAGAATGCCAGATAGAATGCCAAATATATGTCAGAATATGCGTCAGATAGAATGCCAGGCAGAGTGCCAGAAAGAATGCCAGATAGAATGTCAGAAAGAATGCCAGATAGAATGTCAGAAAGAATGCCCGATAGAATGGCAGACTGAATGCCAGAGAGAATGCCAGAAAGAATGTCAGAAGATATGCCAGAGAGAATGCCAGAAAGAATGTCAGAAGATATGCCAGATAGAATGCCAGAAAGGATGTCAGAAGATATGCCAGATAGAATGCCAGAAAGAATGTCAGAAGATATGCCAGACAGAATGTCAGAAGATATGCCAGAAAGAATGTCAAAATCATATGTCAGAAAATGCGTCAGATAGAATGCCAGGTAGAATGTCAGAATATATGTCAGATAGAATGCCAGAAAGAAGATCAGAACATATGCCATCAAGATTGCCAGATAGAATGCCAAAACATTTATAGCATCAAGATTGCCAGATAGAATGCCAGAAAATATGCCAAATAGTGTCAGATAGGACGCCAGATACAACAGCGAGGAGGAGGAAGAGGAGGAGAGGATAACTTTGATGAAATCTAGAGACCGAAGGTCTCTAGATTTCATCAAAGTTATCCTCTCCTCCTCTTCTTGCCAAACAGACATACCAAAATGAATATCAGTACATCTGCCAGAAATTATGTCAGAAATTCTGATTGGTCACGGTGGGGATCACTAGAAGCAAAGTAATTTGTCATGTTGTTCATATTTCATTGGAATTAATAGCAATGAAAACATCAGATGTGCTCTATCACCAAAGCTGATATTGGATTGGAAAAAGAAACAAAAAACATATGTCCTTCGTTGCAGGATTCTGTCAAAATAGCTTCCAGCAATCCCCGAAATTCTATCGTTTCCAACCACCCAGCACCTGGCCATCAATGTGGTCTTTCCAGAACCATTGGAGCCAATCACTCCGTAACGGTGTCCGCGCCTGCACGTTGCGGATGTCATGTATTCATCTGGTGGGAGATCCATAACTTTTGATATATTGGGATATATCTATAAGGTATGATGATAGGAGACGATTTGCTATGACAAGATATGACATGACATCACATGTAGGATATGACACTATATGATACGATATGAAATCAGACGACACAACATGATATGACATATACACATATATAATAATCACATATACATATACAACATGTACGCATATCATATCTAGAAGACATGCGTCGTTGATCTTGAACATGTGAGACCGCCAGATAACATATGTGCGAAACACTTTGTTCTGCAACAATAGCATGTCTCAAACTCGAAACACTTAGCTAAACAAATCATACCCCCAGCTGTGACCCAGCCCTAGCCTGATCTCCAGACACGCACCCCGCAGCAATGGCTCTGGACTGCCACCGTACATTAGCAAGAGATTCCTGGGCTGCAGCGGACCACATCTGCCGGGTCCCTGGTCAAACTCCGACACATCTTATCATCCAACCTTTCAGGACCTTTCACACCTGGATTCCTTGTCAAAGGCCAATAAAATCACCAAACCTCAACATCCCAGCCATCCAGCTCTGTCCAAGGAGCGGCACATAACACAAGAACTGCTCATCCACGGCGCCCGGCTCCGCACCATCTGCAGCTCCGACAGCCGGTGCAGCAGCCTGAGATGGGCATAGTCAAAATGTCACTTTTTGTTTGTTGAAGATATATGAAGATATACCTTTGAAGATTTACCTTTGAAGATAGTTCTTGGTCAGTTTTTTCGTATCAAGTGCATCTGAATGTCGATTTTGGGGTTCATGACATTTCAGAACCCCCATTTCAGAGCTAGGATCCCAGTCCAAAAATGTCCAAAAAGCAACAGGTGGCCTCGAGCACTTTGGCACAGAGAGCTCGGGCGTCTTCTGTGGAGACTTCGTACTCTTCCAACATGGGTAAGAAGCCCTCCTTCAGAAAACTTCACATGCACCCCAAAAACATCAAAATGGTGACGGGCCAAAACATAGGATGATTCTTCCGAATGTGAGATTTAAGTCACCTTTCTCATCCTTTCTCAAACTTTTCTTTGGAGTTCTCAACGGAAGATGCATACAAGTTTGTAACGGTGCCTCCAATTCCCGTCTCAACGACTCGGCGTCATTGAAATCTTCCACCAGCGACACAGCCATATTGGCCAGGTACTCCTGAGCAGGCGCTGCTCCGATCTTCTCGACGTCACATCTCAACGTCACTTAACTCGGCCGAGGCTCAATTGCATCTTCATCTGCTGGGCAACTCTGCTTCACAGCCTGCCTGGGACCCAAAGGGGTTGAACTGCAGCTACTTGATCACCAATGAATAATATGTGCATAAATAAATAGATAATAAATATATATATATATGTAATTATGTATGTATGTATATATATATATAATACATATATGAAAAACACAACTTAGATTAAGGTGGTTTGCTGAACCCCCGAAGCGCTCAATAAAGTTTTAAGAGAGGGTTGTGTGGTAAATCTACCTCAAAAACACCCAAGACGAAGTCGATGCATAAAATCCATGCAGTCAGGATGTCCGAATGTCCAGGGTACAGATGTTTCTCGGGTACCCAGTTTCTGACAGGCTGCCATATGCACCAGAGTCAAGGCTTTGCATGTAGTATGGCCAACACAAATCATGATTATATAAAGACGTGGTCTCTAAATTGAACTTTCAACGGATTGGTCACAATTCACCGCAAACATCCCCAGATATCCCTAGCTTTAACTTGAACAAAGTAGATCAAAGTAGAGCGTATTGGGATGTCACCTGATGTCACCCGTTCTGAGACGACCACCTCACTTTGTCTTCTCGGCTAACCTCTGGCGCCACCTGTTTCGGATCTCCATCAACTCGTGGAGTGTCACTTCTTCAGGACCACTCGGACCACTCGGGTCGGACGGTGAAACTAGCAGGGGCCCCTGGTTCTTGAATGCAAAGCACATTTTTTTCACGGTTCCATACACTTTCAATGTTCTATCTCATGGTTCGAATACCATCTTTTAGCGTGGACCTTTGGAAGAAGCCAGTGCCAATCCGAAATTCCAATCAAAGCGTTGGTTTCAGATGGAATTGCCTTTCAACTGCGCGAAGTAATGGTAACACATCGTCCATATACTATCTTAGATAATCTTAATCATCTTGGATATCCATAGAGATCTTAGTGAAAGAATCACAACAGGTTTGGGGTGTTCTTCCCCCGACGTGTGAGAACGTACAGGCTCGCACCTTTCGCTTGGGCGGCGCGAAGACCGAGGCTAAGGTGGGCGCGTTGCCAATCTGGCAAGGACTGACCCTGATGAATTTTAGTTGGGAAGGTCGCATCCCAAAAAAGTATAAAAAAGTGAGAATTGACGATAGTTATGGATAGCTTAAAGGGCAACAAATGATCCATTGGATTTATATAATTGGGCTACCGGCCCCCGAACTAACCCAGGCCAAGCTGGATGTTCACCCAAAAGGAAAGATGTCTTCCACCCCCTTCAGGGGCCCAGGGTCTATGTTCTTTGAAGATGGGTACACTTTACGCCTCCAACCCAGGAGATGTTCCTCCGCTGTTGACATTCGTTTCTCCTTTTGTTGGAGGTAAATTTTAGAACTACAGCGTATCAATGCGTATCAGGCCTTCTCCCCTCAAAATGGTCCTGGAAAGACACTGTGACACAGACAACAGTCTGAAGAAATGCTTCCGCATACTGATGTCAGAGTAACCTTTGTTCTGCACAAGAAAATGGAGGAACAAACATATTTTTCGACATTACTGCAGTTTTTGCTGGTCATCCCCACATTCAAAGACCCCTGGGCTGAATCAGCATATCGCCTCAGGTGGCTTTGCTTGGCTGGGCCGCTGCGGCATGGAATGCGACTTCACGTTTTTGTTTTGCTGTGCTTACCCCATGTGGAGGCTTCCTAAAATGGGGGTACCCCCAAATATTCCATTAGGAGTTTCCATCATAAACCATCCATTTTGGGGTACCACCATTTTCAGAAACCTTCATCTGTTGATTCTAGTTTTGTAACTTTTACAAACAATAATCAACTGGGTTTGTCCAAATTCCGCTACTTCAACATCCAATAAGTCATATCATTTTAATGTACACATCTCAGGACAAACCTGACTATGTCCTCACAAAGCAGCGTGTGGAACACTTCCGGACTCGCATTTCCACATCAAGGCGATGTGATGTTTCGTCTCAAAACCAAACTGCTGCCAGTTTGATTCCCTTGAATGGCATCATGAACGGCTGTTACTCAAAGCAATTGTGCCGTCAGCTGAGCCAAATGTCGAAAATCCATGCGCCAACCACAGTTTTTTGTCTCTAAAGACATTCCAAATCACACAAGAGACCCAACAAACCCACCAAAAACACAAAAAAACAAACCAAATCATACGAAAAACCTGCCAAGAAAAGCATGGACCACCCACCAAAACCTTACTGTACCACAAACCCACCCAAACCCGCCCGAACGCCCACCAAAACCCTACCAAAAACCCATCAAAACGATACCAAAAACCCATCAAAACCATACCAAAGACCCACCAAAACCCACCCAATCAAACACACACCAAAACCCACCCAAACACGCAAACACACACAAAAACCCCAACGAAGACCATACAACAAAAACTCACCACAACCCAATCAAAAACTGACCAAGACACAACCAAACACGCAGCAAAACCCTACCAAAAGCCAACCAAAAACCTCAACACACACCAAAAACCTAATAAAACCTATATACCGTATATACCAAAACCCAATCACCATCCAAACACCGACCGAAACCCGCAACAAAACCCTACCAACCTCCTCAAGACCCTATATAGCCAAAACCCACCAAGACCCAAGAGCCCCTCAAGCCTCGACCTCCTGCGAGCTTTGTCGAAGGGTGCGCAGAAAGGCGGCCACCTGCGTCGCAAGGATGCTGACAACCCAACAGGCCACCTTTTTGAATGTTGGAAACTAGAACCCCTTTTTGGCTTATTATATTCAGCTATATGCAGGTGTCCTTTTTTTGAAATCACTATACATTCGCAACCCATATGTCTCTGTCTCATATTCCCCTCATTCTCCACATGGTTTTGAAAACCCAAGGTCTATGATCCATAGCCCTTGGTCGCCAGGGCCTTCTTTCGGGTTCCTCCAGCTGCTCGTTTTCGGGGACCTCAAGAGTGGTCTCTGAGGATCTTCGGAACAGCTTTCAACAGGGGAAATCCATGGCTCATTCCAGCCGTCCTGAGTTTCATGCTGGAGGCCACTTGAGTCCTGGTGAAGGGATCCAGGTGGATCCATGTGGAGTAGATATTTTCTCTGTCTATTCGCCGGGAAATAGTTGCCTACTTGATGTCCAACAGTGGCAACTCTCAAGATCTACAAGTCACAGGGATCTTGAAACAAACCGGTCATATGAGATTTGAATGCAGCGATCTCACAAATTCGGAAATGACGAGTAAAACACACAAGTAGTAGGAACCATGGTGAGCCACAAGAACCATGATCATCCAGACTCACTATTAATCAATGATGTCTTTCTTGTTTACTTTTTTTTTCACCGTGAATCCTGAACCGCTGAAGCGGAGTCGCTTGCCTTTGGTTTCTTTATCGTAGGCAAAAAATCAGAGAACAGCTGAATCCCTGCTGTCATGGCACTACATAAGCATCAAGGAAAATAGCTTCGTGGCAGCCACGTCGCGACCTTCCACTTCCGCTGTTCATTATGCAGATGTTGTGAAGTTGGTAGTTCTGTGCGTAGTCCAACTTTTCTGCTTCTTGATGTTCACCTATCACCCAAACAGCATGGCTGGTTCGCGGAGCTGGTGAACAATCATAATATATAATGATGTTTAATCGCAAAAAACACCCCCACCCGGTGGCATGGCAAGCTGCAGGTCTCCTAATCGCTGGCCTGGGAGCAGCATCATGCGCCATGAAAGGGAACTCGTGAAAACATGTTTCTGCGAGTCTCTGCTGTATGCTCAACCCCAAAGTCCACAAATCATCTGGCTGCTGGTCAAAAACAAAACCCACGCACTCATAGACTCATACAGTAGATCTCATTTAGTTTTGTGCCAAACCGTTCACTTTCTGAAATGCAAAATCTTGACCTGTTGCCATCTTTGTGTGTACAGTTCAGTGCACTGATATCTTCAACACAACTCCATGGATAGTGCCCTACTCCACCGCAGCCAGTTCTTGTCCCAAACAAAAACCTTGCCTTGCTGAATGGATAAGAAGAATCCAAATGATTCTAAATGAATATCCACAAGCTCAGGGCCCAAAGGCAGCAGTTACACTGGGCAGCATCTAAAGGGTTTGGTCACAATATATATATATATATATATATGTTTGATCTTCTTGTCATCTATATCCCACGATGTCTTGGAGTTTCACCTTTGATACTGGTGAGCTCAAATTTGTGCCTCCGAGTTTTTTCCCCCTTGCCACACAACGTCAAAATGCGGAGGTGCTTCTGCTTCAATGCTCACCGCATAGAACTCATCCTCATCATGGGGATGAAGCTGCACCCTTTTGTCCAGAAGCTGCGTCTGTCTGCACCGGCTTTGCCAAGCTGTGTGCCGTGACATCAAAGATAAGTCGGATGAGTGTTGGCTCATGTTGCCTCAATCTCTGGTCTCGCTACTACCATACTGCTGGTGTTCATTGCAATTTAGTCAATGTTTGATCCTTTCCACAGGCAGGAAATTGCATTATCGCCCGCAAGCCTTCCCTTGGGGTAGGCTCCGCGAAGGGCCAAAAAACTGAAAACCGGTCAATGGCGGCTTGGCCACCACAGCCAAGGTCAATCTCCACGGCTGACTCTGCTGTGATCCAGCAGATTCTTGGAGTAAATGTATCTTTTACACGCGAGCCACACTGGATGGAGCCAGGAAGCTGAAATGGAGTTGAGCATAGTTGAGCACTTGCTTGCAGCGTCATCCTCTTTTTTTGGTGCTTGAAAATCCATGTGAATCATGCTCGTGTGGAGGGGGGAGTACTCCAATCAGAATCCCTCCTTACAGGTTCATTTCTGCGACCCAATGCTTCATCCGAAACGGGCAGTGTCTTGCCACTTTGAACCTCCCAGGGCGGCCAACTGCACACGAGATGAGAGGGATGGTGCTTGCGATTTCAAATGTGAGGCTGTATTCATCAAATTTATGTCAACATTTCTTGCATCTTCCGGACAAAGGAGGTGGGTACCAGGAAAAGTTGCAGGATGTTTACTTTTCTGACCTCCCCAAGCCACGTATCCGCCTCAGTAGCTCTCATTTTCAATGGCCGCCAGTTGCCAGAACTCCTGAGCTCTAGATGCTGTCAAAAAAGCACTATGGCTACTGGTCAAAACTCTTGGGCCCCATACTTTTTGGGTCATGCCATGCCTAGCAATGTATTCACAAATATCATTGTCACCGAAATATTCAAAAAACGAATGTGTTTCATCAGGTGCTTTCCAGTCCAGAGATTGGTCCTCCAAAGGATTGCGACCCGGTGCAACGACCTGCAAGCTTCCACGGAGCTTCAAAGCAGGGCCAAACTCGCCAAGGTCATTCATGGAATCCTCCCAGTCCCTGCTTCACACACAAAAACAATTTCGCTGATGTCCAATGATTTCTGGCGTGTAGAGTTGTTGGACATGTTTCGAACCCCTTTGAAATTATGGTGCTTATCATGGTTTTCCGTGTTAATTAAAGTGCTATTTTGTGACGTGCCACTATGCCCCTGAAAGAAACCCGCGCTGGGGTAACATCCCTGACAACATCTACCAGGCCTTTTCAACCTGGCGGAGCTGAAGGATACAACGGATGTGACCAATCAAACCGGGTTTCGAACCAGCGATTCCCCGTTTCCCTCCGGTAATTTAACGTACTTATGGAAAATCAACTTGCTTGATAGGTAAATAACCATGCGTAGTAAAAACTTCAGAAATTTGTGGATGTAAAGATTGGCACATCTTGAATTTCTAGGGAAATCATCCGCTTTCGGGAGGTCACAAAATCCCAGTCTGTAGTTTCCTCTATCATATCAGGATGTCAAGCAGAAAAATCGTGCACAGCAATGGGTCAAAATCGGTCAGAATATGTAAGGACCTATTGATGTTCCTATACTTGGGAGAATGAATGGCCAGCAATACGAGCTATTTTGATGTGAACAAGATGGGTTTGTCTAAAACAGGGTGCCCCATGTCATCATTGTTGAAATTCACTGTCCAGAGTCCATACGTTTCACTGCTCATAAATTGGGGTCTCCCGGAATCCCTCATTTTTGGTCCGTCCCTCCGGCAAAAAATGGATGATTAATAGTATAACCATATTGCTCAGAAATGTCAGCCCCAGAACCTTAAATTTCTATAAAGTTTGACCCATACCCACAAAGGGGTTGTGAAAAGATCCATTCATTCTGACCCATCACCCAACAGGGATCATAGAATATCTTGGGTGTGTCTGAAAATCGGATACCTATATGTAAAATCCAATGGTTTATCATCATGTTCCCATATTTTCCCAATTGAACGGCTGTTAAAACGACATCTCCCCGCCATCCAAACCATCCAAAGCATGTGCCGCTGCCGCCTCCCGCGGAGTCGCGTTACCTTTGCTGTCTCTTGCAGCTCCTTGCAACGTCACGGATATGCAGGATTGGTCACTGGGTTTTTCAGCGGGGTTGTAAGCCACTCATAAGATCTTATAACAGAAAAGAACCTAGGATTATAAGCCACCCAGCCCAACTATATAAGGGACTTCAAATGGGTTGTGAAGCATCTTCCAACTGAGATGATCCTCCACTGTGGCCCTGACACCTACAAAGTCATGCCCAGTCATCTGACACAAAACCTGAATCAAGTAAATAGATCAAAACTCTCAAGTTGGAAAACTGAACTGAAATCTAAAGTCATCTAAAGTCATCTAAAGATATCTAAAGTCGATGTCATACTCGACCTGAACCAACATGTAACATGAAACATCACCAACACAATCGTCCCTGATCTCTTGGAACAACCCCGCCTTCTCGATCATTGCTCAAAAATTCAGACAACACCTTCCATCTCAGAGGAATGTGAATCTCATGTGAATCTCATGTGAATCTCATGTGAATCTCATGTGAATCTCAAGTGAATCTCATGTGATGTCAAGTTCTGTGGTGTCTTCTGTGTCACCGCATCACCCGGCCTTTGACAGCACTTCAGTGGGCACCATTCCCAGCTGACAACTCGTGATGTTTAACCTCCGCGCAAAGAATCTAGTTCAATCAATCAATGATGATCGATGCCCGGCATTCTCAACTTCAAATTGGATGTCTTCACAGGAAGTGAAGACATCATGAAATTTCATGAACCTTGTGAGGTCAACTCATCACATCGTGGAAAATTCGAAAATTCATGAAAATTCCGTGAGCTATCGCTGCCCGCCGCTGGCCTGTACCATTCAGATCTCAATCGACGGCAGGCGTGGATCATAATGACGGACTCCTGAGACGCCTGCAGACCCGGTGATGGGTAGATCGGGTCTGATCGGGTGCGGCTCAAAGATCAAAGATGGGTTGAAAAATGACAGAGTCTGGGTCGATATTTGTGTGCTTTTCATTGTAAAGCAGAGATTTGCGGGGTCAATGTCTTCCACTCGTTTGCAAGGTTGAAGTACAGCCGAAGATGAAAAAACCTAGTTGATATTAGTTGTCTATGCCAGAAAATGTTCAACTCACGCGCAAAACATCTCATTCTAAAGATGTTCAAAGAAGAGAGGGATAAAATAACATCATAGGTGTTTCTAGATAATGAGCAACTCAAGTACAGCCTTCGCATCAAACAGTGCTCTAGTTGGTGCGTCCAACTCCCACAAGAAGGATGGGACAATTTGGATCTCACCAACTGAAGATTCAAGGGGCAGAACTGGATGATCTTCCCACATCGGCTTGGACATTAGAATCATTTATGGGCGTGGATGCTCTTTGACAAATGGGCCCTGTGTGCCAAGCCTCTGGGTCTGAAGTCCTTGTGGAATTCCACATCTCTTCTATCTCTGACAGATACAGGACCACCTGACGTGAACGGCGCCGCTTTCTGTCGCGCTACCAAATTCCTTTCGAACTATCGAACCCGTTGAAATTCTGTCTGGTTAGGGTTTTGCTTCCTACCATTTTCCTGTTTCAAGTCATTTTCTGCCACAGCGAAAAACCCTTCGACCAGCCATGGAGCCCCCACACGTGTGCACAGCATGTCCATGGCAGGCACTGGTTGCAACTCCACCAGAGCAGATTGAACGCTCTCCTCCGAACCGGCTCTGAGTGGCTCTGCCACTTTGAAGTTCAAACTTGGGTAGACCAACCAGAAAAAAGATTGAAACTCGCCATCAACTGCCATCAACTGCCCTTGACTGGAGGCTAAAAGGTGTTGCAGTAGACAGGGTGGCATCTAACAGCATAAAACTATTTTGAAGGCCTGTTGCTATGCCATGCTCTGATTCGCCGAAAAAAAAAGCCGAGCGGACTGCTGGAGTTCCCATGCCTGCCAATTGGTCCGAATCCTCTGGGGGATCTTTAGGACGGTGCCCAGCTCCTGTGAGTTGAGATGGTCCCCGGTATGTGCAGTCTCCAGGTCTACCACCGCGTACCAAGGCTTTTCTCAAGGAAAGCCAACCGCTTTACAGGATTTGCAGTTGAAAATGACCTCATTTACCCGATCATCAACAATTTGGAGGCTATGCCAATCTTAAACCTCCAAAGGATCTTTATCCAAATATCTTCATATCTTTCATATGGTTTTGCCGCCCATTCTCGACTCTTCGAAGTCGGTCCTCCAGAGTCTCAGAGAGGTTGGTGTAGGCTGAGATGAAGTTCCCGGTGGCCTTTGCAAATTGGCCCAGCTTCTCTGCGTGGGTCACAGTGGCCTGGAACTGACCATGGCGATTCGAGTCTTGAACGGGGGAAATCATCGATATAGTGGAGATGCTTTTGCACATTTACACTATGTAATCTATATGAATTAATGTGTATATATAAATATATGTTCATATGCATATACACACATATACATTTGTGGTGATCGCATTTGTGGTGATTTTTGATTGCCAGGTTACAGCACCAGAGGGTATCAATATCTCAGCTCTGTGAATTTCGCCAAGAAGGTCATGCTCCCTTGGTCTTGGAAAGGGTGACCAAGGAAACAGCTTTCCTCTGATCTGACTATGTAATTCTGTAATTATACAGCTACTCCATCAATTTCCCGCCTTCCTTCCCTGGTTTTGCAGATTGGTCCTGGCAGCAAGTGTTCAGGTTCAAAGACGATCATCAAATCCACCAGAAGCCAAGCCTTTGCCCAAAAACAAAGGCACTGCCCATCACTGACCTGTGAACATCCAACAGGCTGCCCCCGCAGGTTCCGCTATCTCCAGGCCCATTTTCGCCTTCGTTTGGCGGCCTTCATGAGCCTGTCATACTCCTGGAGGAGGTGTTTTGACAAATGAAAGGGTTGAGCCCGGCTGAGCGAAGGTTCCTTCGACCAAGGCCTAGTGCTTTCAAGAATGGTGAGATCTGATTTAACCCAAGCGGTCGGCAGATCATGCCTTCGCATGGTTGCCAGCAAGGTGCTGATAGTGAACTGGGGATGGGTCGTGATGGGTCAAACCTGGGGTGCCAATACACCCTTAAATCTGATCATTGTTTTGTATCAAAGCATATCAAAGAACCAACGACCGGTGGCAGTGCTCCTGCCCGAACGTGGCACCCACCACGAAGAGAGGAAGTCCCAGGATTACGGTGCCATACAACATCGCAACCTCGGCTCAAGGCTTTCCGTCTGGATCCAATCTCAGACTGACCTAAAATCGGCATCGCCCTGAAATGGTCCAAACCTTCAGTCATTCAATCATGTCCGTGCTGTGTCTTCTCGAGTTCTGAAGATTTCTGAAGCGCCGGTGGCTTAGCCTCGAACACCTCCCACCACTTTGCCCAAGTGGGAGTTGGGCACCTCACAGGCCCAAGATGGCGAAGAACGAAGCCCAGATTGGCCGCCCGGTGATCCCGCCTGGTCTCCATAGCCCACCGTGGAGATGGTTACCAAAGTCCACCAGAAGGCACCAGGCACCGAGTCAAAAGGACCTTGGCGAAGGCCAAGTCGCAATAGTGATGGAAAGTGATGGATTATATATAATGATAATATTGACAATGTTACTGTTGGTTGAGGTATGCTGAGGTGTTCCCCGGAAAAATCTTGACTGGCTAGGGCGCCACAGGGGCCAGGACCAGTTGTGGGGCCCCCATTCATCCAAACTCTGTCGTTATTAAAAAAGTCCAATGGGAATATAGCCCCAGCGAATATGTTCCGCAGAGAGGTCAAGTCTCTGTACTTCATTCGACTAAATCCAATATAGATTTCATCCATTATCATCTAACCCCTGTGGAACCTCCTCCCATCGGTGAACTGGCTATCCCCAAGCCACTGCGAAAAAATCCAGCCCGGCGACTCAGTTCCTCCGTCAGACCATCATTTGAGACGCGGATGAATGCACCTGCAGATCTCAAAAAGATCCCGGGGAAAAAGATGGTAAAAGGATCAAAACTTATGGGCAGCTGGGGAACTCTAACTCACCATGTCTGCAAAAAATCATTTAAAATCACTTGCCACTCAGAAATGTTGGTATATCATGCTGTATCTTCCAACTTTCCAGGTTTCCAGCATCCTACTGAGCCCTAGTGAATCTACCAAGTCCTTCTGCTGGATTCAATCCCCGCCTGTCTCACTTCCACGGTCGCCGGTGACCAAATCCTGTGCCACGCGGCTTGGGGAAATGTCTGTCGTGACAGCTGTGAGGGTAACAGCTGTGGCGTGCCCCGCCTCATATCTGGGATCACCCTTGGGAACCCACTCGCCACGTTCCAGGAACCTTGAGGTGATCTCAACTTTTCATGCCGTTCAAGACATCACGGGAGGTGTCATGGCTTTCATCTTGGGCCCCAACCACACAAAGGTGCCGAAAAAGAATAGTGCCATGAAGATCAACAGAATCTCAGTGACGGCTGCTGCAGACCCAATGGATTACGCTACGAAGTCATGATGTCCGCTCTTTGAAAGTTGTCCAAGCCAACTACTGTCATCAAGATGGCCGGAAACGCATTGGTCATGACCTGCTATCGCAGGAAATGCATGTTGTTTGGTGCCTTCACCACTGCCCCAAGCAGGAAATGCTGACGAGTTTGGACACGAATCACTTAGGCAGTAGGCAAATCATCAAAACATAGGCAAGTCATCGTTCTGACATAGTCTGGATCGTTGTTCCCTTTTGTTACCTTAAGGTTCCAAACCAAGGATCCCTCAGCACTTGAGATTGTCCTCACTGTCTGTGCCTTCTTCAACAGGTCGTTGATCTCATTGAACCTGTGTCGGGGACCCTATGCCGCTATGCCTTTTCTATGTCACAAGCGCAAAAAGTGAATCCAGAATGCAAATAGTGAAATATAGATAAATATATAGAGAATTTGATTTTTTCTGGTCTGGAAAATCCGGAATCTCCAGAAGTCAATCATGAAGCCCATCTCGATCATGTAAGATCATATAAGCAATTCTGCTTTGGCACCACATTTTCTTTACACACGACCTCTTTATTGACAATGCTTCATCCACTGCGGTTCCGGACTGCCCCAAGTCCGCATTCAATGCCCGTGTGAGCTTGAAGATGCGAAAGACTCGCGTCTAGGCGTTTGCAGACAATCAAGACATGACCCTCACGCCCTGAGTATGGGGACATGATGGGACAACATGGGACAAGTATAAATAACGATAAATAACATAACATAACATCCAACTTGAAGCGGAACAAATCTCCACTTCAAACTTGGAAAATTTGAGCTTCCCATGCAAAACTCTTTTCCGTGCTTGGCATGTCTAGCATTGGGTCTCTAGAGCTGCATAGCCCCAGTCCAGTCGATGTCCCTTGGACCGAGGCAACTTTGAGAATCCTCAGCAGGTTGAAGTTCTGGACCTCCAGGACGCAACGAACCACCAGCGCATCACGCGGCTTGACTCGGTCCCTCGGTCCCCAGGCCTCGCCCGATTGATTCGCTAGAAGCACCTTCAGCAGGAGCTCAGCCTCGCCGTTGCGATCCGTTGCCATCCGCAGATCATGGCAGATGTGGACGAAGGGACGAAGGGAGTGGACGGCAGTGCACTGAGGATTGGACCCAAAAGGGCGCCACTGACAGAATGTCACAAATGGCCTTGGCAGCGAATTGAGGATTTTCATGGATTTTCTGGAACTTGTTCCTATAACTCTGTAGATCTTTGGCTATGATTTCTCACTTTGGGCTTCACTGGGAGGGCAACTTGGAATACAGTAATTGAACTTGAAACCGTTGAGTCCGTCTCAACTTTCAACTTGCGGACTGCTTCAGGTGATGTGCCAGCCTCGAATGAGAAAGTAAAGCTCACAAATCTTCCACATGCCGTCATCGGAGGAGAAAACCTTAGATGGCCATGTCGCAAACCATGCATTCCTGGGTCCCTCGCAGGTCTACGAACAGTTCTGTCTCGATGCTTCAGAAAATTACAATCCACCAACTAGTTCGAATCCACCAACTCGGAAGAAACAGCGGCAACGAGAAGGAGGAGAATACATCAGTAAACCATAGTAGACCTCTTTTTTTGAGCATCAACATCAACCCCTTCGTTCTTGTCCCGGCAACGGCAGTTCTTCGTTCGCTATGATGGAAATGATGTATCTGTGGTTCAGCAGCTCTCGCCGAGCCTGCATTGCCGACTGCATCTGAACATGGCGTTGTCTTAAAATGGCGCGTCCCCAATTCAAATGGATGATCATAGTTGATCATGATCTTTCCATATCTTTCCCATTGAAATGATGGGTATACCGTATACCTCATTTTGGACAAAGCTGTGTGCAGGCGAGTGCCTTAGGAGTGCGTGCCCACAAGTTAAAGACAGGAAATCTTCAACCCAAATTACATTCATGTATATATGTTCATACACAATTCGGAAGAATCTTATCACGTTTATCAAGTCTATCAAGTCTATCATGTCTCAGATCTTGCAAATCAAATTGCAACATATTGCAACGACAGATGTCGGTTGTCCCATATTGTCCCATGCTTCGTATCTTTCTCGCCATGACGTTGAAGCGTGAAGTGTGAAGCACTCCTGAGGGGCGCTGATGATGCGTAAGACGATTTCCAGCGTGAAGATCCACACCTGGGGATGGCTGAGATGAAGCAGAAGGCTCAGCTGCCGGGCTCAAGCTGCAGCCATCTGCACATTCGGAATGAAACCACCGGAATGTCCTACTTGGAACAATCTTGGAACAATCTTGCGAACTCTGAGTGAAAAATCATGAAAGCAGCTGACTTGTGGCTGACAAATTCGTTGTTACAATCCACAACCGGTGAGCGCCGTGCACACCAGTCACTGCCTAAGGGCCGTGCACAAATCTCCTCAGCCATGGCCATCCACCTTGCAGCATGCCATGGTTGCTCTGTAGGAGGGTAGATATGTGGCTATGATTCAAAACCCTGGTACCCCTGGTGAACATCAAAATAGCTGGTAAATGGATGTTCATCCCCCTAAGAATGGTACTATAGGTATTGATCCATAGCCGTCTCAAACTTCAAGGCCCACTGGGTGCCCCAACGGTGGCTCTGCAGGAACACATTGATTGATTTCCATCCCAGCACAAGGGAGCATGCGAATGCCCTGGCGAAGGGGGACTTCTTGGCACTCTACCGTGTTGGTGAGACCGGAAGTGAAATCAACGAGCCTCAAAATATCTCAAAATCATCCAGAGCCTGGGGTGATCCCCAGTACTGTCCTCTCGAACCCCCGCACCTCCACAGTCCCAAAGATGAAGCATGACAAGGAAACCACCACAGCGGTGAAGAGGAAACCTGCAGAGCCCAGTGTGACCAGGGAGTCCAGCATAGTCCAGCTAGTTGCCAGCCAAATTCTTCCGAAATTGACCATCAGAGGGATTTCGATGCTCACGTGGCAGGTGTCAATTTTGAGCTGCAATCTAAGCCTAGGCCCAACTGGCCGAGGGCAGTACCGGAAACCAAGGTGGAAATGCGCGAAGAGTTGTCTCCCATGTCCAGGATGAAATAGAGACGCTCCTACGCCATGTCAAATTCCAGCCGGAAATGGTCAGACCTCTGACTGCGGTGTAGTCCCTCAACGATATCCCCCCATATCCCAGGTCTCCAGCTGGCCCAACCTTAGCGACGAAGTGGATACCCATTTCCGATTCAAGAACTGTCATCCGAACACCAAACAACTCCTGCCAAACACCTTCGGAGCTAAGTCAGCTAAGTAAAACTAAGTATAGCTAAGTGGTTCCGACTGCACGCAGAAACGGGAATAGATTGGTGAGCGGTTCCACGAGAGGCTCCAGTCCTGCCAAGTCGGTCGGTCGAATTCTCTGTCCACGATCCATTCACCTTACCTTACTGTGGTAAACCGAATAAGAAACCCTATTTTGCGGGTATCGTTTATGATTGTCATACCCCTCAAAAGGTAAACCTTGATAGATGGGGTAGTGGATTTACCACATCAATCGGTTTCACCCCAGATCGACCAGTCGATGGCCATCCAGTAACTGTAGCTGTCCGGGTCAAAGGTGCTGGAAGTCGTATTGATTCCCAGCTCCTGCGACGGCAGTGGTGGTTGGGGGTCACAACCACTCGCAAGTGGGCACTTCATGTTCTACACATCATCATGTTCATTCATGTTCCACATTAAACTTGCTATTTTGCGGGTTTGCCCCATTTGGCTGTTTCTTAAAAAAAGGGGGACCCCAAACTCAATGGTTCTCCATAAACCCCAATTTCTTGGCTGCTGTTGGTCGCCCCATGTTTAAGAAATCTCCATCCATGACTGCAGTGACCGTTGGACCTCCATGAGCTCAACATCCCAATTGGGATGTTTCTTCTCCCTTGGCTGGAAATTGATGCAGACATGTTGAGCACACACATGTATATCAAATAAGATCAAATACATACTGTAGAACAATTAGGAACCAATACTTGAACCACATATCAACGACATCATGATATGTATATATGTACACACATGTGTTACAGACTTTACATACTATACAATATATGGGTTTGTCTGAAAAAATGTGGTATCCACGATATCCACTGATCAATCATTTCCCCGACTATTTGATGGCCATTTTGTAGGACACCACATGTTCAGACACACCCATATACTCAACTTTTGACATATATTTAACATATTCTTGGATTCCATCCTCGTATTGGATGACATATACCATTGAAAAATGTGTCTGAAAATACGGAAAACCCCATTCCATCCACCGGTGAATCACCGGTTTTCCTCTAATTTGATTGCCATCACTAGGAGGGAAATCCCCCGATTTCAGAGACCAAATCCATTGGTCAATCACCATTTCCCCTATTCAAACAGCCATTCAGGGTATAGTCCATTTTCAGACAAAGCCATCTCCACTATTCATTGGTTAAATCACCATTTGGGTTGGTTAAATCCCATTCAAGTCCTCTTTCTGATGGTAAAAATCACATCAAATGTCATGTTCAGATTATATATAATCCCAAATATAATCCGAAATAGTAAGGTGTATATCCCCAACCATTACCACATTCTATATGCATACTGCATACATGATATAGCCACCAGGCTCTCTCCTCACTTACTGAGGTCAACTGACCCGAAGGCTCGGTTGAAGCGGTCGACTGCCTTAAGCAACTCGCCCAGCTTGACCTGGCTGAAATCTGGCTGATTGGCTGATTGGCTGATGGGATATGTATGGAATATCTCCAGTACATTTACGGCAGATTTTTTTGAACGAAACTAGGGGACTCCAATACAAACAATACTCACCAATGATTAGGGATAATCAACCAACACTAGCCTGAATTCACCAAGGAAAATGCGGAAGTTCATCAACCAATACTGGGGATATGATCCACCCATATCCGCACTGGTTTCAACTACTGTATTTCTGATGCATCTGGCTATGGGTCAAGTAATCAAGGTAGCTGGACCCACAAGTTTGATCATTAAAAGTGTTACACGATTCGTTTTGGCAATTCTTCATACCTATATGCACCTGCAACTAATGTCCTATATGATCCTACAAGTATATATGTGTATATGTCGGTATCCTAGAGATAGAAGTGTCTGTCACGGGCCACGTGTATAGACAGATAAAAGATAAAAGATTGCATTCAGCTCCAAGAGTATTGGCCTTTGGGAATTGACATATTTCTTCTTCTTCTTCTTCTCCTTCTTCTTCTTCTTCTTCTTCTTCTTATTCTTCTTCTGCTTCTTCTTCTTCTTCTTCTTCTTCTTCTTCTTCCGGTGGGCAGTCAAACATCATTTTCTACATGTGTCATGGAAGTATCAGGACCTTTTCGGATGCTCACCCCATGGATGATTCTACCGGGTCAAGCTGTTTTCGACGGACCTCGCCAGGACAGTCAGGTGTGTCTCTCTGGTCCATGATCTGCAAAGATCTTTTCCTTGCAACCGGACACGAAGAGTGGATGGCCCGGTTTTCGTGTTCGCCTGGACCATAGCTTCTATAGATTGGAGAACTACATGAAATTTGGGGAGTTCGGAATTGATTAGGATAAAATCGATCCCATTGCATCCAGTAGGAGTCCAGTATTGTAGGGCAGTGCACTTGGAGAAAGTAACTATTTGACCTGACCCGCATAGGTCTGACTCAAAATTTAAGGCCTCTGGAACCGCAAATGGACTTGTGTTCTTGCTACTCCATGATCCATTTGGGTGTGCTCTCCGGTAATCAAACATGGTAATGGAAATTCCACCATTTAGATCCATTTAGTTTCATGATTTTCTCATCAAGACCTCTAGTAAAACAGGGGATTCCCATCTCCCGGGTCTGTTTGCTCAGCTCCCTGCACACTGCTGCGTGGCACAATGAAGTTCCGCGGTAGGATGCATCGCTGTGCCGTCCTCGGTGGATTGAAAGGGAAGTCTTACGGGAAACCTTGGTGTCTAGAGTCTATTGGTGTCTATCATAACAACTGGGCGAATTCTTGTAAATGTTCCCCGGACATCCCCGGACCACAAATTCTGGGCAGATTCACATGCTCACAAGTCAGTCTCTTCCAACGCTACCTCCGAGAGTCACGGAATATGCTTGAAAAAAACATCCAAGAAAACAGTTTCTAAAGAGATCTCGCCCATTTTGGAGAGTGTGTTGCATACTTCACATTTAGAATTTAGGCAAATTAATGCAAACCGTTCCACACAGCCATCTCCACCTGGTAGTCAAGTGCAGAGGTTTCTTTACCAGTTTGACAAACCTTTCTCCAAACCTCCTATATTAATCAGGAATGCTTCCAGTCTGCATCTTGCAAAATCAATCAACGCGGAGCTGTGCTGCCCGGCTGTTTGTGCTGATCATCCGAGGTTTGCCGTGTAAAATGGGTCTCGTGGTAGTACCTCCAACATATGTCACCAGACACCAGGCTTGCAAGCTCGTCGCAGGGTGGTGGCCCAACTGAAATACCTCAATTTCACCAAGTCTGGCCACATCACCTAACAATCACGAAGTGTAATAGAGACTTCACGGATCAAATGAAAGCAGTCGCCATATCGGCTCAACGGCTCACTTCTCCAAGTGCTTCAGCACACGCCTCTTATTGTCCTGTGCCACACAGTGCTGGGTGGATGCCTACATCTGTGCGTGCATGCAGGTGTTTAAGCATGTGTATATCTGTTTCTGTGTACTTGTGTGTATACATATACATATGTACATATATTGTTCTTTTGTATATATATATATATATACATGATATACCACTATTTATACATTGCGAGCCCCCATGTGTATACTAATCAGTGTACATTGTATATATATATATATACATATGTATATATATATATACATATATATATATATACATATTTATATATGTACATATATATATATACATATGTACATATATACATATATATATATATGTATGTACATACATATATATATATATATACATATGTATATGTATGTATATATATATATATGTATACATATGTATATGCATATGTATATACGTATATGTGTGGGTGTGATATTTTTATATATGGTATATATATCATTATACATATGATATGTGTGTATTCATATGTATATATATATATATGTGATATACTATATATATATACACTGTATATGATACATACTATATATACACATGCATATACACATGATCACATACCTTCCAAGAAGATGTTGCAAGACCTGCAGCCTCCAACCACTCGCTCCTGATCACTCGTCAGCGTGCTGTCTGCAGAGGCACGTGACTTCAGGGAGGTTCGGAACGACTCACCACGATGCAGCCCACCTCCTGATCCAGCAAGTGGTAAAGGGATCCGTGTGATTTTTTAAAGATGTTTTTGCCAGGCTTCTTTGTTTTCCAAATATCAGTGTATATACCATCTATATGTAAATATACATATATACACATATTTACATACTTTATGTATCTATACTCTACACTATATGATCATGGGGAAACAAATCCTGCAAGCAAGATTTTCCTGAGAAATTCTGGGTCAATAAGGAACGGTTCCCTTTGGCAGAAGTATGATGGTAAACTAACGTCCATGAAAAACAGCTAGAAGTTTATGCATGTAATGAATGTATGTATGCATGCATGCTTGCATGGAAAGAGGACATATGTAGGGTAATGCAAGGAAAAGGCAAGGCGAAAGATGAAGGGTGACAGGTAGAAGGCAAAAGGTAAAGGTAATGTAATGCAATGTATGTACGTATGCATGCACGCATGTATTTATGGGTGGCAATACAACCCACAACGACGAGGGGCAGCTCTGTATTTTCACACTTGTGCTCCAAGATATGATTTTGATGCCGGTACCCTGCAAATCTTGCTTGATCTTTTATCACAGCAACTCTCAGTCATCAAGACATGACATCAATCAATGTACCAGCGATCAATTTGACCTGATATGACGCTACGACGCTTCGCAAAAAAACAGAGCCAGGTTCCAAAATCCATGGGACCGCCTCCAGCTGTGACCCCACCAGTAGGATCGCTGAGGTGTGCCAAACCATTCTCCGGTATTGAGGCCTTTGCCAGTGGTCCCAAGCCATCGCCTAGCAGAAGTTCCAATTCAGCAAGCTGAACGGCTGGCTACAAGTTCCAGTTGGGTGTCACCAAGGTTACAACATCTCAATTTGGCGACATTGTTGATTTTTTGGCACAAGAAATTCTCTGGTTGGGTATATCTCCCATTTTATTCCCATGTAAATCCCATAAAATCACCATGAATCCCCATATCCCCTGGGCTGAAGGTATCACCTTCGGCGGACTCGGGGTCGTCTGGGCTATCACCTTGGATGACCCAGTGTACAGTTCAGTACGTACAGCCAATGTGCCATGCGTTTTACGTGTTTGGTCCATTCAACATATATCCAATATATATATATATATGTATATATATATATATATGTATATGTATATGTATATGTATATGTATATGTATATGTATATGTATATGTATATGTATATGTATATGTATATGTNGGGGTGGGATGTTAACGTTCCTTGAACTTGCAGAACAGATGATGATGATGATGATGATGATGATGATGATGATGATGATGATGATGATGATGATGATGAAGATGAAGATGAAGATGAAGATGAAGGTGTATGATGGTGTTGATTCTGAGAAAATTCCGCGACAAAATTTCGTCACGGAATCAGTAGTTTAAACCAAGCTAATTCTTGTTCCGGTAGTTCCAAGNATTCCGCGACAAAATTTCGTCACGGAATCAGTAGTTTAAACCAAGCTAATTCTTGTTCCGGTAGTTCCAAGGCCGGGCACGAGGCTATATATACATATACATATTGGCCAGGACGGGGGTGCTACCCGGGGAAGTGTGTTTTGACTGCGCAGGGCCAGTGTTTTATGCATTTTGGGATGTTGGCGGTTTGCCCAAATGGCTGACGAATTTTGTTTCCAAAACACAAAACCCTAAAGCCTAAACCCTAAAATCCAAAACCCGAAAACCTAAATCTGACATGACACCCTAAGTAAGCCTCGAAAGTAAAAATCTTACTAAAAGCGTGGTAAAAACCTTAAAAACCCTAAATGAAACCCTAAAGGGAACCCTAAACAAACCCTAAACAAACCCTAAAGAGTTGGTGACATGAAGTGACATGAAGAATCCCAAACATACAGAGAGGCACGCTGCAGTTGGTCCTAGGCTCCCAGACTGAGTTCTTCGGGCGGACCTGGGCAGGGCCACGGGCATGGGAAGGTGGCCGAAAGGATGCCATGGAAAGATCGAAAACGAAGTGCTGTCAAACAGTATTGACCGTTAGTTAACCCATTCTGAATAAAGGTTAATAATGGTTGATAATGGTTGATAATGGTTACTAATGGCTCATAGTGCTTAATAGCGGTTCATAGCGGATAACAAGTTAATAATGGCTGTCAAACATTGGCCCCATTGAAATCGCCCCGCTTCCACCAGTGAGGCCATGGCGATGCAATGGGAATATCTGAAATCTGAGAGTTGACAAACTTATGGCGCAGTTTCAAAACATAAAATATTGGATGGTACCAATGGTACCCCAGGTCAGTTTCAATATCATGGTCAACTCGAAGAGGGCCTGTCAAATTCGAGCTCCAAGCAGAAAACTACGAATTAAAGTCATGTCAAGACTTCTGTCTTGCTATTTGGATTGATGGGGCACTGGCTACTGCAAGTTAATTGGAAGCACGTTGACTTGCATGTCAATGTTGGCCACTCTACACATTTATATATAGCCAGGGGAGGTTGAATCAGGGGCCAATGTTTATGGGTGAGAGGAGATAAAAACAGTAGAATAGTATCGTCCTCTTCCGTTTCGTCGGGTGAAGAAGTTTCCGGGCAGCGGGAAGGGTTTGCCTGGAAACGTGTGGTTGGTACGGGAAAGCAGGTGTTGTGCTGGGGCAGGGAGGCTTTGCTGAAGTACCAAGTGTGGATATGTAGGAGGGTTTGGTGAGGAAAGAACGCACCTAGTACAGATATCATATGAGGCTAAAGTTAAGGGACCTGAGGGGTACCGGTCGACCCCTGCTTCTGAAACTATGCTTCGGAAACTATGCTTCAGAAACTATGCTTCGGAAACTATGCTTCGACAACCAAGAAGAGGAGACTATGTTTCGGAAACCCTAAACCCCAAACGAACCCTACACAATCCAACACTAAAATATACCCAAATAAACCTGAAAGTTAAGACTAAGCCAAACCCAAATAGACCAGAAACCAATCTGAATCTAAATAAACCCTCAAGCAAGCCTAATGAAGGGGATTTTTCTAGAATAATAACAAGATTTTTTCGTTTCAGGAGTGAGTTGCTGAAGCGAAACGCTGTTTTGAGGCAAAAGTATGTTTGGTTGCTGTGCCATGGTTTCGGAGCCGTGGTTGCTGAAGCGAAAAGAGCTTTGATTGCTGAGCCGTGGTTGCTGAGCAGTAGTTTCTCAATCCGGGTATAATCGGGGGATCGAGCCCATGACCATTGACTCTCCGTGAGAGTCTCACGTGATACATGATTCCAGCCCCTTCCACATCTCTTGCCAAAGCAAGAGCAACTTCAGATAACGAATGCTAGCTTTCATGAGATATGTATACGTGTATGTATATATATACACACATATGTAATCATATGTATATGTATTGTATACATACGTATATGTATTGTATACGTATGAGTAGGTTTCTATAGGTATATATCCATTAGCTTCCCTTCCATCCACAACCGTTCAAACTCAGCGTGCTGGGTATCACTGACTCATATGGCATGGCTCCTCCGGTGTGGGGCCAATGCGCCCGACACTCGCCACATGCTTCGTCTTGAGCCAACCCTTCAGGTGCTGGTGCTCGCAGCTGAGGTGCAAAGGGGACAGCTTATGGTTCTAAAACCAACATCGAGCCGTTCAGGGACACTCAAAATCTAAAATGCCATGGTTGAAGGCCAGAAAATGACCTGCCAATCTGCTGTCAGCTAGGCTAAGAAAGCTCTCTTGTGATGTCTAGGGGACAAGAAACACGACCTTCAAATACCAGTGCTCCTGGTGCTATCTGAAACGACATGACGCCTTTTGTCGCTTCTCCGCAACTCAACAACTCCGCACATCGGAAGAAGTTCGCCTTCTGCAAAGATCCAAAAGTCCAGACTAGGGAGCTCAGCTGTTTTGTTTGGAACGCCTTCCGGTTTTCATTCACCCAGTGCACCCTCAGCCAGAGAATTCAGGCGGCAGGGTACCTCAGATTTGGGACAGGAGATGAATCGGAAATCAGCGGTCCAGATCTGGAAGAATCCCCAGATCCTCATCTTTTGTACTTCAACTTAGATCTTCAAACATTGAGAGTAGATCATCATTGTATTCGTTAGATGGATTGGAGAAAAACGCGCCAATTGCCAATCGCCAAGGACCAAGCTGATAGACATAGGCGGCAGCTGGTAGGAATCCGTCTTCACACCCTGCAGATGTGCGCATCTGGAGAAAACTTCACAGCTCGTACTTGAGCTAGCCCAAAATATAAAGAGTTCTTTCTGGCTGCCATAAGAATATACAAAAATGATCACAACCCAAATAACTATAGACTATGGAATGATGAATGTAAGGCCCAGCAATGTGCTGGTCAGGATCCATGACAGCAGCTCCAGGCAAGGAATGTCCCGAGCCTGACAGCTCAACTCCACCTTCTCCATCAGGGTCAGATTCCGGGCATAGGCAAATTTTAGGTTGGCCCCATCCTCCGGTGCACTGACGACAAATGGAGATGGCCAGATGAGCAATACAAAAAGTTGGTTGGACATCATGGGGTTCTACTACCCAATAAAATGTAGATAGCTCATCTGGGTTTGTCTGAAAATGCTGCCTCTCCTTTGGTGAATCACAAAAATCATCATTTTTCCCATTAAAATTGCCATGTGGAAGTATAGGAAAAAAGTATGGAAAAACGATAAATTCCCTACATATGGGTGTTCCTATGAAAATGACGTGTTTTCGAACAAACCCACCCTGAAACCGGACTTTACCAGGGCATTCCAGTGTCCTCGATTCCACACTGGGCCAATCTCTTCCTGAGACACAGGCTGGAGCGGAGCGCTACTGGCTGGCTACCGGCCAAGCTTAAAGATGGTTCTCACATGGTTATCACATGGTTATCACATGGTTATCACATGGGTATCACATGGGTATCACATGGGTATCACATGGGTATCACATGGGTATCACATGGGTATCACATGGGTATCACATGGGTATCACATGCGTATCATTGTTCACGGTCCGACAAAATGCTGACAAATGCTCAAAATCGGGGCACATTTTCCTATGACCTTCTTTCGTGCAAGCTGATCGCGACAGAACATCTCCAAAAAGTGAGGTGAAACCTGGCAAGGTGGTAAACCCAATAGTCAACCATCCCCAATATTGCCGTACATGGGTGTTAAAAAATAATTCCCAAATGGTAGCTTCAATCAACTTTAATCTTGAGTTTACCACCTGATTGTTCCTGCATTGGTGGACCCATTGAACTTCGCCAAGTGACTTGTTTTGCAGGTAGTCCGTTGACCCCTTCGTGGACAGAAGAGCGGTGTTCGCCCAGTCCTGACGCGCGGACTTGGGGATTGTTGGATGCGACATGTCAACCCGTTTCAGAAACGCGGTTCTTTCGTCATCTGAGCTATGACCAGCTATAAGATTCACCAAACATTCTGGATGAGTCCTATTGAGTTCCACCAGTTTCACCAGTTTCACCATGTTTCACCTACCCGCGTGGTTTCCCTTGGCGTTGAATCTCACGCTCTTCGCTCCGGCGGGCTGTGCAGGGCAATGATCTTCTGCTTGACGGCCTGTGGTAGCAGGTGGAATGTCCCCTCAGTGAGGTTGCATGAGAAACAACCTTGGGGCCTTGGGGATGATACAAGCATGGTGATTTTTGGGTGTATACATATGTATGTGTATATATAAATATATATAAATACATGGAGATGTACTGGGGACATATGAGAAATGTAACCAACGGCATGATATTTTTTGTTGTGTCTGTGTGTGTCTGAGCTGGTTTTATCCCCAAACTGGCCATTTTGATGGGGAAAAGGGATCTTAAACCATCGAATGTTGCGGGCATGTACAGTAGCTGCCTATGGCTTCAATGCTTGTGTCCATACTACGGCAATATTGGGATTACATGGGATTGTAACTATACTAGTTATGTTATAATGGGATTGGAACTAGAGTATAACTATAGCATAGAATTGTAATTATTGCAATTAACGACTATAATATGGAATCATGATTGGTAATTAACTGCATAAATCAATATGAAATTACAATTGCAATCCCAATCATGGCTTCAACATCCAAATGATCCAAATGCATTTCCACTAGAGTCACTACAGGGGCTCATCATTTCTGCCCATCTTGGATCTCCTTTCGGCATCCCAGCCTTCACGGTGTCGGATGGCTGCACATCCAGCAAAGCGCTCTTGCCTGACGCTGAGTTTATTGGAAATTGAGGACCAAAATCAGCGGGATAAAAATGTCGAGTGAGACTCCTTCAATCGAACAACGTGGGGCTCCAGGGATCTCAACCCAGCCGTGAATCTCGCAATGAGATGATCCATCATCACAAATCTATCATTATCTATTAGAACTCTTACATCCTCAAGTCACAATATTTGCATTTGACCAACTGACCAACCCCAGCTAGTTATCTCCAGGCCCTTTTGTCATCTCTTTTCGTCATCGCTTTTCGTCGCAGTCGCTGAGTTCCACGCTGGCGTCCGGACTGTAGAACACCTTGATCTGCATGGCCTCGGATGTGGGGCAAACAATCCTCAAAAACAAGACATTGGGGAACTGTTTTCATCATAGGGGATGGATCAAGACTATAGTAATTCATGTTTTAAAACAAGACTATTGACATTCATGACATAGTAATTCATGAGATAGGGGATGGATCAAGACCTATGTTTTCATACCGTATTTTGCGGGGTCAACATCCATGAATTCACCCGCAGTGTTCTAGGGGCCGCTCTCTGCCGCAACCGCAGGTCCGCAGGGGCCGGTCAGTGGTCTGAGCCAGAAGTCCCGAAGAGCTGGTTTCAGGGAAATCTACTGCTGGTGAAGACACCTAAAAACTGGCACAGCCGACAACTGATCATGCTAAATACCATCCAAAAGAATGGTGTTCCAAGTTTCCCAACAATTCTGGGGACTCCAGGGGTTGGGAGAGTCCAATTCTGGCATAGGCCCAGCTCCCGTTTCTGACATCGCTGCTACACCATTGAGATCATGGTTTCATGTCACGAAAATCGATGGGTTGTGGGATTGGAAGATACATGAGGATTTAACCATCAAACATAGGGGTTTTGCCATGTTTAACCATCAAACAAAGGGATATTGACCCAAATCGTACAGCCAGAAAACCGGCAGCCTAAGCCCTGTCTTCCTGTTGGTCTGACTCATTGATAGAGAGTGGCACACTGCTGTTTTGCAGCACAGAAGGCTAGGCGAGTCTTAGTCTTTGGCATGACACAAACTGTGTATCTGACTTCAAGCAAGATTCAGCTAAACATGTGTGCATCATGCTTGAATTTCGGTTTGTACGGTTTGTGCCAATGTGTCTTCTCTACAAGACGTCCCTGACTTCTGTACTCTGCAGGGCTCAAAATCTTCGGAGGTTGAAATCAGGACGAGAAGCAAGTTGATCCACAAAAAAACTTGCTCAAAACTCCTCATCAACGTCCAAGCATTCTCGCCAAGGGCCAAGCGCACGGCTTGCTACAAAGACAAACGACCCAAACAGGTGCCGTCTGACCAAAAACATCACTGGTCCACTAGTCTCTCTCACCAGACCATCAGGCAGCAGCAGCATCCTAGGCAGCGGAAGTCCCCCCGCCCCCTTCGCAGCTTCAGCGTGGACGGCTCACAACTGCCATTCAGGCACCTTCTCGGCAAAGGCCACATCGAAGACTTCATCAAAGTGGGTGGCAAAGTGCACCTGGATGTTGGCAAGGATTAGTCAAAATCCCTGCGCTGGCATCTGGCATAGATGCAACTGTTGAACTGATGGAAACCAAAATTGGCCGCGTCCACCAGAGGATCAGGACTGAGGGAAGGCACTGTCAGGCCATCTTGCAAATATTTGGGCAGCTCATCATAGTCCCGGCCTTGTGCACGGACGGTCGACTCTAGCTTGCTTTAGCTTGCTTGACAATAAGGTCGGTGGTGAGTTCCGTATTTTTGTTTCCATTGTCTTCCCAAATAAAAACATGTTTCATTGTGCATCTCAAGAACTCACGTGAAGTCCTGCCGACTGCTTTGCAGCAGTCCCCCAAGGTCCCAGCGATTTGCTTCGGGGAATACCAAAGTCTTACAACCTGCACGTCTTGCAGCGATCGTCTTCTCCTGCACGGTCTTGCAAAACATACCTACCAGTCCCATCCGAAGCCTCAGCAGTAAGATCAGTAAGATGACCTGGCAAAAGCATCTAACAGGAAGAACAGCTGTATGTGTGCATCTACATATTGAGAATTATAGATATATTGATTCATGTATTAAACAAATGAGCTCCAAAGAACAAAAGAGAGCAATCTGCCACATGTCCTTGATGCCACCGACTGCCAGCACCTTTCCATTCAATGAGACCTGTGCTGAAAAATAACACGGTTGTCAAGATCGCTTGTTTGACCTCATTTTTAGGGTTCTAGGGAACACCAATGGAGGTCTTACTCAATTATTAGATCAGCCAATAAGCGTGGACTGACTAGAAAAACAAACCAATTTTAACATATGTATGTATGTATGTATGTATGTATGTATATATATATATGTATATGTATATATGTATATATGTGCGTATTCCATTCAACAATTTACTGTACATCGTTTTACATCTACCATTCAACCGCAATTTCTTCTTCATATGTGGGGGTTTCTTAAAAGATGGAGAATCCCCAGAATCCCCGAGTCACCATGGTTGTTTCAATACTACGTCATGGTCTAATGACTTGGATGATTTAGGGGTACCCCCGTGGATTGGACACCTCCATTTAACTATGATGAAAATTCATGAAATGTATACATATAAGTACATATATATATATATGTGTATATACACTTAGTTCACTTAGTTCACTTTGTTCACTTAGTTCATTTTGTTCACTTAGTTCACTTAGTTCACTAAGTTCACTAAGTTCACTGCACTTCCAGGTATGGTTTAAGACCATCATCTCCATCATCATATCTCAACCATCGCGGGCCCACAATTAACCTGATCACGCGCACCTCTCCGGTCATGGCCAAGTCGGTGGGAATCGGCTTCTCCATTGCCAAGGAAAGGAGGGCAGTGGTCATGGTGACACCAGCCTCGGTAGTGGCATCCATGATGGATGGATGGATGGATGGATGGATGGATGGATGGATGGATGGATGGATGGATAGATGCATAGATTGGTAGGTAGGTAGGTAGGTAGGTAGGTAGGTAGGTAGGTAGGTAGGTAGGTAGGTAGGTAGGTAGGTAGGTACATAGCTTGATAGGTAGGTAGATAGATAGGCAGGTAGGTAGATCGATAGATAGATACATAGATACATAGATACATAGATGCATAGATACATAGATACATAGATACATAGATAAGATAGATACATAGATAAGATAGATAAGATAGATAAGATAGATAGATAAGATAGATAGATAAGATAGGTAGTTAAGATAGATAGTCAAGATAGATAGATAAGACAGATAGATAGATAAGATAGATAAGATAGATACGATAGATAAGATAGATAAGATAGATGAGATAGATGAGATAGATAAGATAGAAAAGATAGAAAAGATGGAAAAGATAGAAAAGATAGATAGATTAGATTAGATTAGATTGGATTAGATTAGATTGGATTGGATTAGATTCGATTCGATTAGATAGATAGATAGATAGATAGATTGATTGATTGATTGATAGATTGATAGATTTATAGATAGATAGATAGATGGATAGATGGATAGATGGATAGATGGATAGATGGATAGATGGATAGATGGATAGATGGATAGATGGATAGATGGATAGATTGAGAGATTGAGAGATTGAGAGATTGAGAGATTGAGAGATTGAGAGATTGAGAGATTGAGAGATTGAGAGATTGATAGATTGATAGATTGATAGAGTGATAGATAGATAGATAGCTATGGCTATGGCTATGGCTATGGCATGCTATGGCTATGTCTCAAAAAACGGGTGTGGATCGCTAAGCGCTGATCCAGACGTGTGGAACGAAGAAGTTACACAAGTGATCTCAAATGAATGCAATCTCGCCAAAAGGGTATGGATCGGGACCTTGCATTTTGAGCTCCAGCCAGATAGATAGATAGACAGACAGACAGACAGATAGATAGATCGATGGACTGGTAGGTAGATAGATCGATAGATCGATAGATAGGTAGATAAATAGGCAGGTAGATAGAAAGATGGGTATCGATAAAACAGAGGTAATGGGAGTTGATTGGGCTAGTGTTGGGAAAATCCTCAGAATTGGCACGAAAATTGACAGGAAACCAGGGGTTCAACCCACCAACCCTGAAGTGGTCCTTGCAGATTTTCCACCCAATTTGGAAGGGAGGTGCTGTATGGATGAGAATTGGAAGGTTCAGAGATGAGAACAAGTTTGACATTTACATATAATATATATATATATATATACATATAATATATATAATATACTATTTATATTATATTATATTATATTATATTATATTATATTATATTATATTATATTATATTATATTATATTAAACTATATTATATTATTATATTATATTATATTATATTATATTATATTATATTATATTATATTATATTATATTATATTGTATTATATCATATCATATCATATCATATCATATTCTATTATATTATATTATATTATATTATATATATTATTATATATATTATATTATATTATATATATTATTATATATATTATATATTATATATATATATATCATGTATATTATATATATATCATGTATATTATATATATATCATGTATATATTATATATATACACTTATACTGTTTAAACATGCAACTCCAGGCGTGAACGCGCGTTTTGTGGTTCATGTTTATGTTATCCTGGCCGTATTCTTGGGTACATCGTGTTGCCATAGTTTGCATGCGAGACCCCGTCAGGCAACAGTGTTTCGCCAGTGGATTCTAGGGCGAAGAAGAAGTCGTGAAAATGGAGGCACCGGGACACTGACAACAAAGAAATGTCCATGTCATCATGTCATGGAAGTATATCTGACCTTTTGCTTGATGTTGCCAAAGCGTGGAAACATCATGTCTATGTGTATCTGCTTCGAAATCGTTGCTTACAGTCTTGTCCAAATATGGACTGGATATGTGTTTCTGTTTTGGACAAAACGTGCAGTCCAGTAGGATATATAAAATCGCGTGCCCGACTGGCTGCTTGTGAGTTTGCGGGAAGCAGTAGCGTCTTCACCAACGTTTGACCCATCCCTAGTTTCCGCCCAAGCAGCGGATGGCCCATCCTTTGGAGTAGCACCCTCTGGGCAATGCAGAAACAGCTCATGTTCCTGCCGCAAGAACCGAGGTGACGTGTTCGCACGCTGTTGGAACCTAGTTATCGATCCTGGCAAAACCTCGGTGGCACCAACACAGCACTTCAGCCTGCCTGGAGCGGTGCGATCATTTCACCTGAAATCTGGAGATTTTTTCTGTCTGGCACCCCCCGAGCCTCAAAGAATCCGCTTTGCTTCCGTGCTTGCAGCTGACGGCGTGCCACCAGCAGGGCAATCTGAGACGACTCCTGGGCAAGTTCCATTCGGTGGCAGCATTACTTTATGGGTGAATTCAACTACAGGAGATTTGATGAGAACAACAATTCAAAGGATTCAATCGGATTCCAGTCATAAGAAACATTACCCTTTCAACCATGTTAAACCCATATTATCCGATTATTATCCCATGCCTTCCAAGCCAACCCATTGGTTGAACCCGTGACACCCGTGGACCCCACGTCTCCTTCATGACGTTCCCCAGCTGCCCCGTCACGGCCAAGCTCGGCGGGACGGGCGCGGGGCGCTCGGAATCGCCACGGCGTCGGGGCAGAGCCGTGGCTTCCTTGGTCTCGTCACTTAAGGTGTTTGGGTGTTGGGTTTCGAAGGGCTGTTTAATGGGTGTATAATGGGATCTAACAGGACTGAACTATCATCAAAATGGGCTTTTTCTATTGGCTTTTTGATAGGTTGATTGGACCTTCTAATGGTGTTTTAATGTCAAAGGTTCTGTCAAGAAATCCAATGATGGCATTAGCTGGCCAATAACTGCGACCCAAACCCACATAGACATAATGAATCCCAGTTTTATGATCCCTCTTGGGAGTAGAAACGTCCAACATATTGATTATTTAAGGCTTCCATATAGATCATGTGTGGGATTCTTGAATAGAACCAACAACAATCTAGTCCATGATCATAGTGAGACAATCACTACCCATTGATACATGTGCGATAGGTTCCATATCAGTGAAAAACTGAAATCTGTAATAATCATGTGTTTTCTGTTCCCAACCTTCACCTACTTTTTCTTCCAAGTGTTCTTGCATGTTCTTGCTTTTGGCAGCTCCCCCTAAACCACCACTTCTTGTTGCGCGAGGCTCGATGTACAGCACGGAGCCTCCCATGGCAGTCCAGGCCAAGCCTGTGACGGTGCCTGAGGGCAAGCTGCCTTCATACAGCCGGTCAGACGTGAAGACCTCGCCGGCAAGGGGCCAATGGGGGATGGGATGGATGAAATGATGTTTGGATCATTTTGGGGTTGGGAAGATGTCCTCATCTTGGGATGATGTTTCTGTGGTATTTTTTGATGTTTTGCACAACAAGTCCAAAGGGTGCCATTTCTCGCCTTTTCGCCAACCCCAGGTTTCACAGGAACTCCCAACCATGGTAGCTTCATCCTCACCAAGCCACTGGTTTTCCGACGTATTCCGTCAAAGCCGCTTCATCGACTCGCAACTCCATGGGCGGCTCAGCGGTGTCCTTTTCGGATGCGCCCTCGCCTCTGCTGAGGTGCTGACTGAGGACATCGTGAAGGGCTCCAAAAGGCAATCTTCGGGTGCTGACACAACACAAATTACAGGAACAATACTCTGTCGAGCTATCTTTCAACATCTCAACATCGCCCAAATGACTAAGCTCAAGACGTCCTTCCCATTGCTCCACCACTTTGGTGGCCATCTTGCGGCAAATGCGCTCAATGTGCTTCTGGAGGTTCCGCACACCAGCCTGTGCTTCCAACATGTCAGCAATAGGAAGATCCCCTGACCCCTGATACCAAAACCACGAGGATCCTTGCCTTTTCAATGCTTCCTGCTTTAGTCTTGGCTACACTAAAAGCCACATCGCTCTCACTTCACCTCCCCTTAGTCTTGGTTGTTTTATTTTTCGATGTTTTGTGCTTCAAATTCCCATTTACCATTGTTGGTTATTATGTGTATATGTGCATACCCCTGATTGTTGATCAATACCCCCGTATAGCCCACTTTTTTTAATCACTTTTGGTTCATCTTCTCATTGTTTTTTCAGGGTACCCCGCATCATCCCACATCTCTTCGTCCAAAAATCCCCTGCTGCCTCTCGGCAGTACCAACGGATCAAGGACTCGATGGCACTTGTTTCAATGACTGCCTGGATCTGCAGTGGGGGAACCATCAGCGATGTCCAGGGTCTCGTGTTCACCTATGATTTGAACATATTAATCAATATTAGATGCGTATAGACATGATGTGTACAATATATCATATGTATGTATGTATGTATGTATGTATGTATGTCTGTCTGTCTGTCTGTCTGTCTGTCTGTCTGTATGTATGCATGCATGCATGCATGTATGTATGTATGTATGTATGTATACATGCACGTTTGTCCATCTCGTTTGTGTCATAGATATATGTACATATATAAACACATATCTTTTGAAGCATCAAAAATTCAGGTGCGTCAGTTTGCACGACACATTTCTCGGGTGCCACCCGTCGCCTTCACCTCGGGCTTTTGGAGCTGCATCTCTGAAGCTTCCGTGACAGCTACCTGGCAAGTGCAAGCGAGACAAAATTGGATCAACATTGGATCAACATTGGATCCTTTGTTTCTTTCTTTGCGTTCTTTTCTTTCTTTTCTTTCTTTTCGTTCTTTTCTTTCTTTTCTTTCCTTTCTTTTTTTTCTTTCTTTTCGTTCTTTGCTTTCTTTTCTTTCTTTTCGTTCTTTTATTTCTTTTCTTTCTTTTCGTTATGTTCTTTCTTTGCGTTCTTTTCTTTATTTTCTTTTCCTTTCTTTTCTTTTCTTTCTTTTCTTTTCTTTTCTTTCTTTTCTTTTTCTTGCTGTTCTTGCTTTTCTTTCTTTTCTTTATTTTCTTTCTTTTCTTGCTGTTCTTGCTTTTCTTTCTTTTCTTTCTTTTCTTTCTTTTCTTTCTTTTCTTTCTTTTCTTTCTCTTCTTTCTTTTCTTTCTTTTCTTTCTTTTCTTTCTTTTCTTTTCTTTCTTTCTTTGGTTGGTTGGTTGGTTCTTTCACTGCGCTCAGAAGCTTCTGAGGCCTGTGATTCAGGCAGTATGTTTCTGAGAATTAGTTCTACAAAAAAAAGGGAGAAACTATGATAAACATTGGTCTATCCCATGGAATAATTTTCGCAGAGTGATCGGAATTTGTCGAGAAAGCCTTGGCCATGTATGACAGCCATGATTTTGATTGAAGAATCTGATCAATTCCAGCGAACCTCGGAGGCGGCGTCTGAGGAAGTTTCAGCCGAGTCAGTTTCCTCTGGCTTCGGTGGAGTTGCCTCGCTGGTCGTCAGGATTCTCACTTCAGGATTTGCCCGGGCCCAAGAAAGAACTGCGTATCGGGATTTTGTACCACATGCAGAACCATCTGCACTTCGAGCCTCCTTTTCCTTTGTCTTGTCTTCCTTCTGTTTTAATCCAACCTCAATGTGTCATCACAGACAACGCTGTCATGGAATGCCTGAGAGATTTTGCGGGACGTGTGCCAGTGCTTTTCCTGCAAGTTTCTGTTGCACTGTCGGTTCATGCATGTTTCTCATCAGAAGACCGTCATGTCTTGTCCTACTTCTTCACCTGGCAGCTGATTTCAATGAGCCAACTCTTGAAACTCGGTGACATAAATCCCACATCCCCATCTTTGTGGATGATGTACCCGTTCTATCCCGTTCTTGTTGCAGCTCATTTGGAGGTTCCGCAAACATCTCAAGGTCGAGAAGCCTCCACCATGGCACTAGGCACCAAGTAGTTCTCTGCAATCTTCATCTTCTCTTGTAGGTCATAGCCTGTAGCACAAACCGACTGGTTCCAAGTGGTTCGCTGCGGGATCCCTGCAAAATACCCCACAGACTAGCTCACAACGATGTTCACTTGAAGGTGAACTGTGGTAAACCCAATAATGAACCTACCATTTGGGGAGGATATCTACAACCCCCATTATGGCAATATTTGGGATGGTTTCTACTTGGCCTGACTACATTAGCAACTTTTCTTGCGCAGTTCCCAGTTCACCGTGCCCGTTGGGCAAACTTCACAGGTCCATAACTTGTACAACATCAACAGTTCTGATAGGTTTCAATCATGTGGCTTGACCAACAGCTTCAGAATGTCACCAACCAAACATTACATACAGATACTTGCAGTTACATCCCACTTAGTAAATGACTTATACCTCCAGTTATGTAAGTATATATATATATATGTCAATGTATATTATATATATATATACACACATACATGGGTGATATATGGTGTTTTCAGCCATTACTAAGTGGGATGCACCACGTGGGCCTGTGAGTCGGATCACTTCCATTCGATCCAGCAGGGGTCCTGACAAATCGAGGACGACTTGGTCATCTACAGTGGAAAGCCATAGATTGCTTCATACTACCCCAAAAAAGCTCGATGAAATTTCGGTGGGTATACAGGTATGCACACCATGGTGTACCATTTTCATCCTTTTCCTGACCTGGGAAGCTCCTATCAGGCCCATACTGACCTAGGTATTGCCAGGTACCAGCGGCAGCAGCGTCTCCTGGAATTGTATCCAGAACGTTTGCGGTGCACACGAAGAGGATGTTGCTACCTCTGATCGTAAAAAATGTCAACTGCTTCCGCTGGATCCTAAAGTATCTGAGTTCTTCTGTTGGGAATCCACGGACGCTTGACATATCTCACATATCTGACATATCTTGAGACCCAGATTTGCAGATGTGAAGCCAAGATGCAGTCCACTGGCACATCCAAGTAGTGATCCATGAAGGCAGAATTTTGAGATGGATCCTCAGTGGGCTCAAAGAAACTATCCTAACATGCCGAAGTGCGTCTCTAAGACATCCTAGTTGTGACATCCACCAGCCTAAATCCATGGGTGTAACAATCACAAGCTGTCAGTGGACATTGAAAACTTGAAAGAACTTCAAATATCACTTGACAACTCTACATCATTCTACATCATTCATCATCATTTTGGACCCAGATCACAGTAGGTCATGGAACATGGCATGAACATGGCCTTACCCGCCCCAGGCCCAACTGGCACTGCAAGGACTGCAAGGATCTAGGAGTTCCAGAAGCGCGGAGGAGGGGTCTCCATGATGACCGCGTCCAATCTTGTCCACCTGGAGCTATGGGCTCCCATGGGTTGATTTATGGTTTCCGCGTCACAGGGATTTGACCGGAAACAGGAGCGGAACCCATCGAAAGCATCCGCACCCAGCGTGTTCGTACCTCGTCAATGAGCACCAGCGGGTTGGAGGTTTGCGTCTTCTTCAGGCATTGGATGATCTTCCCCGGCATCGCTCCCACCTGGATCAGGAGTTCACGATTTTTTGGGGTCAACCCCTGGGAGGTCCAAGTCAACTTCCAGCATCTTCGAGATCCATTCTCGACAAATGATACCAATTCTTTTGATGTAGTGACCCACATAGGTTTGTCTCAAAAAGATTGCACCTAAATCCACATAGATTTGTAATCACCTTCTCAAGTGAAACGGCTATCTGGATCCCAGGGGGTATACCGGGTATACCCCATTCTCAACACACACCCAGATGTTCCGG
Source organism: Symbiodinium sp. clade C Y103 (assembly GCA_003297045.1). NCBI lineage: Eukaryota > Dinophyceae > Suessiales > Symbiodiniaceae > Cladocopium > Cladocopium sp. clade C. The sequence goes on along the minus strand of BGPT01001152.1, from coordinate 18,581 downwards.
ATCGACACTGGATGTGCACCCACGCCATGGCACATAAGTACGCCGATGACCTTTGATCTCTGCCACATCGTACAAGCCGCCGACTGAGAATCTGTAGAACTCGCGGCCCAAGGCCTTTCCGGATCATGGGCTGCTCAAGGGCTCGGCTTGTCTGAATAATCCAAATCTGCAGATGCGAGCACAACGGCCATTTACATGTACCACCAATCTTGCAAATTTGGTCAAGCTGTTGATCTCTTCTGGTTGTCTAGGTGGGCTGCTAATTTGTTGCTCCTGTGGTGCCAGCGGCTGCCAGCGCCTTCTATTTAATATTGTCTCTTAGAGGAGTGTCTGCAAATACAGAGTGCCCAAAGATCAACTGATTGCAGTAGCTTCTCAGCACCCCGAAGATAGGCAGCGATCAGTCAACAACTTGTGAGAAGTCAGTGAACAATTGACACAATCTTCTACATTGCTTTCCGCGTGCGTTTCCTTGCTTCAACTCTTCCTACAGCAGGTTAGTCCAAAAACAATGGTGGATGCAACCCAAACATGTCATAATCATATCCATAATAATCCAGAATATATAGTCACTAACATGTCACCAACCCAGGATGGAAGACAGGGCCTCGGCAATAGACTTGCCGATGGATGTCTTCCCAACACCAGGAGGACCCACGAAGCACAGGATCTTGCCTGCGACGATCCACGCAAAAAACACTGCGAAGGCTGGGGGAAACTTATTCTTTCAAACACCGCAGAAGTCTGTTCCTGCAGATGAGCTAAAAACTCCAGTGGCTTGGAGTTTGGGTTTGAGGCTTAAAACCGAAACTGCCAAAATCACACTGCAAATGGATCTCGGACGCACCTTGCATAGAACCACGCAGGACACCCACGGCGATGAACTCTCGGATTCGGTCCTGTGGACACTCCAGGACCAATTATTCAATAGTCTCCAGCTTTGAAGCATCTGGCGCCATTGCAAAATGTTTCTACTGACAAAAATGGATCCAATCCACCTTAAGCTTCGTAAACGATTTAAGCGATTGACCATTCGGAAAGGTGCAGAAGTCACTAGCTTCATGCAAACTCTCTAGGGATTTCCATCTGGGCCAGCTGAATGGTTATGGAAATCTCAGTCCTCCCGTCTTCGTGTTTGGTTCGCACTTGTTTAACTCACTCCTAAAAGCTTGATGAATCTTGATTTCGATTCTCTTCATAGGTGAACTGTATCACCTTTACAGAATCCATCTTGTATGATCCTCAAACCACCCCAATTTGTGTATCTTTCCTTCATGATTTCGCAGAAAAAGTCTATCTTTCCAACCTGCTGCAACCTTTCCAGCCTCCATTCATGGCATGTTTTTCCCATCGCGACGTACCTTGATGTCAGCCAGGCCATAGTGGTCTCGGTCCAAGATCTCTTGGGCCTTCTTCAGGTCAAAGGTGTCCTTTCGTTCACCGATGGCTCACCAGTGGCTTGGCCACAGGTGAAACCTATAAACATTGGTATGTGTCTAGATGCAAAACGAAATCCCACTGAAATAGTGATGAATTTATGTTCGATCTTTCTGGGGGTTATTAGTCAATATAATATGCATGTGTGTATATACATATACATTTATACGTATACATATATAAATATATACATATCACAATAAATATGTTGAATTATATAGAGATATATGTCGCATACAAAGCACGCGAAAAGACAAAGTATGCAATAGCCCGCATCATGAGTTGTTTGGGAGTTAAGGGATACAGTGCATTGGACGTGGCAGCTACTGCACCCATCAGCCGTCGCGTCCTTGCTGTAAACGCTCCACGGCATGCTCGTCAGCCAGTCCAAGTAGTTTCGGGTCATCTGGTACTCTTGGGATTCCTGACACACTTCCGTTGTATCCGGTTACATCTGGCAGTTTCAGCCCCTCCCAAATAAATGTCTCTGAAAAAATAGCCACACCAAAGGGAGCGGAGACAAGAAATCATGGAAAACAGTGGCATGCATCTAGATCACAGAGACCAAACTCGGTGGAATTCAGCTTTGCATATTGGCAGGTTTTGCATGACACATTGTAAAATTCAATTGAACAAACGAGTACTGGGGTTAGTCCTTTGATTCTTTCACCGCCTTCAGCAACCTTCAACAACCCAGTCATCAGGCCCCCCCTCCAGACCTTCGCAAGTCCGGCAAATTTCTCGAACTCTGACTCAATGGCCTACTAGGCAAGGCTGAATCCGATCGTGTGCAAAGCCGCTGGCTCGCAAAGACCCAGCACTACTTCAAATGCGAGAACAGCTTTGGTGCCGAAAAAATGAGGGCTCAGTTAAAAAAAACACTTGAAAGCATGTTCTGCGCGCTCTTAGATATTTATCTTGGCTGCACTCGGGTTGACACTGGCTGCACTGTGAAGCTTGTTTGAAGCACTACTGTAATTCCTTCAGTATCGACATCCACGAGATATTCCTGAGCCCTGTTGCCGCCGCGAAAGTTCTACAGTCAATACACTTCGACCAAGCAGGAAACTGATGGGATCGGCCAAAATCACAGACCTCGAATATCCTAAAATTGATTAAAATTGGATAATCGGAGAACTGAGAAATGTATAAAGATCAAAAGAAACGAATGGTAGTCTTGTAGCCCATGCTACGTCGGGCACATCCGGCCCCCAACGTTTGCTCCCAAAAAGTCGCAAGCGCGACTCCTCAACGTCAACTGGACTGAAATTCCCACAGCCTCATTGGCTTCCTTGGGGACCTGTTTGCCTTCCAACCGTTCTTTGAACTTCTGCAGGATGGTCTCCTTGACACGGAACAACGGAAGGAAACTATTCACATCTTCATGCGCAGTGCAGCCAAAGGTGCTGAACCATCGTCTTTATCAATGCCCAGCTCTTTCCTGTCAACCAGCACCCTCCAAGGTTTCGTCTTTCCAGAGTGCAGTTCCCCAAAAGATCGAAAATTCTCAGGTAGTGCAGCCCAAGATATAGCTAGCAACGCAGAGTTGCTCAGGTCAAAGCTGCTCCATGTTGCAAGTTTCGTAAAATGTCTGACACCGGTCGTCCAAGGTCAACACTTGATGGATTTGAGCTGCTCCCGAAGCATGAACTCTCTTTGATTTTTCGACATCTTCTCCTGCCCAGGAATGGCCAGATGACATGCTCCCACTGAAGAGGTGTGGCCGTCTCAGTTTACAAATCAAAGGATGTCACTTCACTTCATTCCTCAGAAGTCCCTGTGGGTCACGCGTTCGCAACAACCCCCAAGAACAAACCATTTCGTTCTGGTCACCGCGACAAACGCTGAACAGCCTCTATCTGATTCGAAATCTTCTGCTGCAATTTGGCCAACTCCAACTCCTTCTTCAACAGCTCCAAGGCATGCCTTCTCACAGTACATTCAACAGCTGCGCTACACCGAAAGGCATAATTTCCTGTCAAACATGTCAGAGGGCCTTTAAAAATCCCGCAAACGCAGTGAAAAGGAATGATTCAAGAGTAAGATTGCCAATATTTCAGCTCTCAGAGCAACAAATGAGATTGCTGCAATGACTTACACAATGGATTTGCCCCCTACCCCATCTCAGCCTCAACTTTTCGGTAGGATTCGTGATTTCCAGCACCTGAAAAAAAAAAAGCAACAGCCACAGGCACATACAGGTTCTATTCCCACAACAAACACATCGAAGGAAACATATTAAAGCAATAGAAAACCAGAGAAAACAATAGAAAACCTGTCTATTTCATGTCCAACCCAAAAAAAACACACTCCTGGCATCGCGTTTCGCCTTCTGTAGCTCCTCACCCTCCGCAGTAGTCATCGAGGCGGCCAAATGTGCCACGGTGTTTGGCTCCAGCTGTGCCATGTTGGCATAGCTCTGGTTGAGCATTGCCGCATGCTCCCCTGGGCGGTTTGGGGGGATGAGTAGTGACTTGACCCAATATCCACGTGACAGCACAATGATGACTTGCCGTGCTGAGATCCACGCGAAAGCTCGGGCTGACTCTCATGATTTCCTGCCACAACGAATCAACCTGCTACGTCATGGTCATCCCACAGAAAACCAACCATCTGCAGGCACCCGTCCAAAAATACCAGTGGCATGAACGTCTAGTGATGCTGTCAAAACAGGGACTCCTTCTGAGCTACAGCCCAAAATCTCACTGATAGCTCTATGCAATGCGTCCTTCACCGTCTGCATGGTTTCGTGCAGGGTGGCTTTCAACATCTCATCCTTCAGAGGTAGGACCGAAAGGATACATACAGCTCAGACAGAAGTCTGGATCCTGAAAAATGGACGCATGCGATACCAGCAGGACAAACATCTGCAGGATTGGGGGTCCCAAAGGGCTGACCCATCTCCATCTCTTTTGTCTAAAAAACTGTTTCAGCCAGTTTCAGCACGGTACATTTCGTGAATCGTCCTTGTTGTCCCAGGGCTGTTGTGTCACTTCAGCAATCTGTACCTGCCAATCTGCACCCTCCAAGCGGCGATCCAGATCTGGTCCCAAGAACCATGAAGTAACTTCAGCAGCTAAATCCCATCAGCAAAATGAAAAATGCTTGCCCTCAGCTTCAGTGACCCTTTAATTGTCATGAATTCGTGACATCCAAGGGTCCACTACTAAATCAGAAGTTTCAAGGTGGGTAGCACCTGCAAAGGTGGACCACGTTGCAGAACCTTCTCCAGTCGCACAATTCGGGTGCCTCAGCATCCCAGGTCAGGTAAGGGGATCCATCTCAGGTTGCTATCCCCAGCCTGCCACCAGCATCTGAAGTGCCACGACATCGCCGTTTTTCTGGGACCAAATAGGGAGAACCTCAGAGCTTAAGCGACAACAACGGTGATACAACTTGAGAAAAAAACAGAATAACTTGTTAGCAAATATCGACAGCACAAAGGGCAGGTGTCAAAACCTTTGGCACACAAGTTTTCATGCCAACATGTGATGTTTGTCGCCCCGTTCCAGTGGTCCCACAGGTATTGACCCATACCCATACGACGAGCCACTGTGAAACATCTGATGTGGGGAAACCACCTTACCCATCAACGGGTTCCCCACCTGCTGGACTCGCGCTTGTGTTCCGACGCCATGTAAAACTTCCATGGGATCGTCATCAGTGATTTCCTCTTGGGTCAAGATCTTTCAACGTACCAATGGACCAAGTGACAAGGGTTCCAAGACATTGCAGACCCCTAAGAATCAAGGGGATGAAGTCGGATGATGTCAAAAAACTCTATTAAGAACCAAGGCGAAATGGACCCCCACCTTGAAAACTGAGCTCAAATGGGTGGAAGCTCACAAACTTGCAACGATACTTGACTTTTTGGGGGTCTGGACAAACTCTTCATTTTGGTCCAGTGCCAAATCGTCCTCCAGCTTGAGGGAGGGCAGCAACTCCTCTTCTTCCCCATCCTGCAGGCAATGTTTCTGACTGGCACAACAGGACATAGCCTTTCGAAATAGGGAGATTGTTCACCAAGAAATCCGGATTGAAACTGCCTTTACGAAACACTCTGGATGCTTCACAGGTCAAAATATGCATTCTCACATTTCTGGACCCTTGCGTCTCAAATTTCGACCATCTCTTTGGAGGTCCCGTCAGGGATACCTGCTCCCACCTTGGGTTCACCAAGTTGGGACGCCGCAGTTTTGTGAAGGAAAAGGCTCACACTTGTCCTTGGCAGGTCATGTCGCTGAAGTCATGGCCCATCACGCAGGTTTTTTGCGCCCCATTTCAAATTGTGTCATCTTGACATTGCCAAATCATCCGACTCTTCATGGGAAAATCATGTGGAACGGACATGTGTTTAGCGGATCTTTACCAAACAAGAATGATCATTTGTTCACAATGATATCATTTGTTGGTAATCATCTAATCCATTAATCAAAAATCAATGAATATCAATGATCAATAATCTGTCAATAATCCATTCAATCATCACTTCGAAGGGACACTTGCCGCTTCTCCGCCAGGCTCATGAGCTCCTCACGGAAGCGCATCACTGGGATGCGATGGGGGGACCGTGGGGACCGTGTGTGTGTTTTCCCAGGGAAGATGGGGCTGGGCTGTGTTTAAAGATGATTTAAATGGGGAAGGATATGGAAAAAATCTGGACACATATAGCAAAAAAAATGAATCTGTCAAATATTCATACAGTGACTAGAAATGATTCTGGTACATTGGGACCCAAATTTTTGACGCTTCAAAGAAGTTGAATTTGACCCAAGCAATGTGAGTCTACTTTATCTACCTGTGAGGAGCATGATGATTCACCTCAATGATTTGGTGTCGCAGTCCTTCGCAACCTTCGGTGAAGTGACCTGAATGATTTGTTGCTGCATAGGAAAGAGCGGCCTCCGAAACGTCGGGAGGGCCACGGACAATGGATCGAATCCTCGCGGGGAGTTCCGGAGCAGCCCTGTGACCGTGTAACATGTGCAGCACAGCGCACTGTCCAGCCCAAGTCCTGAAGAATCTTTCCTGGCGCGGAACCAGAGCAAACCCCCCAAAGCTTGTGAAAGTTCCTGCTTGAACTTAGCTGCAAGCAGATAATGTCAACAAATTGAACCTGGGGCTTAAGCTCAGACCTAGGGAAAATCTGAATTCCGAAAACACTTCCTGCAAAATCTCAGAGTCACATTCTCCATGATTTGTTTCCAGGCGGTCAACATTTTGCCGATGCCTCAATTGTCCACCATCCTGCTTTAGAGGTACGATGGCTCCATCCTGGTCGTGGCTTTCTAGCAACTGGGATGAGAGAACGCTGAGTCAACGATCAATAATTAGATGCCCATGTATACATGCACGGAATAAATTACGTATGTATATATATATATTATAATATATATATACATACATACTATATATAATATATAATATATATATATATATAATATATTATATATATATAATATATATATAATATGTATATATATTATATATTGTGTGTGTATAGACAATATGTGTGATTGTATTGTATAATATGTTTTTGTTTTACGCATGTAGCAGTTTCGCCCATGTGACTGCGGCGTTTTTGCGGCGTGTCAACTCTTGACGCCTGCGCCTGTGCAGCACTTCGATCTCAGTTCCAAGAGTCCATGGGAAGAATGGGAAGGGAAGAACTGGCAAGGTTGGGTCACAATGGTAAAGCAACCCTGGTAAAGTGCCGTTCGATGCACCGAAATTCGCTGGTATGTCTGGATCTTGTCCCATTCCGATGGTCCCAGAGCATTCAACCATCGCTGCTTTGGGGGCTGCATGTTGAGTAAATTTCTAGGGTGCAGCCTCGAGGCCGCTGGTGGTTGGATCTTTTTTGGATGAGACATACCATGGCTAGCTGGGTATGGTTCAACACTGGGGCACCCCAGTGTGGTTTGATGCTAAGAATGACCAAAATCTAGTGAGTCTAGTGGAGGTTTCCTAACATGGGGGTAACCTTAAATCATCCATTTAAATAGGATTTTCCATTATAAACCATCCATTTTTCAGTACCCCCATTTGTTGAAACACCCAAGAAATTTCCGCTGCGATGCCGGGACTCTGAAACGAATGCCACCGAAAAACGCCCGTGGGATCCTACTCCAGGTGTCACGCAAGGTGTCACCTCCCAATATTTACCCTCCGGTAAACAAACATAGCTATTGAAAATGGCCATCTATACTTGATTTTCCCATTAAAAATGGTGATTTTCGATAGCTATGTTAGTTTGCCAGAGGGTACCAAACATCATGTCTACAGGATTCGTCTCTGCTGTCACAGCTAAGAGCCCAACTTCTGCTGCGTCTGCCATTCTGCCTCTCAAGCTACAGCTTCAGATGGGTATTGAAAGACAAGTGATCCAACACGGAATATGAAACATCCAAAAATGCTGAAGCTCATCCCAATCATTAGCTTCCTGGATTTTTGCGCATGACAATAAGATGAATTAAGATGATTCAAACAAAGGGATGAAATGGCCATGGATTAGTGTGGTATAGTAGATGCTCACGCGGGGATCACATTGTTTTGGGAGATCCCCCCCTGGCCCCTGCGTCGCCTTTCGCTCTCTTCCCTTCCGGAGCTTTCGCTCAAGGTGGGTTCGTCCGGCCTCTCACCTGTGGTTTCACTGGACAAGCCTGTTGAATGCCAGGTGTCAACTACACAATCTACTGGTAAATATACATATACATAAACATATACATATACATAAACATTTTCATATACATATACATAAACATATACATATACATAAACATATACATATACATATACATAAACATTTTCATATACATATACATAAACATATACATATACAAATATACATATACATATACATAAACATATACATACACATAAACATATACATAAACATATACATAAACATATACATAAACATATACATATACATAAACATATACATATACATATACATGAACATTTATCATATACATATACATAAACATATACATTTACATATACATAAACATATTCATATACATATACATTTATATTATACATATACATAAACATATACATATACATATACATATACATAAACATATACATATACATATACATTTATATTATACATATACATAAACATATACATATACATATACGTAAACATATACATTTACATAAACATATACATATACATATATACATACACATATACATATTTACATATATACATATACATAAACATATACATAAACATATACATATACATAAACATTTTCATATACATATACATATACATAAACATATACATATACATAAACATATACATATACATATACGGTTAAGGGGTGATTTCGGGCGTTCTAATTTGCACGTGTTTTGGAAGGGGTTTTCTTGTGAATGTACCTGTACTCCACCATGTGCACTTGTCGCATTCTTTTTCTCTCATGTCCATGGAGAAAGTGTTGGCTTATCCAAAAAGCAAAGCTTCTTTAAAATGAAAATGCTGGATGTTCCTGGGGTCACACCTTCTTTACACTTTTTT
>BGPT01001151.1:167161-178589 GCA_003297045.1 Symbiodinium sp. clade C Y103 | reverse complement strand
AAACGACTGCTCCCTCAGCCAGAGCAGTGATTTTAAGCAAAGTTGCCCAAATTACCAAACGCGGACTGTTCAACAACAGGCCCCAGGATGGAGGCACGCCCTTTTTCACAGAATATGTCAAACTGTGTTTTGACCGGATGCTCGGGTCTTCAACCTTGCGGGGAAAACCACCAAAATCTGNCCCAGGATGGAGGCACGCCCTTTTTCACAGAATATGTCAAACTGTGTTTTGACCGGATGCTCGGGTCTTCAACCTTGCGGGGAAAACCACCAAAATCTGGCACGCTTTTACGCATATGCAAGTTGTTCCCCCCAAGACCCGCGCAAGTCTATATTTACACATTCTAATTTTCTAACGAACCATGCGTTGGGGGAACAAACGAATGCACTGCATGCTGTTTGAAGCATTCCAATACTTGGCTTGATGATAGCGAAAGAGTTCGAGACGCCATGTTTTGATTCACTCACTAACATCCTTTATCTCCAAGACACATTTCTGAATGTCACTGGTGCGGCTCCAAAAATGGGCACTGCATGTAGTGTACAGTTCCAGTATAGCACTTTCATCTTGGAGTTCGCTGTTGCAGGAACATCTCCTAAGTTACCTAATATGGGAAACCCATGGAAACCCTATAAACCTAGCATTTGTTTATAGCACCCATCTATGGTAATATTGGGGATGGTTTATGAAATTGGGTTTATCACATTTTTTGTTTGTAGATTAGACCCTTGAGATGGTATTTCTGCATTCCCGAAGGCCTCGTTTTGGATATCTCTGGAGATTTACCTTTCAATCTGGTCTGCTTAACCACCCGTATCAACCCCTCATTTTAGTAGGAAGGTTGTGTCTCAAGACTCGATTCCTGAGGTTCAAGTACTATCTATATATATAGGCTATATTTGCTGATTACTTATAGCCATTTCTTGAGATTGCACTGGTTGAACTCTGAGTCTACTTTCCGCTTCAAACTTGTCGTGCCGACCCACAGGGGTTCTTTATTTTGCACGGCGATCCACAGGTGATATCGCTGCTTAGATGGGCGATGAGCTTTCCGAAATGCTTGCGAAGCTGAGAACAAAGCAAATGTTTTGGCTCTATTTTTGAGCGAATGATTCCTAAGAGTCAAGTAATCCTAAAACAACAGTTTCCTTGCAGCTGCAACATAGACTTCAGGGGTGTGGGGAATCCCGAGATCAGCCATGTAGTGCTCACATCATGAAGTAAGAAAGCTCTGGGCCTGTAGAAGTGGCGTTCTTCACTTGTAAATGACCTACACAACTGATGTTCAGAATTGCGTGTAAGCCATCAGACATTGATGTTGTGTTTGTCTTAAGATGGTTTGAAAGGTCCGCGCGGAAAGAGTGCTGCTGGATTAGCTCTTGGCAAAGATCCAAAACAGAGAGCTGATGAGCTGGGTGTGTCCAAGTGAGAGAATGTGTAAAAACTAATAATAAACACATATATACACACCTTTTTCGGCGTATGGTTTTCAAACATCTCCCAACAATAGATTGGGTCAGTTGATCTCTTGGAGGGTTATGAGGGAACTTCATATGTTGGGTCGATGGTCGCAGGCCCACCGATGCGTCTGAAGTGAAGAATTGCTACCCTCTGGTAAACTAACAGTTTGCTATGGAAAATCACCATTTTTAATGGGAAAATCCACTATAAATTGCCATTTTCAATAGCTATGTTAGTTTACCAGAGGGTACTGTGTGATTGAAATCTGTTTGCATACATCATGTATGCACCAAAAAACATACACAGTGGTGAAATCACGCACATGCATAGGAAACAGAAGGATACATAGATCCACTCCATGATGTCTAGACATTTTGGATGTCATGTCTACCAGAAGCTTGGTGGCCCGATCCATTTGAATGGTTGGATGGACATCTCTATTTCTTCATGACAAGTTCAATATACGCACCTTGACGAATATTGACTTATCATCAAACATCATCAAACCATGTCATCCAATTTGATTACAATTCCCCAGAATGAATGAATCGATATGTCTGGGGTTACCCTCCGGTAATCAAACATGGCAATGGAAAATCCACCATTTATAGGGGATTTTTATGGATTTTTCATATTAAAACCTCTATTTATAGAGGATTTCCAATTGCCACGTTTGATTACCAGAGGGTATGTCATGTGGGTAGGTAGAACATATCTCACACGGAGCAGGTAGTCGCGTACCCAATGCAAGGTGGCACAGGTTAGGTGGATTTGTTTCTCCTTCATGCCGCTTCAGAAATTCGCGTGCCCAGGCGGTTTTTTCGCCCAACTGCCGCGACAAACATGTGTCACATGGGCCTTTCCAAATTGTGAGACTTGTAGCTTTACCACAGTTAGAGTCAATTTAGACATTTGGAATCATGGCTTCAAATTGATCCCAGCCTCTTCGAACCTGTGCTGACCTGACACGAGGATTCTCACATGTGTTTTTTTCGCAAAAGCGGCTGGTAGGGCTTCATCTAGCTGTCATGTCGTGATCCCAAAGGACGACAGTATGGAAGATTTTAGATATGTGAGTTTTTCGGCCAGTCATTTCCAAAACTATGACTTCAAAGCCCAATGCAACATGCATAGAAGCCGATGGCTTGTGAAGAATGGCGCTAGTCCATGGAGCACTGCCACTTGGTGGCGCCTACACTTCAATGATTTTCGTCAACTTGACTACCAAGACCTCCATAAATGGTTTGGGGATGTTTGGGGATTTCCCATTTTTTGTTTGATTCCCGGAGTTGAGTCCAATGGGTCAAAATGTAAGCCCGACAAGGGATCAGAGATTGTCGTAGTTCTTTAATATGAACTTATTAACCATCCAATTTTTTTTGGGGGGGGTACCCAGTTTTGCCCTTTACCCATATGATCCCAGAATGTTGGGAGCAAGAATCTCAGCCACGCAGAGGTCACCCCAGAGGTGTAATTACTTTCATCATATCCCACTTTCTATATCTTGCTATATCGCTTGGAACCCCATTACCATCCCAATGGTCCCAATATATCTCATTATATATATATATATATCCCATGAAATAGTCAAGAAATGTCAAGCTATCCAAATAAATTCAAGACTTAAGACAGGACACCAGATATCCCCCTGAAAATTTCGCTTGTTTTTTCCCCATCATCTCGTTACCATCATCGCCTCAGCCAGCCTGAGGCAGTCGTGCGAACGTCATATGTGCACTGGTGCTGGTGCAAGTCCTTGTGATTCTGGTGCTGGTGGCCCCTTGCCACGGATGTTGATTTTTTTATGGCCTTTTTGACGCCAAAGTAGACGCCAACGAATCCACCAGATTTTTCAAGTGATCCTAGATTGGTACATTTGGTTATACCCCTGAATGCAAACACAACAAACGCATAAAAGCATATAAGAGCCACAAAAATAGGGTAAAGTAGGTATGTAACCCCAGCATGTTTGCAGTCTTCCTAGCATGATGGGTTCAGAGCACCCAGCCCCTTTTTGGAGGACACCATTCCACCGGCGTCCTACGTGATGTTTGATCTTAGCGGATGTAGTAGATGTACTAGCTATATAGGTGGTGTAATTGTACTGATATGATGGAAATTATTCATGGCATTGGCATGATTTTATGGAATTGTAATTAGTAGTGATATTGCTAATTTCATCTAAATTGGGGTTTATTTCATACGAATGTAGATTACTGATTAGTACGATTCAATTGGATCTCCTGCTCTTTACCTGGATCACTGGCTTCGCGCTGTCACGAAAAAAAGCAGCTGATGCTTATACTGTCTGGTAATTTAATTTAGTATAGCTTTGGAACATGGACCAATATCTATATATATATATTTGTATATATGTGTATATATGCATATGTACATACACACATTTATACATAGATGATTTACCCTCTGTATTATGAATGGCATGAAAAATATACCATGGTTTACCTGTGTCTAAATATTTCAAATGGTAATTTTCCATAGCGAACTGTTAGTTTACCAGCAAGTAACCATACACTCCCTCCGAATCATTTTTGTGAAATGACCTGAAGATGTCAGAGCATGCGAAGTCATAGCCTGCAGCAAGATGGACATGAGATGGACTTGTTTGCACATGGGGTACATTTTCAGAACCCACATGGTCAGACATGATCGCAACTTTGGTTGCTTCACATCGCTGGTTTGTTGACTACAAAACCCTACCCGGCTTGTTCTGAACTTGGATATGGCCATGACATAATTCATTAGATTGGTTCAAGGGAAAATCTACAGGAAACCATGGTTTTCAGTTTTTACCATGAAATATGGGGGGTTCCTGTAAATTTTCCTTTAGACCAATCCAATGAATGGTCATAGGAAAGTAATCCAGTACTCCCATCCCTTTTTACTAAATGCCCCCTTTCCAAAATGTGGGGAGGTCATATGAACTTGGGCAGGGAGTAATGTGCTGGTACTAACCATTATCAAGCACTGTATATCAACCATTAAAAACCACTATGAACCATGAATTATCCAGTATCAACAAGTCTTAGCCACTTGTTTAACCAGTTTTCAACCATTGTAAAACATTAAACAACTATTTTGGTCCCATTTGTTATGTGTGTTTCCCCCCGTCCCAACATAGAAGGACTTCAGACACGAAGAAATGACTCCAGGATGACCTGCATTACTGGTTACCCTTTGGTAATTAAACGTAGCTATTGAAGTCATGGCCATAGAAAGGTCGTGGATGTTCCGATTAAATGGTGATTTCCCATAGTTATGTAAACGTTTACCAGAGGGTGTGGTGCTTGTAAATGGTATGATTATCTTCAAATGGTTTTGGTTAAAATGGAGAATCCTCAATTATGATGATGATGATCAATTCATAGCAATGATTAGTCATGATTAGTGTAAGCTACTGTAAGTGGGATATGAATGGCATAATGATGGGATTATTCATGGGATATGAATGGAGTTACTGGGGAAGTGGGACAATTCCTTTATAAATGCCGGTTACCCTCTGGTAATCAAACATGGCAATGGGAAATCCCCTATAAATGGAGGTTTTGACGGGAAAATCCTCTATAAATGGTGGATTTTCCATTGCCATGTTTGATTACTAGATACTACTAGAGGGCAATGAGGAAGTTGAACAACAACAGTGGGATAATTAATGGATGATCAGTGGAACATTTGATGGTTCTTCCTCTGGTAATCAAACGTGGCTGGCTGGAAGGTCCGCAATAACTGGAGGTTTTATGGGAAAATCATCTATAAATGTGATTACCATAGGGTGTATATATAGTAACCCCGATAAAGCCGAAAAAGCAGGCTGTCACTATTTTAGTGTGATTTTATAAGATCTTACTCTTCTGTCTTTTTGTGGGAGTGCAAAACAAACATACTGTAAGTTATGCACGGGTCTTCTATGGCTTTTATCAACCAGGCAGCTGGGCTACCCTCTGGTTGTTTAGGGAAGCCATGGAAAATCACTATGGAAACTTAAATCAAAAAAATCATCAAATGAAACGAGCCATTTTCCATCGCTAGGTCCGCAAGGTTAAAGCAAAAACCAGAGGCTATACCATCACCCATTTTCTCTCATTGAGATCCAACAAATCCCATGAAACATCCCATCAAATGCCATTAACTCCTATTTAATCACCATTAAATCCCATTAGAAATCCTCTTAAATCCCAATCAGTTTTCCTGAAATGCCGTAAAACATCCCTGTTGATGGTATATGAACCACTAGGATGCTCAGAAGGCCCCTTTGCGCGAGGTTTCTTGGGCCTGCGCTTGGCTCGGCCCCGGCGTCTTCGCTGCTTCTACCACCCTAGTGCTGACGCTGCTACTGGCCCTGGTGCCTTTTCGGATGCCTTTTGATGGGGGGCACATATTGTGTTTATATGTATATATATATATATGTGTATAGGTGTATATGTGTATATATAGATGTAACCATATATGTTTATACAGTATATATAGATGTAACCAGATATGTTTATACAGTATATAAATGTGTATATATATATATATACACATGTATGGTATATTTATTTGTGCATCGATGTATGCATAAATGGGCATGTGAGTCCCTTTTGGGAACCAGTCCCTCAAAGAACCTTGGGAAAATCACTGGCAACTTCCGAGCACATGTTCCAATCCACAATGTTGAAGCAGTTTGCAGATACTGTATGGCTCAACACGTTTACGTGCAGTTTCAGGTACAGTTATTTGCAAGAAACTTGGGCAGCCCATCGTCCGACTATCTCAGTTGGCATATATTCAGTTCCAGCAATGCTTCGCAAGCAGAAAATACAACCAACATGGCGTTTGATTTCGCCTGAGATGTTTGCCATTCCAGATACGAGCTGCTTACACCACCATTTTGGGTGAATCGATGACGGTGATCTAAAAACATGTTTCTTTATTTCTACTTTGGGGGGCACATTTAGATTTGGGACCTAACCAGTTCCTAACTATGATTTCACCTAATTCCATCCAATTCCCATATAAAAAATGATATACTTGTATAGTACCCACCCAAAAAACAGATCGAATATAATTTACCTTAATTTACCACTATCTTTACAGTAGTAGGGTCTTGTTTTTTCCGTCTTTTTTTGGTTGCTATGACTACCCACTTGTTTTGTACCTGCCAAAGTGCTTGTTCTTGCTTACATCCCATTGTATTCCCTCTATGCTCCATATATTGTTACGAAGTGGTTAGATTGTTCCCTGTATTTTATGTTTCTAACTTCTAATCCCACTAATCATCGTTAGGTCCAGTAAATGCCAAGTGGATTTTGTTATATCCATGTTTCTTGCTGGTCAGATACTACTTTCTATATTGGTAGGATTCGTGGGGTGAACCAAGTAACCATCCCCCAATCCCCCAATAATGACAACCATGACGGTCACAAATCCATTCATTGGATTATTCTCCTATTTATAACTGGAGTACAGGTCCACTTGACAGGATTCGTGAAAGTAGCAAAGTCTTATGAAAGCACATGAAAGCACCAAGTACCTGGCTAAAGTATGGCAAAGTCCCATGAAAACATCATCAAATCATCATCAAGTCATCATCAAATCATCAAATTATCCATCCGATTTCAGTGGCTCAACTACTTTTGTCGCGTTGACCTTTTCTTTGGCACGCCACGCTACGCTACCGCCGTAGGTCGGCATCCCCGAGTCCGGGACCGGCGTCGCACCCCAGCGGATCTCTCGCCTCATCGGGGCCTCCACGGTGCTGCTGCTGACGGCGGCGGCCACGTTTTACCCATGGGATCCCTGGCGAAATCCAAGGGCCATGATATTTTGGATTACCTTTTGGTAAACTTACAAAATCATACAAAAAACTATGGGAAATCAACATTTTTTATGGGAAAGTCCACGAAATTTCTATGGCCATGACTTCAAGAGCTACGTTTAATTACCAGAGGGTATACATAGGTAACATTTGAACTTATTTAACGTTTGAAAATGGATCAAAATGGATCAAAATGGTGGTATTTATAAATTCTTCATGGAAGTCTTTTTAGGAGGCCCCACTGATGCCACGGCCTTATGTGTCGGGGCTAAGAATCAACATCAAGCCTTACTATAGGGTCTTAAACCCTTGGTTGCAGATGAAAATCTAAGATCCATAGCTCCGATCCATACCCTTTTTTTGAACGATAGCCTATGTTGGTGTTGCCTGGTATTAAAACCCTTGAATTTCCATGATCTTTATCTATTTGTTCATTTCACACGTAGCACCGAGCCGTGTTGCCAGGGTGGATGTCCACTCTTTGTCAGAAATTTGGGTTGGTTACATCCATGTATTGGAAATAAAAAGCCAATGCAATTATGTGTTCCCTTCAAAAGCCATCTTTGCCGTTTCTTAGGGCATTGCTTTGGCCTTTAGGGCCTTGTCTTGGGAACTTTCCTGAAGTCATGTAGCGACGGTTTATGTTGGGATGCCCACCTTGTGAAATGTCACAACTATAATTGGCTTAACTACCATGAATACAACAGTGCGTCAGATCACAAATCTATAGAATTCACCAAACGTGAACGTTGCACCAACTGAGTGATTTCGAAATTCCATGGAAATTCCATTAGAAATCCCTCATAAATGCCATTAAAACGCCATTAAAACGCCATTAAGTCCCATCAAATCCCATCAAAATCCCAGCAAAAAAACATCAAAAAACATAAAATCACCAAGAAATCTAAGTGACTTCTCCCAATTACGAACGGCAAACTGCTTCATTCCGAATCAGGAGAAGAACGGCAGCGGTGGTATCGCCACCTGCCTAGAGGAAGGCGCCGAGGTGCCATACTTCAACGGCTCCCCGTGGTACTTCGGGAAGGCCCGCCCTGCACAACCCTGCTCAACTCAGGGTCCCCTGAGTTAGGTGTTTTTTTCATGGTGGATATATCATGATATATTATATCTATAGTTACTGGGGGCTATAATAAACCAACTTGAAGGATTTTTTCAGATGGAAAGTGTGAAACCAAAAGGTGTGTATTTTTTAAGAGAAGGATGTTTGGAGATGTTTGGAGATGATTTAGCTGTGATATTATGTCGAATCTCATCTTGGTGAATATTGATGAGTACTTTGTTTATCTTTCAGACCCATTCTGAAGGTGGGAATGTAACTGGAAATTGAATGAATTGATTGGATTGGACATATTGCTGAAGATGGCTCATGTGGCAGTGGAAAATCCACTCACAAACTTTGATGAATCCAGACTAGGGCTTGCTGCAACATGTTCACAAAACAAGCATAATTTAGTGGTCAGTCATTGAGCAAGGTTCATGTTTTGAATGTTTTTGAGCCATACGATTTCGGCAGCGTGGTGTTTTCGGATTTGAACGATGGTTGAAGCATCAGAACATCGATGTCATTGAACCAACAGTGGTCATTGAACAATTTGAACCGAAAAGCAGCAAGGTCATTGAACCAATCTGTTGAAATAATTACAGATATTACAGCCGGAACCGAAGTTCTGTATCCCCTCTTCTCTTTTGTTCCAGCTCTCTTAAAGGGGGATCAGGCATCTCAGGTAGGCACATGTAAACCTGATGTATTGGATGACGAGTTCTGCTCCAACAGAGAACCAAATTTGTATGTCAGATTTTGTCATGCCACCCAAGGAATTGCAGTAGTGGATATGGACTCGAATTGGATAGTTTAGATCTGTATCTTGCGGTTGTGTGTTTTTTTTGTTCTGTTTAAATTCAAGTATATGTTTATATATATAGTATAATGATCTGATCATTAAGGCCACTAAATTTGGTCACATATCTGGGCCATGGTCAGAAGTTGGATGTTCATCTGAAATACCTTGGGATTCAGAGCTCTCCATGTTTTTTGGATTCCATTCGTATGCGATGGAAGACCAAGTAATTTGACCATGACATGTTCTTACTGGTGCTTAGCAGGGAATGGGGGAATGACTTATAATAACCATTAATAATCATCCCATTCCCTCATTCCCTGCTAAGCACAAGTAAGTGTTTTTTGTTGATCTTCAAGCAAGACAAGAGTCACATGAAGTTTTTTTTGCGCTTGCCTGTGCAAGCATTCTGTCAAGTCGGTGGTTAAAAACCATGTGTAGGTCCAATTGGGAAGTGAGTAACAAACATTAACAAACCATATCTGAGCCATCTACAAGTGGGGATATTCCAATATAATATTATGGTTAATATATGTTGGTTTATACAACTGGGGATATTCCATGTAATCTACAACTGAACTATATAATTATATACAACTTGGGATAATTGGCTTATAATAATATGGTTATATATGGTTGATTTCCACTTTCGCTGCCTGGGATGCACCCCAGAGTAGCCAGCGGCCATCGAAGTGAGGATGCTCTGATGTGCTGGCTTCACGCTTTGTTAGCTGCCTTGTGTCTCAGTATCTGGGTCTGCATGGGGTGGTTTTTCATGGTCGCCTCCAACCCAAGAAAGTTGCATCACAGCCAGAATTCGGATTCTCATTGTCACATCTACTAAATTAAATCACAGGGGCTTTCTCATCTACATGACCCACATAGTTTCCGCCCCAAAGGTATTTGGGGTTGCCAGGCTGCATCGAAAGTTTCGCCTCCTCAGATGTAGCCCTTGGGTGTGGAAGAAGTGCAACCATCACACTTTTCATCACTTTTCCCAAATGTCTTGTGAGTTTCTGATAGTTTATAATAGTGCATGTCTTTTTGGGTTATCGGATGTTCTCGGCAAATCGAGGTAATAATGTAAAGCATGTTTTTCAATGCAACATACCACACATTTATAAATTTGGTGGTTTCCGGATGGATTCTTCGACTAAAAGCGAAACTGTTGGCAGTGGATCAACAACTGAGGTCTTGACGGGTTGAATCGGATGGCCGATGATATGGGCTTCTGTGACACCCCGCTTGGAAGATGTGGTGGCTGTCGGAAAATCAGATACCCCAAAATATCATCAATTCTGGTCTCCCATTTTTGGAACTAAACACGCAAATTCTGCTGAAATCAACCCTCGCAGTGGCGGCCACTCAGATGTCCAACGAACTGAGGCATGCCTCATCCGCCCTCGCGCTATGCTCGCGTGGTGGTGTGGGCGGTGGTCGCGATTTGGTTGGAAACCTACTGCTGGTTAGTGGCCAACACCTACTGGCTATGCCTTGCAATGCCAGGTGAGAGCTAGGGCGGTCAGCTTCATGATATGATATGAGTGAACCCTAAATTCAAAATGGAACCCAGCAATTCGGCCATATCCAGTAATAAGAAATCACCTTTGGGAAACCATTTTCTACTGTTGGCAGTGTACAGATTTTTCACTTTTGACTCAACTTTGGACATTTGTTTGGGTCATGTTGTATCACATTGTGTCAGCTTTCATCCCTGGAAAATCCTGAATTCTCTCGAAGTATCAGAACGATCTGCTACTGACATGGGGGTCTTTTGGATTTTCTGATATCCCAAAATCATCTAAACAAAGGGCCGAACGTGTCCTTTTTAATTGCCAACCAATGGTTCTGGGCCTCCCCACTTTAAGAACACCCCAAATTCGCCGCATTCCTGAGGAATTTCTCCCTCAAATGGCCTTCCTTGAGCCCCATTTGAAAACCAGTAAGCTTCCAAGTTGAGCAGTTTCCAAGAAAAACCGTTGGTTGATGCTCACTTGACCTTCAAACCCAGTGGTTTTGAGTGAACGAACCATGGTGAGCTAACCATGAGCGGTTGCCTGCTAGGCCATGGTGACATGCTCTTCCGCGATCTGGTGAGGAGTTTTGGTTTTAATCTTGACGTGCTGGGGCAGGCGCCGGCTGATCTCCAACTGACACCATGAGGGAGATTGAGATCATTTAGCAAAAAAGTACTTTCTTCGAGTGATCCCCACCATGAGTGTGATACAGATTTTGACATTCTTTCTGGCAAAACTTTCTGGCAGGGAAGAGGAGGAGAGGACAACTCTG
>BGPT01001151.1:116004-167138 GCA_003297045.1 Symbiodinium sp. clade C Y103 | reverse complement strand
GAGAGGACAACTCTGATGAAATCTAGAGACCTTCGGTCTCTAGATTTCATCAGAGTTGTCCTCTGCTCCTCTTCCTCTTGGCATTCTATCTGACATTTTTGCTGACATATGCTCTGCCATTCTATCTGACATATGTTCTGACATTCTATCTGACATTTTTGCTGACATATGCTCTGCCATTCTATCTGACATATGTTCTGACATTCTATCTGACATTCTTTCTGGCATTCTATTTGGCATTCTTTCTGGCATGTAGTCTGACATTCTATCTGGCATTCTATCTGGCATTCTATCTGGCATTCTTTCTGGCATTCTATCTGACATTCTTTCTGGAATTCTTTCTGGCATGTATTCTGACATTCTATCTGGCATGCTATCTGGCATTCTATCTGGCATATCTTCTAACATTCTACCTGGCATCTAGTCTGACATTCTATCTGTCATTCTATCTGGCATTCTATCTGGCATTCTATCTCGCATTCTATCTCGCATATCTTCTGACATTCTATCTGGCATCTAGTCTGGCATTCTATCTGGCATATCTTCTGACATTCTTTCTGGCATGTATTCTGACATTCTATCTGGCATTCTATCTGGCATTCTATCTCGCATTCTATCTCGCATTCTATCTCGCATATCTTCTGACATTCTATCTGGCATCTAGCCTGGCATTCTATCTGGCATATCTTCTGACATTCTTTCTGGCATGTATTCTGACATTCTATAGTCTGACATTCTATCTGGCGGTTCAGGTCCGGCAGCGCCCACTGGGATCTGAGGCTCGCGGTTGAGGTCCGGCAGTGCCGAGTGAGATCTGGAGCTGGCAGATGGGGTCCGGCAGTGCCCACTCGGATCTGGAGCTCGCGGTTGAGGTCCGGCAGTGCCCACTGAGATCTGGAGCTGGCAGATGAGGTCCGGCAGTGCCCACTCGGATCTGGAGCTCGCGGTTGAGGTCCGGCAGTGCCCACTGCGTTCTGCAGTGCCCACTGCGATCTGGAGCTGGAGAGGAGCGGGAGGAGGAGGCGGAGGAGGCGGAAGCGGCGGAGGCGGCGGGCAACATCTCTGATAAAATCTAACAACCCTCACCTTGCAGGTGGGGAGCAAGGATTGAGAAGCAACCTGAATGGATATGAATTTGTATTTTTTATGACTCACTAGTGGATTCTATATGTAACACTGAATATTACATTGAGTCAATACCACCTTAGACCCTCTGGAGTTGAGCCTTGTTTTCAGGGATATGATGTGAAGGGATGAATATACATATCTATATATATATATATATATATCTTTGCAATCAGCCATTGTGGATTTGGAATATGGCCGTTCCATGCTTTGAAGAAGACTAATGAGAATCATGACTACAAAATGGCGCCCACACAGGTGGTGAGTTGGTTTATAATCTAAACCTGATTAACTAACTATAGATATGATTCCATAAACAGCCATAAACCATCATAAACCATAGTTAGCCAACTTCTAAGTATATTTAGCTATGCTGGGGGGAACCCACATGGTAGTGATTGGGGTCCACGTCTTTGACCCCTCTTAGTGTACTAGTTTGGATACTATCAGATTTCGCAAGAGTTGAGGATGATGCGATGTCTTTCTTTTGAGAATACAATTCCAATCTGACAAATTTCCAAAGTTACAGTTTCTGCAGTGTCTGGCGCTTCAAAGTGGCATACCCATTTTATATCCCATTAGATCCCAAATAAATACCATTGGAAATCCCTATTATTGATGGTTGAATTGCACATGTCTTACATTTCTCATTTCTCCAATCCCAGTCGTTTAGATTCTTTGGCCAGCCACGCCCCAATTTGACAGGCCTGGACTGCGTTGCTACTTCTACGCCGTGTGCGTGCAGTGGAAAGTTCTTTTGGTGAAGCAGTAGGCCCAGATGATTTTGGTTTGGGGATCATGCGGATGTCCAATGTCCAACAAGAGGGATCTAGTGGGTTTCTTGGGGATATACTGGGACCAAATGGGACATGAATCATATGATGATATACCCTCAGGATCCCTCTGGTTCTTTAACATAGTATGGATGCCATGGCCCATGTAGTTGGACCACCGCCCACAGATGGCCGTGGCGTTTTTGCTGTTTTTTTGTCGTTTTGCATTGGTCTTTACATCATTTTTGTGTTTCTCGCCGTGCCAATCGCCGTGGCAAAAAAGAGGTCGAGAGTGTTCAGACTGTCTCGAAAGTGTCAAGAATACGTTAACTTGGTAGCAGTCAGAGTGTCTCGCAACTTCCGAGAAGAGAGAGTGAACGAAGCATGAAGAGTGTCCGGCAAGTTCCAAGAAGAAGTTACCTAGGTAGTATCAAGAGCGTCTGGCAAGTTCCACCAAGACGTTAACTACGTAGCATCAAGAGTGTCTGGCAAGTTCCAAGAAGAAGTTGCCGATGTAGTATGAAGATCGTCTGGCAAGTTCCAAGAAGACGTTAACTACGTAGTATCAAGAGAGTCTGGCAAGTTCCAAGAAGAAGTTACCTATGTAGTATGAAGATCGTCTGGCAAGTTCCAAGAAGACGTTAACAATGTAGCTTCAAGATAGTCTTGCAAGTTCCAAGAAGAAGTTCACAACATAGGTTCAAAAGGTCACAAGAGTGTCTGGCAAGTTCCAAGAAGAACTTACCTACGTAGTATCAAGAGCCTGCTCCTAGAGACCGCTTGTCTCCCTAAAGTCCGTGCTTCCTAGTCCACCTGAATGCCCCCTTGTCCCCAGGTTAACCCCTAAAAGGTTGAATGAGTTGAGTAGAAAGGTAGGCTGGGTACGTTCCCCTAAAGTCCCCCTGAAGCCCCTGCTCCCCAGTCCCACCTAAATGTCCCCTTGTCCCCAGGTTAGACCCTAAAAGGTTGAATGAGTTCAATAGAAAGGTAAGTGGGGTAGGGGCGAATGTGACCCTAGTTTGGGTAGGGGTGAATGTGACTCTGAGGTAGGGGCGAATGTAACCCCAGTACCTGATGATGATGATGATGATGATGATGATGATGATGATGATGATGATGATCATGATCATGGTGATGATGAAAATGATGATGATGATGATGATGATGATGATGATGATGATGGTGATGATGATGATGATGATGGTGATGGTGATGGTGATGGTGATGGTGATGATGATGATGATGATGATGATGATGATGTTGAAGATCATGATGATCATGGTGATGATGATGATCTTGATGATGATGATGATGATGATGATGATTGATGATGATGATGATGATGATGATGATGATGATCATGGTGATGATGAAAATGATGATGATGATGATGGTGATGATGATGATGATGATGATGGTGATGGTGATGGTGATGGTGATGATGATGATGATGATGATGATGGTGATGATGATGGTGATGATGGTGGTGATGATGATGATCAAGATGCGCAGAAAAAATCAAACAAATTGATGAATGAAACCCATAGTCGGAGGGAAAAAAATGAAAGATTTTCGTTGCAGTTTCACAGGTTGCTATCATGACAAGATTTGCCCCCATGGAATTACGCAGAAAACATGTGAACTTGAACTCTATCCCCAAACCGCCTTATAATTGCGGGCTTCAAATAACATGAAACCATTCAAAATGATATGAAACATCACGGCCGTCAATGGGCGGTGGACCTAGTTCTATGAATTATGATGGTTTACCTACTAAGAAATGATTGGTTTCCAATGTTTTCCAGTTCGCTACAGACATGAGGTGGGAACCCACTCAAGAGTCCCTCAATGAAAGGAGTTGGTGAGGCGAGGTTTGGGATGCTATAGAGGTTTATGTCAGCATACTAGTGGAAGACAAGATACCCGAAACGGTGTCATCAAATGTGGCGGGTCGCTGGAAAATCCCCTATACATTGGATGCCGCTGATGGCCCAATACAGAGCGGCCGGGGCCGGCTGGACCAATCAAGAGAGAATAGATGCGCTGCAGTTTTTTCGAGAGGTTTCTGAAGATAGCGAATCAGGATCAGACCACGAAAGATGGACATGGAGGTGCTGCAGAATCTGCAGATGGATCGTGCCTTTCATCTGCGCAGCTGTGATCTTGGCAACTGCTGCCGCTGGTGCTGTGGCCGCTCCTACCGTCGTTCAGCAGACGCAGCACAAGGACTTACAGGATTTGATTGGTGCAACGGAGGAGGATGGCAAGCTGATTCGCAAGCATTACGGCGATGCAAGATATGACCGGGGCCTTCCCAAGATCATGCGCACATGCCGAGTGAATCAACAGACATTTCCCTAAAATCCTATGAAATCCCTTTGAATCCCCATCAAGTGACCTTAAAATCCCCAAACATCCCCGTAAATTCCCGCATTTTCCGTAGGTGCCCAGGGCCTCATGTGGCTTCTCTTCTGTGGGACCGTCACCTCCACCGTGGCCGCCTTTCTTCTGACGTGGATCAACGTGGCCCACGGCACCAACTTCCCGGGGCAGCTGCAGCGGCCGCTGGTCACGGACATTTTCTACTTCGTCTCCTCCGGCATTTGGTGCCTGGGTGGAAGGCTTTGGTGTTTTTTTTGGAGAGTTCTGAGTTAGTGAGTCTTCAGGTGATTTCAATGGGATTTCGGGATTTCAAGGTGATGTCATGGTTTGTTTCTATGAATCTATGGTGATTTAATCGGATTTATTTGTGATTTGATGGGATTCGATGTGAATTGATGGTGATTAATAGAGATTTTCATGGGGATGACCTAGCAGCAAGAAAAACAACAACCATTTTTTAATGATAGCTGCTTGTGTTGCCCCATCCCTATCCAGCCTCAGATCCATGAAGCCTCACATGGGGTTACCTTTAAGTTAGTTGAGCATTACCTTTTTATGGTGATATAAATTCAATGAACATCATATCAACAATAGGGATTGAACGGCTTGAGTAAGAAAGTCAAGGCCACAACAGCAAAAAAAAGGGTGTTGATTCTCTATTTGATTGGATGCAACCATCATCTATATGGGTTTTAGTCATGCAAAAATTGGCGGCCAACGTTCAGCTGTCATTTGCTGATCCTTGTCTGGTAAACTAACATAGCTATTGAAAATGACCATTTATAGTGGATTTTCCCGTTAAAAATGGTGATTTTCCATAGTTATGTTAGTTTACCAGAGGGTACCGATATTTGTTTGGCTTTAGCCTTTTGAAATTGGGATGATATACTGTAATTAATTGAGATAGATTATGGTTAATGGTTGGATGACGGCTGATCATATACTTGAAAAGGGGTTGTTGTCCTACCCGGTTTATTGAGTAATTGGCAACTATGAACTGACCCAGTCGAATCCCTATCAACGAAACAGTAAGATGAGATCACAGAGAATCTTTGAACACTGCTGAACCGACTTAATTTTGTGGTATGGATGGAAAGCAGAAGGGGTGAAAAATCACTTGATGGCATGCTTCTTGTTTGGTTGTCACTCCCTTTTGTTCTTGGCTGAATCGATATTTTGGTTCAAAAAACAATTTCGGATGGTCAGATTATACCCCATATTGTTCAGATTCCACACTTGGTCCGTTGCATCACCATTTTTGGTGCTGAAAACTCTGTGTGTTTTGTGCTGTTTATACATTGATGGCCTGTATATATATATATATTATGTTCAGATAAGAATTACAAATGTATTGCTTACACACCTTTTTTTGTGTTTTTGATCCCTCAATGTTTCTTATGAACCCAAAGAAAATTCAGAATTTGCAGAAACATCTCCCCACATGGGGGTGCTTGGATGTCCATCCCACCTGGTAAGTGGTTTGTAATCCGTATGTACGTGGAGGTATTTCGTATATAAGGAGGTTATACTATGGTTCTTCGCCACAAAAAGGGATGCCTGGGATCATCAACCATCATTTATCGATTCTATCCATTTTTGTAATCTTGTACCCCCATGAGTTTCATGTTTTTTTTTGGTGAAACATTACGATTCAACACATCCGTTATAACATGTTATAACCACTTCTATCCGCATAGTTTGATGTTTCAAACCCCTATGACATGACTATGAAACACATCAACCCACCGATGTTTTCTCAAAAAACCCTGAGGTTTCTGTGCGGTTTCGCCTTTTGTTGCGCCTTCACAACGCCCTGCGTTTTGTTAAAACAAGAGGCGATTGGAGACGGTAGAGATGGTAGGACTTAGGATACCCTCAAGAGAATTGTGATTTAACCATCAAAAATAGGGATTGTTCAGGATTTCTTGGGATTTACTGGGATATGATGGGACAAAATTGGACATATGATGGTATACCGATATACCATTTGTTAATTTGTTACACTACATAGCTATGGAACATGTTCGAGCTAGCCACGGAAATTTCAGATGGGAAAATAATTCCACATATCAAACCAATTAGTTCGTAGATTTACCTATTAAGATGATGATTATCCAGTTGGCAAACTGTTGGTTTACCAGAGGGTAAGCCAGAAATTGGGGGAGTTTCAGCTGTAAGGGTACCACCCAACGTGGCACAATGCCTGTGAGATTGTGTCACAATGATAGGTATTCATCATTCACTAATAGCACCATAAGATGTTTAGTTCCACGTGAATTAGCAGCAACCGAAAATTGCAATTTTCCATAGTCATTTTAGATAACCATAGGCTAAGATTAACTAACATCTTACCCTCTGGTAATCAAACATGGCAACGGAAAATCATCGAACTAAATGGTGGATTTTCCAGCAAGCCAGCTTTGATTACCAGAGGGTAAATGACATCTCAGCCATGCTTTCGGACCTTGAACGGTGCTGAACAGTGCCTTCACTCCCGGCGAAAGGCGAAAACCCTGGATAGTGCCCCGTTGGCGGAAGCCCTTTGGGCCGCGCGGCGGCTCAAGGCCGATGCCATGGCCACATGGCCAGGGCGAGAAAGTTAGAGAACGAATCACTGGAAGGGAATGGTTGGTTTATAGATGTTGAAAATTGTTGAAAGATTGGTTTATTTAAGATTTATTGGTTTATAGATGTAAACATAGCATTCTATAAGATTTTATAAGTAGGTTGTACAGACCTGCTGGGCCGATGGTAGATATATCAATCTATTGCAGTACTGGGATTTATAAGTTGACTTGCATAGCTATTCAATATCATTTTCCACCATTGAATGGCCAGTTTATGGGTATACCATGGTATGCCAGTGTACCCTATTTTCAGACAAACCCAAAGCCCATCTCCAATTGTTGGACATGGCACATCTCATGGCACCAATTCCACAGGTGGAACGCGCTGCATCGATGACCACCTCTTTTTTGACTTCGCTGAATTTCATGGGCCGCGCCGTCTGCGGCATTTGGTCCAAGCAGATGCCAGTGACTTGGAGTAGATGATTTTCCTGATGTCACTAGTGGAGAGTATGTGTGTATGGTTTTGTACAGTGTCTATCGATACATAAAAATACATAACGTATATACTATATAAATATACACTATATATATATATATTTACATACATATATATATGTTATACATTTATATCATATCAATACATAGTTGTATACGTGTGTGATAGCATTCCGAAGTAGCTATAGGCCCTTGTGTTACCCGAATCTAATTGTTTTGTACGTGAAGCCTATGTATGTGCATATATACAGTATATATAAATGTATATAAATACATGTATGTATGTACATTATTCATATTCAGAGATCATGCATCTCCCTTGTTTTGCACATATCCAGGATCGTATCAGTTGATGCAGGCATCAATGTTTGTGTTGTACTTTCCGTAGCCCTCATGGGTCATTTGGACATGTGCCAAATACGTGGTCCCAAAATCATGACGATGATAACAAGCATATTTCATCATTACCATATATATATATATATATCCACTACCAGAAACATGATTTGTTGGCCCTTTCAAACTTGGACCACTTAATCTCTCGCTATTTCTTTTGTCCACCGGACAAACCTAGAATCATGACTGTTGGCTATCAATTCATATACATATGATATATATATATATACATACATATGATATGATATATATATAATATAGTATATATATTATATATGATACATAGTTTCAGATATCCCATGACATATCCCATAGCATCCCCGCCACATCTCATGGCGTCCCATCATATTCCATCGTCCGCAGGTCGTTGCCAACAGTTCACCCGAGATCTTGACTAGCTATGTTATACCCACTTAGACCTTACAGCTTAGTCAAGACCCTTAGTGTAATAACAACTTACAATTCTTACCACTTGTATATTGTTGGCTAGAATGTAGCTATTACATGCTATTACACCAATGCCAAAACAAAAAAATATAGCCACAGCAAGATATATATATATATTATATTTTACCATCATTACCATTAGACACTCATATTTATAGCATCAAAATACTTATAGCTTACCAACAGTTCACCCGAGATCACCGAGGTCCCGGTGTGGTTCTTCTTGGATGTCTTGATGTGGGACATCGATGATTTGGCTAACGCCATCAGCCTGGCTGTGTTGTCAGGTGGGGTTGACCAAGGGTCTAGACCGTTTTGGGAACTCCAAGATGGATGGGTTGTTGGAGATACACCAAGAAATGAACGGTGAAGGATCAAAAACCTATGGGTTGATCTTGGGAATTGCACGAACATGTGGTGTTTTCTTGTTGTTGGAATGGGGATTGTGATGAAAACCGGGAGTTGAGGGTGCGCATTGTCGGCAATTAAATGACGCCCTAGTTGCGGGTGTTCCAAAACATGCCAGGACTAGAGTTACAGAATGCCATTTGCTGCAAGTATCGCATTCGTAGGTGGGTCTTTCAGGGGTCTTTATATATTACCAAATAGTTGACAGACAGGATTGAAACTCTTTTTTTTGTGCATGAATAGTGGATAAGTCAGCCCAGTTTGTGGATGTCTAATAGAGGAAATAATAGTACAATATCTGTGTACTTCGCCAATCAATAAACAATACATTGCCATACACGTCCACTGTCCAACAGACAAAAGACCTTGGTTCAGCAGCGGATTGATTCAGCTTTGTGTCCCATTTCAGGGCGGAAATTGATATATACTTCCAGATTTTGGCACCTACCTACATTGACCATCCTTAATCCCATGAAATTGGTTGTCTACCACAAATGGTTGTTTGATTGTTTAAACATGTTGATGGATACCAAACAAGATAAACAAAGTTCAAAGTATATCAAACCATATTTGTATCACATGTTTCCACTATATTGTAATTTAATATATCTATACACATATTCATAGCAAGACTCTCGAAACGATTGTAGGTAAATCCTTGCCACATGGGTGGAAAATCCTTGATTTTACCTCCAAATATCTACCCTGTTTCCGCCCCCAACGCATGCGGATTGGCCAGAGAACAATCCTGTTGAAGATCAAGAATGAATTACAGAATAATCAAATCAAAGATTCTTCAACATTTTTGGTCCATACATTTTGCCATTGGCAATTCCCTGGAAGGTCTCCTGTATCAGGATCGACCACCGGAGCTTCGGAAGCCGGCGACTTTGGCGGCTGTGAATCAGTGGTGGGACCGGCCATGGGAAATGTAGCCCTGGACGATGGAGGAAGAATGGGGAAACACGATCGAACTAAATGTGAGATATTGTCAAATTGTTGATTGCCATGTTGGATAGCCCAAGGTAGGTAATTAGTCTTGTCTGGCGGAGACAAAGTAAAATAAATGGTGATCATCTAAGTGCTACGCCATGTTTATTCACCTTTGTGCGCCAGCATAGTCGGTGGTTTCTGATTTACCAGCCCTAGTTCTATTGAGCGTCCCGTTTTCAAGCTGATATGCCAATCAAGATCTCCTCATTTGTGTTGGTAAAGCTCCCCAGATAGTTCTGTAATTAAGTACCGTACTGTTTCAGTAATGTGCATCTATTTGCAGAACCCCTTTTCTTCGCTGCAAACCACAGTTTGTCCTGGCAATTGTCCAATCCATACAACGTCCAAGAACGACCTGACCCCTATATAACTTTGGATGAAAACAAAACAATATGGAAAGACAAAACAGGGTTCCTGTAGCATGTATCTTAAACAACCTCAGTATATATGTAATATATCTTATATATATAAATATATAATATCATTGTTGACATATATATATATACATATATAAGATATATACATAGATAGGCAATATACATGTATCTGGATAAATCACAAAGGCGACCTCTCTCTGCAAGGTCGCTTTCCCTGTTGGCAAAGCAGTGTAATGTGTCCAGAAATATTTCCCACTATACGTACTGTTTGTTACACATATATCATGATATATCATGATATTCCAGGATCTTCGCATGAAATGGTAACAATACTGGTTAGTAGCTGCTTCGTAAACTTGATTTCCATGAAACAAATCCTGTAGAATTGTCATACAAGACCCATTTTTCCAGGCATGTTTAAAACATATCGTGGATGGTTGCGAAATCCTGCACCACCCACAGTTGAAAGCCAAAAAATGTGATGTTTGCCCCCTATCAACTGCAGGATTTACCGTCCACAGCAAACTCATTGGATTGGTGAATGGGAAAATTGAAACCGGAAACCTCTATATTTGATGGGAAAATCTATGGTTTCCGGTTAAAATTTTCCCTTAAACCAATCCAAAGATAAACATCCCCGAGGAGAATGACTGCGACCTGAAGGACAACCGCCGGAGTTGCGACTGCTGCGGTGGCAACGAGGACTTGTGGCAGGCCAAGGTTAACGAATTGGCCTCGCGATCCGTCAGCGCATCTGGGCTGTTTTTCGGCCAGGGGATTACCATAAAGAAGCCGCGGAAAACGGGTTTGAAGCATTGGGGGATTTCTATATGTATCTGACTTATCCCATTTTAAGTTTGTTTTTTTCTAAGATATTTTTGATTTTGTAGATGAAAGTCCGATTTATGCCATTTGTTTTTTTGGTAAGGCGTCAGCAAGCCACCAAGGGTGTAAACAGATATACAGTGTCTATGTATGCACATCTCTATATATATATATATAGAGATATATATAATTTTACGGAGTGACAAAAAGACAGCAGTTGGCTGGTGTTGTACGGGGATCTACGATTTGAACCCTGTTGTATAAAGATATTGCTACCTTGCTTTCTTTTTTTTGTGGAAATGCTAGGAACCAACCATTATACATAAATACATCTCTACGGGCACTAATTAGATATGTTCTTTGTCAGTTTCACTTAAAGAGGAGAACTGTTGACCATGGGTGTGGCAAAGTTGCGGGCATTGCTGGAAAAAGTGAAAAGACATCTGGGAGAAATGGAGATTGATTTTGGTAGCTACGAGACATGGTGAACGAGAGTTTAACCACCACAAAAGAGATGAGTGCCCAAATCTATTCACATATAGACATGTCTATATAGAAACATGACGTCATATGCATATATGTGTACAAATACACATGCACACTTAAATAATGTGTATAAATATATATATATATATACACATTTACATAATACATATAATACACACTAAATATTTGTATATATTCCGCAGAGAACTACACCAAGGATAGCAATCGTATCACAGCTCATGCTGGCCCTAGACTTGAAATCATATTTTGTTGATGGCTCGAAAGCAGCCTCTAAAGATAGCAGCCTCTAAAAATAGGGATAATTGGGATAACGTCAACCACAAGTGGGATATACAGTAATTGGTATCTTGAATGAGGATATAAAACTCTAGCAACTTTGAAAATCAACCAGTGCATTCCGGGGCGCATTCCCGAAGTGATTCATGCTAACGGGTCCCCATCCCTAATTTGGCAGATGTTTTTCAGTCGAAATCTCAGCATTACTGTCTTACATACCCATATGCTCCATGTAGTGAATATTTACCTACATTTGGGCTACTTTTGGGGTAAATGTAGGTAAATATTCCATACATGGAGCATCTGGGATAGATATCTATATGAACCTCCAACTGGGGGATTCTGTAATATCTTTGGCCCATGTTTGGCGGAATTCCCAGACTTACAGGAAGACTCTTCCATGTGCATTTGGATGTAAAATGTAGATGTGGTCGTCGTTCAACACATTTATTGCATCTATCCCATGAACTGCCCTTCGAACTTTGTTGGTAACAAATCACCCTGAATCGACACCGCTGCCGAGGTGATGGAGTTGGTGAATTTTGTTCAGAAGTTGAAGGAACCCAGCCTAATGCCCAGCTTTCTCCCTGATCCTTGACTGATGGAAGGTGCTGAAGAATTGCTGGTGGTGTCAAGATTGTTGGATTGGATCCAATGCTAGATGTTTTTGTTCGTGCTTTAGGTTTTGTACAGATAAATCATGTGTTTTCTATGTGTTGTTTTCTTTTTTTAATTGGGGGGGAAATTTTGTTTTTAGTAGGAATGATCACATTCCAGATGATTTATAGTTTAGGCTTGACCACTTGAATGCATTGTACATCGCTGAGATTTCTCAGCCATTTGCCGCTCCAAAATGCAATGACATGAATGGATTGTACCCCAGGCTCGCGTCCCTGACAGCACATGAACAAGTGTTTTAGGTTGTTGTCCCAACATGTGTTTTGGGTTTGTTTTCTCCATGTTTTCTCCAAATGTGCATGTTCTTGTTCACCGCCTTTCAAGATGTGGGGAGGAGTCAATATATATATATATATACTAAATGTGCTGAGATGAATGTTCTCAAGGGTACTGGTGTTGATGACGAACTGCCAAATTGGAATGATTAGGGTATGGTCAGGGAACGCCGATCCCCCTAATAATAATGATCATCATCGTACTAAGACATGTTCACCGACCATGTGGGGGGCATACTCTCCGGCAATCAAACATGGTTTGCTGGAAAATCCCCAATTTGGTTCGATGATTTTCTCAGCTGTAAACGGCCGGCCATGTTTCGTGACACCGACAGCGAAGGGTAATCATCATTTAATTCCGGGATTCCTCATGTTGTTTAAATCCTCATCTTCCTACATCAATTAATCCCATGCCAATTTTAAACATTCCCCAGAAACCATGCTTTAGGGAATTAACCATGATTGTCCCATCATTTTTCCCCATGGTTTTCTATAACCAAGGAGATGTCCACGACCAATGATGTGGTCCGTCAAGCCATCATCCCCTTGTCGCGCAGAGGGGATACAGGCCGCAACTGCCGCAAGGGATACCCATGGAGTGACCCTGAGACCCGGGGGGTAAGCCGTTGAGAATAGCCTTTGGGAACTACCCAAAGTCAAACGTGGCAATGGAAAATCTCCTATAAACATCTATAAACTGGGTTTCTTTAATGGAACAACAGCTGTAAATAGGGGGTGAATATGAACCTATAGGAAGCCACATTAAGATTCACCCTGAGAATAATGTCAAGTCAGGGTCAATAATCTCCCCCTGATTAGACAAACCCTTTTTCCATCTTTTGCCCCAGATTTTGGGCAATACTAGAGGCTAAATGTGAACTTAAGATTAATCCTCACAAAAAATCGAAAGGGATAGTTTTGGACTTCGACATATCTAACATTCACAATGTTCACCCCTATTTGGGGAATGGGTGGCTTATCTATATCATTCCATGCCGAGTGGTTCTGACCTGTGTTTAGAACATGAGAAGGTCTATAGTCATTGGAGTACATAGCAGTCATAAATCCGACATATCAATGAACATGCCACCAAATTCCAGGTCATGATTCGGTTGTGATGATGTATGATCTACGAATACTTTAAAAATTCATTCCCCTAGCTTTCCAACCCAACAACAGTAGGGGTTCCAGGGTTCCGGTTTCATTCGAGGGTTGTTTGGCTTGGCAACCAAATAATATATCACTCCCTGACCCAGATTTGAAAGCAAACAGGCACTGCTGTTAGGGGATATGTGGAGGTTTCCTAAAATGGAGGATCCCCAAAATCATGGGTTTCAACACTAAAATGGTTCTAATTTGGATGATTTGAGGGTACCCACATTTTAGGAAACCTCCATATATTATATAATAAACTGTATACTATATACACATACAAATCATACATGTATATATACATACGTATGTACATATATATGTATATGAAAATATATGATGTAGGTGATTTGCTACCATTAGTATCAATCCCTGACCAATCTCAACCCTGGCTTGAAAAATCCCCGCAGGATTTGCGCTGGCCAGCGTTTGGAGTGGAGGACGCCCACCCGTGGCGACGTGGGACGTCCACCCGTGTGAAACCCTGAAGGATCCATGCTACCACGTATCACATTATATGATTAATATGATTTAAATATATATATAATATTATATATGATTGAATTGTATGTATGTGTATATATATATATATACGTATATACACTATGTCATATATGGCTAATATCGCGTGTATTTATAATATATATATATATGTGAATATGATTAAATATGCAATGGATCCGTTGAAAAGACGTGTTTGACATTTACTTGACATAGCCCTTATCTAAAGTGAACACATACAGTGACTCTAACTCTGACTCTCTCTCTCTCTATATATATATATACATATATATATATATGTGTAACACAGCCTGTTTCCATGCCCAAAAACACACTGAACATGTACTTGAAGCCATGAAGAAATTTCGGGCAAGTCGTGCCACATGGATGGACGCTCCTTATCTAACGGCGCTTTGCAAGGCCTTTTTGTTTCAATGACTTGTGAAAATCGACCCAGAATTTAGTTGGCAGATATTGTTCATTGTTCGTTGATGAGTTGTTCATGTTTCACCACGTCGCTTCAAGTGTAGTTTCCTTTTGCGGCTTGGGAATCCATTTGGGAGAGTATTCCTAGGATTAAATCCCGGGGATCAACTTTACAACACCATCATTGCACACAAAACATCACACAATTCTGATACGCCCATCATTACCCGTCCGTTTTCCATATTATGACTGGTTGGCAGTTGAAATATTCATTGGATTGGTTTTCTGGGAAATCTTACTTGGTAAACCAGGTAAACCATGGTTTTTATTATCAAATTGAGGTGTTTCCTGTATTTTTTTCACTTAAACCAATCCAATGAAAGATTGGCTATTTTCCATCCTAGAGATGATCGCCAGGAGCCCCGAGACCGCCAACCAAGATGGTGACGCATGCTTGGGATGCTTGGCACCATCATGGCGCCATGTGTATAATTTTTTTGCTCACCATTTTTAATGGCTTAATCCCTTCATCTTGAAATTCAGTGAATTCCCTAATTTCACCATTGTTGCAGTTGCTGGTTAAAGACCAGCCCGCCAACAAATCCGAAATGTTCAAAGGAAAATCACCAAATGTTCAGCCAAAAACCATCAATAAGTTCTATCAAAAACATGTGTTTTTGTTCCAGCTTCTCATCCCCAACATCCAAACAAGTCCCAGCTTCTCTCAAAAATCCCCAGGACCTTGGGATATTAATATACCCAACATCCCAGATTTCATGGGTGAAAACACATGAATCCCAAATTGTCATTCCAAAATCCAACAATCAACCCATGAAAAACAACATGTTTTTCCAGGTGTTCATCCCCAAAATCAATCCTTTACCAATTATAGATCAGTTACACAACCCCACGAAAATGGAATGATAACATACAATATATAACCCCATTTATAACCTTAAAAATCACCATTTATACCTGGAATTTCTAGGGCCTTAACTGCACCATGGCAGCCTTAGGATAACACCTTCAGTCACCTGGTCGCCTCCATCGTGGCGGATGCCATGGGTGTGGCCACCTACAGTGGCATCGCAGCGCAGCTTTGCAGCGAGCGGCTGCCAGAGGTTTTGGAGGACTTGGAGCAGTTGCATCGAAGGAGTCACGTGGCAACGGAAGGGCCCGGTGGCGCCCCAAAAATGGGTTCAAGTATGGGTTATACACGTTTTAAACCACTAATTAAGCGGGATGGACAAACTAGAAATGGGTTCGGTGGGTATTGTTTTATGGCAGTATGATGTATATTCAGTTTTGTGTATTCAGTTGGTTATATATGTATAATGATATTGTGATATATTGTGAAATTTATTGTTATTAATGTGTGTGTGTGTGTTTGGGTGGGGGGTTGGGCGTGGAAAAAAACGGAGGCTGAGGCAGAAATGGAATCAACAAAAAAGTCGGTTGGATCATCAACTACTGGTATTGTCTCCAATCCAGTGTATGAATGGGTGAATTGAAACATAGAAAGTGGGACATGTCAATCTTCAAATAGGTGTTCTGTTTTTTGCTTAGCTGGATCAATGGAGAGTGGTATGGGTAAAGTCATGTAAATTGACTGATTGGGGCACCATTTTGGAGCCACAAACGGTTTGTTCTTTTCAGGGTTTGAAGCAAAAACCATCCATTTTTTTGAAGGGTTTGGTGGATGGTGAAGTCACGCATAGTTATAGTAATGTCATGTCATTTGAAGCAGCAAGGGCAATGGTTAGAAAGAGCATATAGTGACATGGAGTTTCTATAGAAAGTTCCACGTGGTTCGATTTTTTGGGATGTGTTAACATGTTTTGATGTTTTTAAAGAGTTGTGGGGACCCGATTGGGAGACAGGGACCTTAGTTTTTTTTGATGGGACGGACCAACTGGCAGGGATACAATTAACATACATTTACATAGGCCACTGATAAAGCAGAGGAACATGTCTCATTTGATTGTACTATGATCATATTCAACATTTTCAATATTCGCCGAACTTGTTTTTCCGTACTGGTGCTTCAACTTCAAAATCACATACACTTTGGAGATTTGGTGTGGAGGAAGAAATATGGGACCGATGGGGGCTCTGCAGCCAGGTTCTGTTCGGCCGAATCGGTATCCCACTGGAAAGAATCCCTATTAGCCAGCCCCTAGGAACAAACCACTGGTTTGTCCTAGAATCATGAGTGTATACCATTATACACCACAACGTATGGCCACAGTGTACTTGGATCCAAAATGATAATGGTATCATTTGATCATTAACCATTAAACTATCCATTTCTACCACTGCAAACAAACGAACAAAACAACCATTTGGATTTGGGAGATGTTTTAAAGATACATAATAAGACACTAGAATTTGGTCGGTATATCAAACACGGAATCTGCTAATCATTCTCATTAAACTAGCATTAAACTATACATTGAATCATGGGAGATGTTGATAATACAATGGTATGTTTAAGAAAAAATCATCATCCACCATGATCATTGAAAATATATGTTATCATTGAATCATTATCATTAGTCCACCATGATCAACAAAAAACTCGCGAATCTGCTTGCAGTTGCGATTCCTGGTGGACTGCTGAGGTCAATATTGGATTTGTGCCTTTTGCAGCTGGGTTTTGATTCAGAGGACGGCCCTTATTAATTGAGCACCATCCAAAAAACAACAAGATGGGCAATTGTCCGAGCGATCTATTTTTGCCATTATATACTGTTGATATCATTATGATTCATATTGTTACTCTATTAGTATCTATCATGATTGATACTAGTAGAGCAGTATCTATTACCCTGTGGCTATTTAACATAGCCATGGAAAATTGCTAATTTTGGATGATTTTCCCATTAAAAACCTTCATTTATAGGGGATTTTCCATGGCTATGTTCAATAACCAGAGGGTAATGGTGTATACTACAATCACAGTTGTGACAACGGTATGTAACGGTTGCATCCCCACTTTTGTCATCTTTTGTCATCACTCGCACTTCAAAAGGTCGGCCGTCATGTTGGCCTCAAACATTTGGAGGTTCAGAGGTTAAGGGGCATGGGTTTTGGGCGGTACAGCCAGGGTTACAGCCCATATAAAATCCTACAAGTTGGGATCGAACTGATATAAATCCTGTGATTATGGCCATTTATTCAGTGGGACTGCAGCCCAAGTACCCTACAACAGTGGAGTTTCGAGCATGAGAGGAAGGAAAACTGGTCAGCCCTAGTAGGTGCCGCCGTATAGTTGAACAAAATCCAACAATCCAGAAAATACCCGGAGCGAAAGCAGACATATTTATATTACATTTATATTTATAACATCTAGAAATATCCAGACATATTTGAGGGCGGATGGATTTGCGTTGCTTTCCAATGGCAAGCCTAGCAGTACAGAAACCTGTTGTGCTGCTAACATAATTATGATGGATTTGTCCAATATGCAACAATATGCAAGATCATTTCCCAGGTAGACAACCATGGATTTCCATAGCCGCCATAGCTGGAGGGATCCCCATCGAGGTATCAATCAGCACTCCTGCATCTGTAGCGGCTTCGGCATCGAGCCCATCTTTGGCACTCCGCAGTATGATGAATGGGATACCAAGCGAAGGGACTCCGTCACAGGCAGGGCAGACACAACAACTTGGGCATTGAAAATGGCCAGTTATAGTGGATTTTTCCATAAAAAATGGTGATTTTCCATAGCTTTTTGTATGTTTACCAGAGGGTAAGTGGGTATGCGATTATGTAAAGTTGATGTTCCCTTCTTGCTCTTGTACTCAGTTTTTTTTTCTGAAAATAGGGCTGCAATGGGGAATTTCACGTGTATATTTTTGGAGGTAGAAGCAACAAGATGAACTCATCTAGTAATAAATAGGAATTCACCCAAAGGCATGGCAATTGCTGATCGAGAAAATGTGGTTTAACACCTCATTGGATTTGGGGGTTATACATGCTTATCCCGTTATCCCATTTTTGAACAAAGCCGTGCCATTGCTTCAATTCCACCGTTTGAATCACTTGAAAAGATAGGAAAAAAGGTATGAACATTCCAATTTGATTATATTATATTACTACTAGTTTGGTAATGTTAGTACCGCAAGGGCCCACCGGTTTCTTGGTTATAGCCCCATCTGACTACTTCAATATCACCACAAATCCTCGAATTTGCCCGAAGTCAACAAATTTATCTATCATTTGGTGGCCCAAAAAAGTGTCGCATTTGTAGGATTTGACCAACCGCAATGGCGGCACTGCAATCCGCAGGTGACGTCTTTCCCCTTTGCAGCTGCTCACATCCCAAGTATTTCAACTCCTCGCCCAACGAATGCGCGCCTTTGCGGGAAAACTTCATGGCTACTTTATGGGGGATATGTGTGTAGTATGGATAGGTTATTGAATACATCCCCAACTCAAGAAGCTCGATTTGAGTTTGTCCAAAGTTGAGATATCTGAAATGGCCATCAATTAAGGGGAACATGATATTGTTGCAATTCTGTGTAAGTGGAATTCAAGTCCCTGCCATTTTTTGGGGTGCCCCATTTTCCTATCGATGGTCATCCTCCCAAGCCGCCAGTCCATTGAGCGCCCGTGGGGATGATTCGGAAAAAATCAAAAGACCCAGTCCATTTGTAGATCCACGTGGGTCTTAAATCGAGTCTTAAACATATGGTATTGGGGGTTAGCTATAGTCTCTTGTCGGCCCATCATCAGTTTGAAGGCAAGAATGATGGAACAGAGCTTTTGGATCGGGTTCCCCATGGAAGATGGGACAATTGCGTGTTGGTCTATGATCTACGTGCAACAAGACTCTTCAAAAAATGCGATTACTTAAATGACATCGCCTTTGCTGCTATCGGTAGCTCCAGTTGAATTTACAGCCCACGAGCCAATTAAAAGGGAAGAGCCCAAGATATGCAAGATGCTGCTCACGCGGATAGTTGAAAAAAAAACATGATCTGAAGAGCGCTGATGTTTGTTGAACCCAAACAAAAATGAACAACTCGTGCCTTTGGAATTTTTTTTGGGTGAAAAGGTGAATATATGGCATGTGGCTCATGTTTTCACTACACAAACAAAAATATGATTTCTGGCTTAGTATACTAAAACTAATTACCAATTTTTGTGGGTCCATTGGCTCCCCCAATTGTCGATCTTCAGCCATAAATCTGAGGAAATGAACAAGTTCGATGACATGATCCACTTGCTTCATTGCCGCTGAGTTGGTTTTCGCTTGGGGTTCAATCCATGAGGGATACCGTATTTTTTTGTGGCCGTTGCATGGGGAAAATAGACTGGTCAATCATGGGATGTTGTTTCAGAAAATCTATTGGGAAGACTGCGAACGATGCGAAAAAAACTCGTGCAGGATCAAACGTTTTTGTTGTTGGTTCCAACAAAGTTTGTATATTGTATTATTGATTGAAAACACGAGAAAACAAGGACCAATTCATCATCCAGGTCTACTACAGTATATCCATCTATATCACATAATTGGCTGCAGTAAAGGAACCCCACATTTTGGTGCTTAAAAGCAACATTGTTTCCTGTCGTTGTTTCCTTGAATTGAATCACGCCAATGACACCATTGCCATCTTCCACCAGGGCCACATAGGGCCACCATGTCTACGCCAGAAAGGGTAACTTTGTCAGTGGCTTACGTTGGAATCTCCAATTTCTGGGTTGTCACATACTCACAGAGCACACATATCCTGTTTGTTTTTGTTCTACACGTTTTTTTGTTTGTCAACCATACCCGCTATGACTTTGAACATGTATGCATTTCTATGCGTGAATTTACGTATGTTTACTGTAGATGCTATCACACATTGACACATGTATTGTCTACACAATATCAGTTGTTGCGTCATTTGGTAACGAAAGGTAACTGTTCAATTCGATATTCTTGCTACATTTGGAATCATTTGGATGGGTGTCTCTACATTATGTGTATGTGGATACATGTATATGTATACGTATGATTTACGTATGTATGTGTATGTATATCAACGAATACATATACGTAAGTTATGTATACATAAATATATCTGGCCAATTATAAAGCCTTTGCTTGCCCACGTCACCATAGATGATGGTCAGTAAGGCTAACCTTTCAAATCACACGATAATTCGGATGTGTGGTTTCTTAAACATCCTTCAAGTAAAAGTACAGAATCTGTAGGTACTTCATATTGTGTAATGTATACACTATTATACATTGACACTCAAAGTACCTACAAACATCTGAACAAGCACAATGTTTGTGTGACCAAGACCCCGTTTCCTTTTTTAATGGGCTTCATGAGGGTCTAGGTATAGCTATAGGTATCTGTCATCGATGAGGTCAAATTCCCGACTTCATTTTGGTGGCATCAGTCGACTACTACTTCCAGATCTTCATGAGGATCCGAGACTGCAAAAACCGCCCTCCTGGGCGGTTGGGCCCCCGTTTTCAATGGTGATTTTACGGTGATTTTTGATGGTGATTTGATGGGATTCTTGGGTGATTTAATGGTGATGTGATGGGATTTTAGCTAAGTTGGTGAACATAGCTCAGACCGCTGTGCTGTTTGTGGCAGAAATATCGAAGATTATGGAACTAGTTGCTGAGATCGGCCAGCAAAGATACCTGACAAGACAGCACCTTGCAATATTGTGAGACTTTGGTCATCAAAGATGTCAGTGGATCACCCATTTGTAGATGATTGTCCTATTACAAATGGAGATTGTTCATTGCCCAGATAGTTTTTTTTTCGCAGGTTTCTGGGATGATTGTGAAATTAGGGTTAGGGGCTGGGTTCTTGCAACGTCATGATGTGCAGTTCTGATGGGTTTATAATGGTCTATATTCCACTTATGAACTAGACTATTTTGGTTCAACAAGCCTGGGACCGTCAAAGCGTGAGCGTGAGACCACCGTCCAATTCTAGATAGTTACCTGTTTTTAAACCCATGTGTGCCAAGTTGGCATGTACTACTCCAGAACGCTTCTTTCAGAAAGTGGTGTCCCATTTTAAGAACACATGCTACTTCACATGTTTTATTTTCTAGTCGAATTACAACCGCCCCTAGCCACCGCTACTATATGTGATGGATTGTGATGGTGTATTATAAATGTATATAACATCAATATCTACATATATATATATATATATATTATACATGGACGCCCCAAAGCTGCCCAACATATGATGCCAGTGAATTGGCATAACACCCGAAAAATGACGCCAGCAAATATCCTACCCATGCCATAGAGCTGCCCACGTGCAGTTACTGGAATGAAGCTCATTATAATCCCCTTTCCATGGGATGGGGATAGGGATGGATAAGGACTCTGGAGTGATTCTATCATTTTCTAAGAGGTTTCTCTTGTTAACATTGATTGTTACTTCCAGTTGGAATCCACATTTGGGGTGGTGAAGCCCCCCTACTTACAAGGTGATTTGTACACCGATCAACTATAGTCATCATCACCACAATCCCTAGCTAATCTAGTTGCAAACCAACTTAGCTAGCAACCTAGGGCACCCCCAGATTATCATTGGTTATGCCCATTTCATCCTCATTTGTGTCCCTACACGTTGATGGTTAAATCCCCATGTTTGTTGGTGAATTCCCTATGTTAATCCCCATATCTTAGGACATCCTAGGTATAATTACAGTTTAAACCCATCAAAAATCAAAAAAATCTCCATAAATCTCCCTATATTCCTCAAACAAAATCCCCTGCCTCATCTCCCGATCTTCATCCCCAGCCTCTCCCGGCGCGGAAAGGGCGTGGTGCGTGGCGGAGTTGGTGGAAGCCGAAACCTGTGGCATTTCCTCCGTCGCTTCCACCGCAGAAATCATGGGGTGAAATCTTAAGGAACCTATGGCGACCCATGGAACTCCAAATCGACCCTTTGGTGATTTAACCATAGGAAAATGATGATTTAATGGGATTTGATAGGGATTTTAATGGGATGAATGGGATCTACCCTGTGGTTATTTAACAGTTCGCCATGGAATAGCTGACTCATTTTGGATGATTTTCCCAGAAACCTCCATTTAGTTCGGGGATTTTCCATGGCTATGTTCAATAACCAGATGGTAATTATAGCCAATTTACATAAACCAAACCTGGAACTTGTTCTATGTTACAAATTGGTAACTCCCAATTTGTCAGGGTTGGGGGTGGAGTTGGGATAATAGTTATGATGCTAAGCTCCATCAGTTGGGATAGAACCCCTATAGCTATGGTGATATGTCCAATTATAAGTGGAACTGCACCCCCCGGTTTAGTAGGGATTGATGACACAGAATACTGAATGAGGATCCAATGAGACACCTTGGATATCAAGTTTGAATCGAGAAGCTGAGACTGATTGAATCATGGGAATTTAACGGATGGTGTACTTGTGTACCTAAATTTACCAGAAATTGGTAAATCAAATTACCAGATATTACCAGGTTGCGTCAATTTAGATCAATGTGATATGCCTGAAATGTACATGTATCAGGATTCTAGATCTTACCACTACTATCAGATCGATTTTGCAATCCAGTTGGGTTTCAACCCAGGACCTTGGAAGCTTCACACTGACACCCAATGGGATTGTATCCCGTGTGTTCACATACACATGTATAACACATATATATATATTATATACACATGTACCATAATTATATACGTATTTTTTGCTCCAGCATCTGAGTCTACGCTCGTGCCGCAACATGCACTGCACACAGGCCTAAGTTGACAGATGCGGCTGAAAGTCCGGTATATACGTATATATATATATATATGTTCAAACATGTTCAAACACATATGTATGTACTCTGAGTACAGTATGTGATTTGGTACTTGGTGGATGTGCCACCTTGTCCCTAATACTGAATCCTCTGACAGCGATTATTTGATGCAATCTATTTAACCTGTGGTTTGACGTTTCAGATGGTGTTTTGTTTGTCCATTCTAGTTTCAGTTGACTACCCTCTGGGAATTTCACACAGCTGTGCTGTGGAAAATCACCATCCTTGGTAAGTTGTCTTACTTTCAGGGGCCATGTTCCCCATGTTCCACATGTTAGCTTTGTCACTCAAGGTGATGAAGATCCATTCCGAGGTGTCGCGGAATGGGACGCCGGGTACGCTTTTCAAAAAACCAAACAAAAGGCTTTGTTACTTTTTGTTGGAACATATTTATAGATAGCACATCATATTTCTTGGGGGTGATCATGGGTTTCTACAACATGTCTTTTGAATCTGGATCCATTTC
The DNA here is from genome assembly GCA_003297045.1 of Symbiodinium sp. clade C Y103. Lineage (NCBI taxonomy): Eukaryota > Dinophyceae > Suessiales > Symbiodiniaceae > Cladocopium > Cladocopium sp. clade C. Next base: position 143,249 of record BGPT01001151.1, on the reverse strand, counting down.
TTTTTTGTGGTTAGACATGCACAGATCACAGACATCACACAACTGGATCATGGGAAAATGCACAGCAAAGCGCACAAATCAATGGTAAAGAACGGTAAATACTTGATTTCCCGTAGATTTTCCCTTAAAAGAACAAACACGGTTGAAATCATGCAATCCAGGGGGAAAATCAGGTGTGGGTTGTCACCTGGTTTCAACACGGTTTCGGGTTTCAAACTACCCAGTTCTTGCGGGATGGTATGATCATCTATGATATGTTTTAAAGGATTTCAATGGATTTACCCTATGGTAAACGTTTACATAGCTATGGGAAATCACCATGCTATTGATGGGAAAATCAACTATAATTGGCCATTTTCAATAGCAAACTGTTAGTTTGCCAGAGGGTAACTTCACATATTTTCAGATACCCATGATGCTAACGGATTCCCTTGTGGGATTGATGACATCTATTAACAAGAAAAAACATGTTCTGACATTTTCACATGTTGGAAAGAGCCTTCACCACAGTGGGTCACCACTTGCGCCTTTGATCGCCTTGGGTGTTGGACAATCCTCAATCGACTGAACAATGAGGTGTATAATGACTGAACATGAAGACTCCACATCTGAATCCTACCTTTGAGGTTGACAGTATCTTTCAATTTAATCTGAACATTTCTATAATATGTAGATTACCCTCTGGTAAACTAACATAGCTATTGAAGATGGCCATTTTTTAATGGGAAAATCCACTATAAATGGCCATTTTCAATAGCTATGTTAGTTCACCAGAGGGTAATTACTTATGATTACTTTGTGTTTAAAAGAAAGGGTACAGATTACGCACCGTTGATCCGTAGGCTTCACCCCACATCGAAAACGTCTCCTTGAGGAGCTGCTGGATCAGTACTACAACGAACTTTCGCGTTTGGATGTCCGAGCTTGTAAAGCCAGCCGAGCGGAGGACGCTAACTGGGATGTACTGCTTGGGGTGGTGGCTTAAGCTTTGCACATCCTTTATCAAGGGAATAAAATCTGGGGATATCTGGAATAATTGAGATATTTTGAAGTGACCCTCTGGTTATTCATCATGGCTTGCTGGAAAATCCACCATTTGGTTCGATGATGTTCCCATTGCCCATTCTTCTTGGGGTTTTCCCGTAGCCCGCTATGTTTGAAAACTACTGGAGGGGAGGTCAGATTTACCACCAAGGCTTGGCAGATTTCATGAGGTGAAAAACATCCTGGGATTCGGACTTGGAAAAACTTTTACAAATCCCCGAAGTCAATGGAGGTTTATAGCTGGGAAAATCATCTACGAAGGGTACTTTTTTTTGTACAAAGCCTTGTGGGATCTTGTGTACCTAGCCACACGTGTGCACAGAAATGGCAACGGAGATTTACGGTCGTGGCGATGGTCATGTCTTGGATGTATGTTCAGAAAAAAACAGTTCTTTTCGGCTATTGGAGGCTACCGTACAATGGTGAGGTTGTTGTTGGTTTTGCTGTTGTTGCTGGTGTTGCTGGTGTTGCTGTTGTTGCTATTGATAATGTTATTGATAATGTTATTGATAATGTTATTGATAATGTTGTTCTTCTTCTTCTTGTTGTTGTTGTTGTTGTTGTTGTTGCTGTTTGGGAGTCCCAAACCGTGCTACAGTATGGGATTTAAGATTGGCAAGAAAGGCCCATGGTTCGATGGTTTTTGAGGAACAGCATCATCGGTGAAAAAACAATGTTTTGAAAAAGGCAGGTACCTTCTGTTAAACGATGTGTTACAGTAGCCATGGAAAAAATGTAAGTATAAAATCTAAAATCTTAAATCATCTATAAATATAAATACAATAGATAATGAATTGGCCATCTTCTGGTTTACTGGAGGGCAAATCATTCTTAATGCATCAAAGTTTATCACCCATTGACTCACAGATGTGGCACATTTTTCTCTACGCGCTGGGTACATTATGAGATACCGTCATGTCTTCTTGAAGTGCACAACCATGTGGAAAACATGTCAACAGACCGGTATCATGCTTTGTGAGCACTGGAGTTTCCAAAGAACATCATTGTCTCTCACCACGTCTCTTCCCAAGAAACAGAGCATTGTGAGCACGAATAATACCACAGAGTCAGTCGTTGAGGCACTACCCTGTAGTACTAATCCTGATACCCTAGAATTGCCAATGTTACACCCAGATCCCGCTCTTCTTCAAGCCGTTAGTCCAAAAAGCAGGATAAAGCCATGATCCTCTACCGCATTCGAAATGTGGATGTTCCTTGTCCACAACTGTGGCAGCTGGCACAGTGGCACCGTATATTCATCGCCATTTCTTTCAGTGGAAGCAGCCCGTTGACATGCGCATCAAGTGAAATAATATGGGAGTGTAAGGGCAGAACTTGGGGGAAATAAGCAATCAACCTACAACATTTACTTGGGTCTGTTCTCAGACTAGGGATACCTCAAAATGGCAGGGGCACACAGATTAAGTGAAAAGGCAATGTTCATGGGGAACATGATTATTAACAATCAAATTCTATCAAATTCTTGGGTGCCCTATTTTCTGACAAACCCACTTGCAACTGTTCTTTCGTCTGCAGATCTGTCGATGTGCGACTAGGGGTGAAACCACTAGCATTTTGGGTCCTGGAAATTCACAGGTAACATCTGGCTTTTATGTGAGTAAATTACAGCAACCACACTGGTGGAATCTTCCCAACCTGGGCTTATTGTGTGTTTTGGGAAGAATATAGTATTCTCATATCAAATACCCTCTGGTAAACTAGTATAGCTATGGAGAATCACCACTTTTAATGGGAAAATCCACTATAAATGGCCATTTTCAATAGCTATGTTAGTTTACGTAGATAATTGGATCCAAGCGGTCCCAAAGATGTGATTTCATCCTCTACATCACATGATGGTTTGGGGCTGTTGAAGGGCGGGGAAATTGATTGGTTATGGATGATTATGGTGAACATTTCTCCAGAGAGTGTTTTTTTTTCTATTCATGTATGTATGGTTTGTTATCTATGATTATATACGCATGTCAATAGTTATGTAAGATATACACAGCTTCATAGTTCAGAATGATTGAAACCATATTATGCGGTTTGTATATACATGCATATAGTATATATTTATATATACATTGTTTGACATGTACGCACGCATTGTAATGTATTACCATATGGCATTGTTTTGGCAGATTGATGTAAGAGTATGATACAATGCTGAGCTAACAATTGATAAGACTTGGATTTGGGGGATGACGTGGTGTAGCTACACTAAACTCATTCTCAGAGTTCAGATTGGCTTCAAGTCCTCAATGATGTTTGTTGTTTGGTTTTTTCTAAGCAATTGGATAACTGGAGTATACGTTTCTTCAGAGATTTTTTGGATGTCGTACGGTATATAGATATCACAAGCCAACCCAAGTCCAATCCCTAGCACCCCAGGCGTTCAATGCTCGTGGCTTGGCAACGAACTTGATGACTTGGGGATTGGGTGAATCCCACATCGAATGGAACTCATGAGTTGACAACACTGTTGAGATGTATATAAGCTATTGCAAATGGCCATAGAAATAGTGGATTGTCCCATAAAAAATGGTGATTTTCCACAGCTATGTTAGTTTACCAGAGGCTAGATTGATCACTAAGAATTGTATTTTCTGCTGTTTTGATACATGGGATTAACCAAAATGACACATTGTTTGGGGAATGCGTGACTCCAAGATGAAGCTCTTCCTGCATCTCAGTGTCTACGTGCTTCTATGAGCATATAAGCCAAAATTGGATAGCTGCAATAATTGGATGGCTACTGTAAATATTCAACATCAACTGGAATCTCCCGAATCTCTGGTTGTCAACAAATGTTTGATATCCATGTTTTGTATACAAACTATTGGTATATAAAGATTATCAAACATGTCCCATCTCTTGGGTTTTCCTAGCTGTTGGTATCTTCACCACCAAACGGGGCTTCTTAGAAGTCCCGAAGATCCCAGGTTAGAAGCTGAAGAGACTGTAGACGAAAAGCGTTGGTGGGACATCATCAATGATGGAAAGATCACCAGGAAAAATGAGCTACAGTAATGTTGCGTAGTGTTAGTAAAGCAATCATAAATCACCATATTTTGATGGTTGGAATCCCACCTATTGATGGTGGATGTTTGGGACGGTGGATCCTATTGCTTTACTAACATTGAGATGGTGTTTTTGTCCCCCCCCATTTTGGTGAAGTTCACAGCAGTTGTTTCTTGATGGGAAAACACTGATGAGTGGGATAGTGAGGCAGTAATGATCACTACGTCTTTTTTGTGCGGAACCACTTACGTCATTTTTGTGCGGAACCACTTCAGTATGATCTCAACAGTTATGAATTAGCGGCATGAGCGACACTACCACCCACAGGACAAAAAGATGAAACCGGATCTAAACATTGTCTTGTTGATTTTGCAGCACCATACTCAGAGGTTTTCAGGGGAGCTTGAAATGAAACATAGTCATGTTTACAGCTTAAAAATCAGAAGGAGGAAACCATCCCAATGATATATAACGAATTGATCAATTAGTGTTGTTTCTTATCATCATTGACATTTAATGATTCCTATCATTATATATATATATATTATATTATGAGTAATAGTTGTATTGATTAATTCTTATCTATCTTGTCTTTGTTTCATCTCATCTTATCTATACTCCAAGTCATGACTGGCTCTCAGGTTTGCAGTGGCTCATCTTTGGTAGCCAGGCACGGTCTTTTCCATAGGATCTGGGTTAGGGGCAGTGTTCATAAACCGAATTGAATGGTACTTGAGCGGGATTCGACCATCAATCATAGAGGATTGAAAGGGCTAATTAACCATGAAAGATAGTACCACTTAAATGTTGTTTTGTTGATGATTTCTTCTCAAGATATGCTACATGAAATATATTGGGGATTTTAAGAGTCAATTGGAGGAATGCCCACAAACCAGCCACTAGACGGGAACATCACCATGCAAAAATCCAATGCAAAGTATATAGCATCCCCCCGAGTAGATAGGAACTTTGGAAGCCTGCAAATTATGCTCATTGGATTGGTTTAAGGGAAAAATTACAGGAAACCATGGATTTTCCCATAAGATATGGGGGTTTCCGGTTTCAATTTTCCCATTAACCAATCCATTGAATTATGGACGAAACATCATCTGGAACATCATCGGAAACAAGTTTCGGTATCTTTTTTGGGACCCATTGAGACTCCTATAAACATTGATGGTGGATTTGTGCCATCTCAAATAAGGAATCTCGGATACCCATCATTGTAATTGTAATTGTAATATAATTCTATCATATTCTATGGTTTTCAGATACATATAGGATCATATAGGAAAACCATCAGTGGATTTACCGTGATTTACGAAGTGATTCAGTGCAATGGCTTCGGACATTGCTAGCAGAAGCTACCTGAGCGCGATCTTCCCTTAGCTAGTGGACATGGTTCCCTCATCAGGAGTGTTTCAGAGCTTTTTTTGACAGTATGATTGATTAGACAAAAGTAGGAAGGATTTGCTAAGAATGTGATTGTATTGTCAGTATTGGATAGTATTGGCCTATCCATTCCTGTCCCTATAGGCCTATAGGCTAAATGCTTAAGATTCTTGAATATGAATCCAGAAACTTGAAATGCCAAGCAAAGTCAAAAACATATGAGTTGGAACAGATTAGATGGTTGCTTGCCGACTTAGGCTGGCATGTTCCACGGGTACCCGGACAACCCTTGCAATATGAAATGCGCAACCAAACTTGCGATGGCTACATACCGGGAAATACAAATGTCGCTTCAACCACATGTGATGGCGTCGGTCGATGTTTCGTACTCGTAGGGGTATTGTAACAACTGGGGACCCACGTGGACCCACACAATTTGTGATTTGTTTCATACGCAACTTCCATTTCTAGGGTGTAAAGAAAGGTTCGAGCCATTCCCAAATATCATTCGAATAGTGGCGACATCAGCGATTTTCCAGGAACCACCTCCAGCGCAAATCTCTGTATATAGCAGTTTCTTCATCGTTCTTTTAATCGGACATTGTTTTTCTTTCAAAACTTCAATCTGTAAAGCCATGAAACCACGAACCACAAAGTCTGAGCATTCTCCATGAAAACTGGATCTCTGGTGTTTTTGACCATGCTGATGTTTGTTTTGTTGTTAGAGATCCTATGATCCTCCATTTGGGTCTGAAAATGGCGGATATCTCCAATGCCAATGGATTAAAACCTTATGTTCCCTATTATTTCGTGGATACCTGTTTGTGATTACAGTTACCATTAGTTTCCCCATTTAAATAGCATTGTTTCGCAGATATCACCATGAAATCCTCTGATTTGTGGCCAAAAACCTCGCCATTTTTCATTCGATCCTCCATGTGACGCAGGGGTTGTTTAAGAGCTGGGCAGATGCGCATCAACGTGCCAAGATGGTGGGTCGGAGCCTTCGGTGAACGGTGATGGGCAGAGTTAGCCGAGTCAGTTGCGAGGGGGAAACGGTCATGGAAGCCCCAAAAAAGCGGGAGGCTGTAGAAGGATATCTATCTATCTACCTATCTATGTTTATAGTTTATTTACTTGATTCTAGGAATAGATACGATATTTTTGTTGAATGATTTGTTTTTTGTTTTTTTGCGAAAGTCGTGTGCTTTTTTGGTATGTTGGTTGCCGCGGCGGAGTTCTGTGGAAGCCAGGGTTCAGGCCAGAGTACAGGGGCTTGATGATCCCCAGGAGTTAAGCCTGGGAACAACCCACAATGGGACGATATTACTTTGTACTGGGACAATTCACCAACGGATGTTTATTGATTCAAGAAAGGAGCCATCCATTTTTAATCACCACAGTTTTTGGTCACACTTAAGTGTTCGACCACTCCATTCCAATGGGTGAAGCACATTCTTCAGTCATGATCAAGCAAGTATAGCAACCCACAAACACGTAAGAGACTTAAAGCTGCAGCTACCCTCCAGTAAACTAACATAGCTATGGAAAATCACCATTTTTACTAGGTAAACACACTATGAATCACCCATTTTCCATAGCTATGTTAGTTTACCACAGGGCAAATCCAAATAATTCATGTGTTAAATTTAATGTTCTATCGTTCTATCTTTCTTGGAGGGTGTACGATGTTCACTCCACTACAAGAAACCACATAGTTGTGATGACTGGTCGAAGAATGGCAGCAGGTCAGTAGGCCTGCAAGCATGGCCGGTTGGATATGTTCACACACCTAGTTTGCTGAGCCGATGATTTGGCTAATTTTCCCATAGGCAAATACACTATTTCGGGGGATCTATGGGAATATTTCTTATTTTGGAGGCTTCCTTAAGTAGATGATGTACCTTGGCGAGCTCATCTCCACAGCATCCAGGTGGCTCCAGTTCCTAACAGTACCCCTCTGGGAAGCAATGGAAAATGATCATTTATAGATGATTTTCCCAGCTATAAACCTCCATGTGCAGATATTTTTCCCATTAAAACCTCCATCTATAAGGGATTTTAACCTCCATTGAGTTCGGGGATCTCCCAGCGGGGTCGTCCTCATAGACATGGCATGGCCAAGGATAGCGCGTCGTGTGCAGAAAAGACAAGCTGGCAACACAGGAGACTACATCGTTCCGGTGACGCGGCGGGTTATGACGCTGTAGGTTTTGCGACCAAAGGGAGACGACTGTGTCGTTAATAATTTTGTAACTCCGACCAAAATAGTGATAAATGGAGATTTACCTTACACAAATTTACAAGAAAAATCAGAAACCTTGGTTTTGTATTGACTCTCTTCATTTTGGGATTGCACGAATCGTGTGGACTCCATACCTCACGGGCAAAACTCTACTCAGCAAGCAGCAGGAGATCACACCAACTGGGATTCTGACAGGATCTCGGACAGGGGTCAACAGTCAGGGCTTTGTTTCTCCATTTAAAATTTGCAGGTTTCCCAAGTCATGAGGGTACCCCTGAAATCGTCCAAGTCATAGATGACCATGACTTTTTGTATTGAAACCTATGGTGACGACTGAAACCGCAAGCGGTTTTCACCGAAGGGGGCAAGGTCCAACCTGAGGTTGGAGTCAGTGGGCTGGCAACCACAACAGCAATCAAGTTTTTAAGCAAGAATGATATGTTCATGTAGTTTAGTAGCTATCCATAGAGGAGACTCTGTGGCCCCGCATCAAGAGAAAAAAAACAGGTTTCATAACTGACTAACTACATAGTTCAACCATGGTTTACAGTAGATGTACTGTAATTATATGTCTATTGTCAGACCCGTTTATAAACCAACTTATAACTGAAGGCTCCCACATGCCACATTGCAAGTATCGGTCCCGAGACACCCTCGAGACATGGTTGATTTAGGAACTCACTCAGGCCGTGAGTCAACCTCAGCAGAGCAATTAAAGTATCAATGTACAGATGGAGGTTTCCTCTGGGGGATCACCAAAATCATAGGTTTAAAATGGTTTAAATACTAAAATTGTCTAATGACTTGATATGGGGTTCGCCCCACTTTGGGAAACCACCAGATAACAGGCACAGACACTTATTTGGTTTTGAGATCCTATGTAAGTGTGATCGGTGACTCGTACAGACGGTACCTACACTGCAAGACAGAGCGACAGGTAGATAGGTAGATAGATAGATGATATAATGATATGACCTGTTCATTGCTATGTAGATATAGTCCCATATGAATTCAATATGATATAATACATTATAATACACGTCCGCTTCAGGTGAAGTCGAGATATTCCGGCGGCAGCCAGGGCGTTTCAAAAATCGCCCCTTGGAGTGAGTTTTTTTTGTTGATCAATGCCTCAATTTGTAGCAATGCCAATGGAAAAATGATGGACAATGACCAATTTGGGGGATACCGTAGTTTTAGACATACCTTACAAGGTAGAGGTTTCAAGGTACCTAAAGTGTTTTGTTATATATAGGTCTTACAGCGGTTATAGCGGGCACATCGAAGTCTGATCGGTATTAGACCATATTAGACCAACATATAGCTGGTATGCCCCCCATTGTATGAGTCAGGCCCTGATATTTTGACTTGGTTGTTGTATTATTAATTATCGTTGTCGTCTTTCCTGAATTAACTAATATTAATATTAATTACTGAATTAATTACTATTCTCCAGGGGGTATAGATTTCCCCACATCCCTGAGGACGAGGTGCTTTGCAGATTGCGACGAGGGAGTTCCAACTCACATACGGCCACCCGTCTTGTGAGTCACTGGAGAGAGCGTCGTTGGGCTCCCCCCACGATGAGTACGGGGTAAACCATGGTTGGTACTATTGGAGCAAGGTTCCCAAAATGGCTGCCAAAAGGATACTATTGCAGGTTGAATTCTTGTAACATTCAGCCAGAGGATGGTTTTGGTTGCCAGGAACAGGTGGCATATCCCCAAAAAAACATCCCAGACATTGAAAAGATGCTCATAATTCCGATACATTTCCTAGGATGCACGTCAAGGTAGAACAACCCACGAGTTGGTTGGTGTTTTTTGGGATGCACATCCAAGTATGCGTCAAAAACCAAGGTTGATGATGATTTTGACTATATTGTTTTGTTTTCCTCAGCAACCAAGACAACTGTCCTCCAATTGGTTTAAGGGAACATATACAGGAATTTCAAATTCAAGTCTAAAACGGGGTAAAAACTCCACTGTGTCTGTAGACTGTCCCTTATGCCCCAGCGACCCCCTGCTGAGGACGGCAAGAAGTCCTCCAACAAATCTTCCTCCTCGCAATGGTTGTCTTCCTCCAGCGAGTCATCTTGTGACAGTAGCAGCGCAAGCTTGTGACCACTGGAGGCCGCATGAGGCCGGAGGCCGCAATGGACTTCCTGAGAACCTGCAGGCCATGTGGAAGGCTGAAAAAACATGTGATTTTCAGGATTTTGGTCATATTTCTCAGGGCAACACTCGGAAATGTCTTAAGAATCCAAACTCTTTTTAGGGTCTCCATGAGTCTCCACATTCCATTCCCAAAACCTATTGAAAGCTGGTACTTGGAAACCCCAAGTGTCATTGAACTTAAGACTGAAGAAGAAACCTTTTGCACAGGTTCTCAGGAATTTCCCAACACTGTGCCTGGACACTCAAGGTGTTTGCCGACTTCATCTAGGCAAGATGAAACCAAACAACATGGTCTTATATATGTCATGATATGTCATGAGTATGTGTCCGCAACATGGAGGACCATGGAAATGGGAACTTGAGTGAAATCATGATCATGCTGCGGGGATCTGTGCCACGAAACCTGGGGCTGACCAAAGCTGTGGATCAACGCCTCGAGGGTTCAGGTACCGCTTTTTCATTTGCAAAGAGTGTGTTTTACCATCGGGTTATTTGACATAGCCATGGAAACTCCCCGAAGTAAATGGAGGTTTCTAGCTGGGACACTCATCCAAAATTAGCCAGCTATTCCATGGCGAACTGTTAAATAACCAGAGGGTACCTCTGAATTCCTGGTGCTCTCCCTTCAACCATTCTCAGGGACTGTTTCGCAAATCCAGCGTGGGAAAGGCAATCATTTCAACCATTGCCCCATATTAAATTACGAGAATTGCTTCGTAAAGATCATTCCCCTAAAGAATTGGTTCATGATTGCTAAATTACTCTGGTTGTAGGATGTTCTACCAACAAATGTTGGTATCAGCACCAAGCGGCGTTTTGCTTTGTCCACAATGGGTGGAGGGAGAGCCCTGCTATGGCATTTTTGCCAGTCCCCTGTAAAGCTACGACTGACACTCTGGCGTTGGCTTGCATTGCAAGCCCGCCGTCGCGCAAAAAAATGCTGGGTTTTTGATGGTTTTTGTAGAAAGCCATGTTGGGGTCATTGTGGAACCTGGCTCGCACCGGCAGGTCTGGAAATGGGGTACACCCCATGCCAAACAGACATTTTCGGAGGAAACATGAATATTTACCAGTGGATATGGGAGTAGCCGATTTCAGACAAAGCCAAACTGATGCTTTGTTTGGATCTTTGCTGTTACCCCAATGGCCCTAAATACACAATTTTGCACACTTGGCCGAAGAGTGAAACATTCATGTCGCAGAGAAGACCAAATCAATATTCACAAGAAGCGGTGGGGAGAAGATGCGAACATGAAAGTAGGATATCCATATAAAGCAGCAATGGCAATATCATAGATACCCTCGTTTGATGGCTGATCATCACTTTACTCTGCTATATTCAATGGCCTTGATTTGGGTGTTAGCCGATAGGCTTCCCATACTGGGATCTTACCATTGTTCACGACCCATAGGGAATATGATGATTGTTACAACGGAATACACATACACTCTGCACCCACAATATATTAATACAATACAGTCCAATTCCTTACAATTCATGGTGGCCCGATCCATTTGAATGTTTGCTTGGGCGGCTCTATTTCTGTAAATGACCATTCAAGCATATGCGCCTTAACAAATATTCACTTCTCATCAACCCATGCCATCCACGAGACTACAATATTCGGGAATGCATGAATCAATATATTTAGGAGTATGTAACGTATAATTATAGGTAATTAGATAGAACATACATGAACATACCTCAGGTGGAGCAAATAGAGGTTAGATGGTTTTGCTTATCCTTTGCCATCTCAGAAATTCGCGTGCGCAGGCGTTTTGCCTAGAGCCGTGCCTAGAACCCGTGCCTAGAACCCATGTAAAAAGCAAGGCATAGTAGCCTCGTCGATGGCTTGACAAACTGTAAAGAATGGTGCTTGTCGATATCGAGCATTGCTACTTGGTGCATGGAGTGCGTTCAACTTGAACCCTCCAGTTGCCGATCACTTGGCAAAAAAAAAAAACTCGAACACTGCAACCAAGCATAGGCGCAGTAAACAATCCCTCAATTCATATACTTTGATGATTTTCTCAGCCATACATAGACTAAATAGTTCGGGCATTTCCCGGCGTGTTTGATTACCGGTGGTAGTTGACTTTTTCGGGGTGCCAAAGTGCTTCTGGCTTGAAGATGCCAAGTTACTGGGGCAATGTTGGAGCGGCAATCCTCATGTCAAGCATACCCCACACTCAGGGTCCAATCTATATACTTAATGTTGGGAGCAAGAAGGTACGGAAATTTAATGATATTTGCCAGTTGTTTTGTTTTGAGAAACACCACTAAACACCCACAGTCATGCAGAGTCTAGTGTTGTGGTTTCCTTTCTTCTTGGATGTGCATTCCTGTTGGGAAGTGGTCAGTGACAATGGCGGATGCTCATCCCAGTTGTGCCTTTTGATCCCACTTACCTAGTTGGTTCTATTCCATGATATCTCCTTTCTACATCCCCTTGCTATGTCCCCTAGGTGACCCCATTAACATTCCAAGATATCTCATAAGGTTCGACAAAATTTAAGATTCAAACAAAGACACATATCGGATATACCTTGATCCCCACTATGGCGTTCTTTTTTTTCTCACCTCGCTATTTCATCGGCTCGGCGACGCTGAGGCAGTCAGGCAAGGGTCATATTTGCACTTGCACAAGTCTTTCTGATTCTGGCGCTGGTGGCGGTGGTGGCACCTTGCCACCGATGTCAAAGGATGCTGGGGAAGCCATGGGACGCCGGTGCCATGAAAGATCCCCAGCCCAATGCAACAAGAAGGGATTCACCGGGACCTCCCGGCCCCGGAAATGTCGACGTCCTTTTTTTGAATCTTCAAAACCAAATATTAAAAAGGCAATTGTTTTTCCTTTTTCAACCTTGGTAGCCATTTCAAGATCATCATTTTGTACTGCGTAGGCCAATTCAAAATGAACGAAATTGCATTTTGTTGAGGCGAAACTATCATGTTTTGATCACGTCCGAAACAAAAGTTTGCACATGTGTGTTGATGAAACACATCACATGCCAGCACGGTTTAAAAGTTGTTTTTTTTCTCAAGTCTCATACCAAAAGCCTCTTTTCTCAACTCTTTTCTTGACTTTGCCATATATTTGAACGTATGTTATAATCCAAACCATGATGCTTTGCGTAGAATTATAACCATCATACAGAGAACAGGAACGTTATTAGCCCCACCCCACCCCACCCCAAGCCCACGAAACATGACCGAAGCATACCTTGCACAACATCCAAGTGCACTGTATCAAAAAATGACAACCCTTATGGGGTGGCGAGTCTGCCAAAACCAACAAACGCAAAACCCCGCACAAATAGGGTAAAGTAACGTAAAGGAAGTATGTAACCCCAATATGTTTGTAGTTTTCTTAGCATTAGAGAAGGGTTCAAACCACCGAGCACTTGCCATGATATTTGCCGATTGCCAGTTCACCCCTGTTGATTGATCTTGTTGGAGGTAGTATATGAATATGTACTAACTGGTATAGTTGTGTAATGATCTGTTGGACATTGCTCATGAATAATTAATGACATGTTGGACATTACTTATGATTCATTGGCATTAGTATGAATATTTGGCATGCTAGTGATATGACGTTACTAATATAGATTGGATGAAAATCTAGTGATGACTATAATCAATTGCTACTCTAATTAATCTACATGTTACTACTACTGTCACTACTGTATTACTAATACTATCATACTACAATTGGTGATTGCTATAATCCACTTGGACATCCTGCTCTTAACGAACGAATTTCGGACTGTTGCGGTGAGTTGTGATATATCGCTGCGATCGGGGGCTGTCAGAAGCAGCTTATGGTTACATATATACCGGTGATATAAACCATCAACAATAGGGATTAGAAATAGGGATTGCAACCAATAGTTGATGGTTATATATACCATCTTAAATCCCTATTGTTACATATCCCTTTGGTAGTTTAACATCAACAATAGGGATTTAACCATCAACAGTAGGGATGTGAATTGGGATTCCACCTGGATTTTTCATGGAATTTATGATGGATGTAGCCTATGGGAATTCAGCACAGCTATGGAAAATGGACCATATATAGTTTGATGATTCAGGTATGAAACATGATTATTTTGCATAGCTATGTTAGTTTACCATGGGATAACCATACATTGCCTACGACTTCATTTTGTGAAGGACCTGAAGATGTGAGACCATGGGAATTCATAGCCTGCAACAAGGTGACATGACATGACATTCATTGTTGCTTCAAATCCCATGTTTGCTGACTACAGCACCCTACCCACCCAGTTCCGAACTTGGATATGGCCATGACATGAGAAAGTAATCCAGTATATAGTCTCATCCCGTTTTCATACTAAACACCCCCTTTCTATGGTCCGGAATATGTGGATTTATCTCTACTAAATTCAACCACGGTTGTTGTTGTTGTTGTTGTTGTTGTTGTTGTTGACGAGGTTTTATTGGTGGTCTGGGATTTTAAAACTATTTGTTGTGGGCTACAGTACCCTCTGCTTATTTGACATAGATTATTTAACGCAGCTATGGAGAATCGCCATGGAAACAATTGACAGTAGTTAAATCATCATAAATCATCGAGCTAAATCGGCAATTTCCCATCGCTGATTATGTTGTATAACCGCAGGGTATACCATCATTCCCATTTAATCCCATTGATAAAATTCCGAAAGATTCCATTGAATCCCTATAGTACATGGTTTTACATGGTTTAGTCCTATGTAGGTAAGTCAGGTAAAGGTAAATCATCATACATCATCGAACTAAATGGGCCATGGCTTCCATAGCTATGTCAAAATTCCATCAAGATCCCATTCAATTCCTTGAATCACCATCAAATCCAATTAAATTTCCATGAAAGTCCCATTAAACTCCCCAGAAAGAATCACAATTCAGTCCCATTTTGTCGTCCCAGGAAATCCCCATTGAATCACCATTTCCATTGAGCCTGGGATGCCGAAACCGCGCTAGGTTTCTTGGGCATGTGCTTGGCTCGGCCCTGGAGGCTTCGCAGCTTCTGCCAGCTTAGTGCTGATGCTGCTGCTGGCACTTGTGCCTTGGAATATCTTGGGATGGGCATGGGGAGCAATATTGTATATAGATGTTTATACAAATGTGCTTATATATACTAGTATATACTAGTGTGTATATATATATATATACATATTATATATATATATATATATATATCTGTGTGTGTGCTGGTGGCACCTTGAAATCCCAGCGAACAATCCCACACAAACCACCTATTTTGTTCCATCAGATTCCCAGCTCCAAAGGTTGGGATTCCCGAGTCCGGCACCGGAGTTGCGCCGCCGCAGCTCCAGCGCCTCTTCGGGGCTTCAACGGTGCTGCTGCTGACCGCAGCGGCGACGTTGTACCCCTGGGAGACCCGGCACAAGTGGCAGCACAAGGGGCGAAACAGGGAGTATGATATATGTATATCTAATATATATATATATATAATGATAGTAGTAATAGTAATAATCGAAGGAAGTTTAGAAGCTAAACCTTCCGACAATATGAACAGATGGAAAAGCACAGCCATGAAGAAAGTCAGAAGATGAAGAAAGTCAGAAGAGAAGAGATGCAGGTGCGCGAAAAGGTGGGAGAGTCGCGAAACACTGTGTTTTTCCAATGTTTTGTGGCTCCGGAGGGTCGAGAAGTAGGCTCGCTGAAGCGGCGGGTGCGGAGACATCTCGGCAGANTTTTCCAATGTTTTGTGGCTCCGGAGGGTCGAGAAGTAGGCTCGCTGAAGCGGCGGGTGCGGAGACATCTCGGCAGATGAGAGATCAAAAATTGCACGCAGTTGTGGCGCGAAGCACATTTGGAAGTAAAAAGTGTTAAAACACCTCAGCTTCGGACCATTTTTGGAAGTTAAGATGTGGAAAAAGTGCACGGCGCTGTGGCGCGAAGCACATTTGCGAGTAAAAAGTGTCAAGAACTGTCACCTTCGGAGCACTTTTGGAAGTTGAGATGTGGAAAAAGTGCACGGCGTTGTGGCGCGAAGCACATTTGGAAGTAAAAAGTGTTAAAAACTGTCACGTTCGGACAACTTTTGGAAGTTGAGATGTGGAAAAAGTGCACGGCGCTGTGGCGCTAAGCACATTTGGAAGTGAAAAGTGTTAAAAGCTGTCAGGCTCGGAGCGCTTTTGGAAGTTGAGATGTCGAAAAAGTGTACGGCCCTGTGGCGCGAAGCACATTTGGAAGTGAAAATCGTAAAAAACTGAGGGGTTTGGACCACTTTTTGACGATTCGATGATGATTCGATGTCGAAAAAGTGCACGCTGTTGTGGCGCCAAGCGCGTTTGGAAGTCAAAAGTGTAAAAAACTGCAGGTTTTAAGCAAATTTTGAGATGTCAGTTAACTAACTGAAATAACAACTTAACAACTTAACCACTTAACAATTGAACAACTTAACCACTTAACAACTTAACAACTTAACCACTTAACAACTTAACAACTTAGTTAGTTAGTTTGTCAGTTAGTTAGTCAGTGAGTCAGTCAGTTAGTCAGTCAGTNACAACTTAACAACTTAGTTAGTTAGTTTGTCAGTTAGTTAGTCAGTGAGTCAGTCAGTTAGTCAGTCAGTTAGTCAGTTACTCAGTTAGTCAGTTAGTTTGTTTCTGAGTCAGCTAGTTAGTTAGTTAGCTAGTCAGTTACTCAGTTCGTCAGTTAGTTAGTTAGTTAGTTAGTTCGTTAGTTAGTTAGTTAGTTAGTTAGTTAGTTGGTTAGTTAGTTAGTTGGTTAGTTAGTTAGTTAGTTAGTCAGTTAGTTAGTTAGTTAGGTAGTTAGTGAGTTAGTTAGTTAGTTAGTTAGTGAGTTAGTTAGTTAGTTAGCTAGTTAGTTAGTTAGTCAGTGAGTCAGTTAGTCAGTTAGTCAGTTAGTCAGTTAGTCAGTGAGTCAGTTAGTTAGTTAGTTAGTTAGTTAGTTAGTCAGTCAGTCAGTTAGTCAGTTAGTCAGTTAGTCAGTTTGTCAGTTACTTAGGCAAGCAGATAGATAGACAGATAGATAGGCCGACGCTCCAACCACCTTTTGATCCATCAGTGGATCTGCTCTGCCATCCATGACTCACAACAACGAACCTCTCCTATAGGTTTCCTATTCTGAAACTTCCGCCACCGCCTTGTGCGGTACTACTGGTAACAATCAATAATATAATATATATATATATAGATAGACAATCATGTATATATAAAATATTGTATTTCACCATTGATCATTCAACATAGATATTTCACCAGTGAAAATGGATGAAAGTGGTGGTGCGCAACTCTGTTGAAGCATTGGGATTTATAGCTGATATAGTTGATTGAAGTCTTCGTGGAAATTTTAGGGTTCCCCCCGAGGGTTATCCCACGGATGCCGCGGCTTTATGGTTCGGGATTAAGAAGCACCATCAAGCCTTGATATGGGCTTAGCAATCTAGGGTTGGTGGGGTTACCTCTGGGGGTACATAATTTTCTATGATTTGTATCCATGTGTTCATGTCACAGCCAGCGGCTGTGTTTCCAAGATGGATGTCCACTCTTTGCCAGAATTTGGGTTGTGTTACATATTGGAAATGAACGCCAAATATATTTTCCCTTTACGAACAGCGTTCATCGTTTCTTGGGGTATGGTTTGGGCTCTCGGGGCCCTGTTTTGGGAGTCTCTCTGGAGTCTTGCAAGGTATAACCGATGGCTACGGTTTATGGTAGGGGGCCTACCTTTTGAAATCTCATCAGTATAGTTGGTTTTAACCCCCATGAATACAACAGTTAGATACAGTTAGCTAGATCTACCACACACATCTATAGAATTCACCAAACGGGCACCAACTGCATGATTTCGAAATTCTATAGATATTCCATTTAGAAAAATCATTAAATCACCATGAAATCCCATGAGGTCCTTCTAAACCTCATTAGAATCCATTAAATCAACATTCAGTCCTCGTAAATCACCATTAAATCGCCATTAAATCCCAGTAAATGCCATTAATTCACCATTTTTGCTGGTGACTTCTCCCGTTATCCCCAACGGCAATGACGTTAGGAGAGGAACGGCAGTAATGGCATCGACACCTGCATTGAGGAAGGTGCAGAGGTGCCATACTTCGAGGGCTCTCCGTGGTATTTCGGGAAGGCCCCGCGACTTGTTGCTGCGTTGCGCATTGGGCCGTGGGTTGGGTGAAAAAGCTGGAGGTGGAAAGTGTTTGAAACAATTTTTTTTATGATTTTTAATGTGGTTTATGATGAGAAAAAGAGAACATGGGAGATGATTTGGATGTGATATGAATCGAATATCATCTTGGTGAATGTTTATGAACGTGTTTTTTTCGGAGCCATTCTTAAGTTGATTGGATTGGATCATTGCTAAACATGGTGGAAAATCCACTCACAAATTTCGATGAATCCCCATTAGAGCTTGCTGCAACACGCTCACAAAGCAAGCAAAATTATATAACTGGAGCAAGGTTCATGTTTTTGAGTATACCATACAATGTCGGCAGCATGGTGTATTGGGACTGGAGGGATGGTTGAAGCATCGGAAAGACTATGTCAGATGATTTTGTTATCCAGATAAAAACCCGGAGATTTGTTTTTACCCCGATTGAATTGCTGAAAAGCAGCACGGTCAGTGAACCAAGCTGTTGAAATACAGCCGGATCCGAGGTTCTGAATCCCCTCTTCTCAGTTGTTCAAGCTGTTTGAAAGCGATGTCAGGCGTATCACTTAGCATGTAAACCTGCTGCATCGGATGTCCAATTCTGTTTCCCCCTCAGCGCCATTTCCATGTCAGGTTTTGTCTCCCAAAAAGACATGGTTTCCAATGGCGAAAGGGATCATCCCAACAAAACAGCATTCGTATGTTTCTTGTCAAGAGAATGTCGTTTTAAAAATCCTATACATCAACATTGCCAATGGTGTCTCTGAATTTGGAAGAGACGGAAGAAAGATTTGAAATTATTGGTAATGACCCGCCTAGCTGTGGAAAATCACCCTTTTTGATAGATCATGGAATTCAAAAGAATTCAATGGGCCATGGTTTCCATAACTATGTTAACTTTAGGGTATACCATCAAATATGTTGCATTTTAGCCTGTTAAATCCGACTATTTTTCAATCCCGTGAAAAATCCCTAATGTTGATAATGGTAAAGTCCCCCATTTCTAGATATTTCTGGAAGGTATCCCAAGAAGATACCCTCTGGTAAACTAACATAGCTATGGAAAGTTACAATTTTTGATGGGACTATCCACTATAAATGGCCATTTTCAATAGCTATGTTAGTTTACCAGAGGGTATGCAAGGTTTTCCAGTCACTATGTTTCTCTTCGAATGTTTGACCCATCCTGACGGTGGTTGCTTTTCTCTCCGCGTCTATGTTCCAGCCTTACTTTGGTACTGGATATGGACTGGAGTTAGATACCCCAAATTGTGTGTTACCATTGTGTTTTTTTTTCTGTTTAAGTTCAAGCATATAATATATATAATATATATATATATAGTTATATAAAATCTGATCATTAAGGCCACTACATCTGGTCACATATCTAGGCCATGGTCAGAATTTGGATGGTTATCAATACATCAATTGGGATTCATAAACCCAAGATACGGATTCCAATTATGAGATGGATGACCAGGTTCCAACTATGAAATGGATACTTGACATATGTTTTTGTTTAATCTTCAAGTAACCCAAGAGTCGCATGAAGTTGAACGCGCAGCTGTGCAACAATTCTGCTAAGCCAGTGGTTGGAAACCATGGGTACTTCCAATTGGTGAGTAACAAAGCATAGCTGAGCCACAAACAACTGGGGACATTCCGTTTGTTTTGATTATACTAATAAGGTTGATGCCCACCAAGTGGGAACCCAAAGTACGCAGCCACAACCATGACACGATCCGACGTCAGGATGCTCTGATGTGCTCTCTTCACGCTTTGTTAGCTGCCTTGTGTCTGAGTATCTGGGAATGTTTGGCCGCCTTTTTGGGCATGGTGTAAATATTGGTATGCATAGATGGAGCAGTTGGAACAAGTGTAAGCATCACACTTTGGAAGTCTGTGTTTTTGTTGCGTCGGCAAATCGAGGTATTCAGCATTTTTTTAATGCAGTATGCCATACCATAGATGAACTGGGTGGTTTCCGGAGGGATTGTACCACAAAACGCGAAACCTTTGGCAGGGGATCAACCAACTACCGAGGTTCTGATGGGTTGAATCCGTGGTCGATAGGCTTCTGCGACACCCTGCTTCATGTTTGGTGGCTGTCAGAAAATAAGATACCCAAAAACATTGTGATCATCATTCTGTCAAGATCTCAATCAATTTTGACAACTGTTGCATTGTTGGACAAACCCACAAACCGCTTTCCAGGAAGTCAACCCTGGTGGTGGCGCCAACCAAAACTGAGGCATGCCTCATCCGCCCTCACGCTATGCTCGCGTGGTGGTGTGGGCGGTGGTAGCCATTTGGATGGAAACCTACTGCTGGTTGGTGGCCAACACCTACTGGCTATGCCTTCCAATGCCAGGTGAGTTTGGGGCTAGGGTGAAAAAAAAAACTGGCACGTCAGGTCGTCCGACGCTCAGATCTTGTGAGGTTCAAGGAAAAAGGCGTTTGGGATCCGACAGATCGCTGTACATCAGCCATCTCTTTCATTGCCCGTAGCTTTCATAGACCTTCCAAGCAATTGGGCAATTCGAGGCTGCTACCACTTGCATGGTAGCGGAGCCTACCAAAGGCTCACATTTTGTTTAGCTCTTGGACGCTTAGCCTCTAGGAGCAATGGTGGAACGGATCGAGCGTAGCAAAGAAGGAGTACCATGCTGGGATGGCTCATCAGCAACTTTCCAGGAGTACTCTGAGCTGGCAGAGCATTGGGAGCAGAGGATCCCTTACCACAAGCGCTATCTTTGTGGACCAAAGCTGCTCAATGAACTGTCAGGTACGGCCAGGAGATTCGTACTGTCAAAGCGACCAGGATGGGTGTCACATGTTGGCGGAGTTCAGACCTTGCTGAACCACCTTCGCCAGCACCTTGGGCTTCCTCAGTTGGCAGAGATGTCAGACTTCCTTGCCAAGTACTTCAAGCAAAGCCGAAGGAAAAAGAGTGAATCCATGAATGAGTATATCACTCGGAAGGCTGAGCTGTACAGCCGTGCAGAGTCAACCTTGAGTAGAGCCCAGGCACACTATCAACCAAAGTCGAGCAGTACGGCATCTCGGGGAACCTTCTCTTCAGGTGAACGACCTCGATTAGAGTCAGTGTCTGAAGATGCCGAGCCAGAAGACCGAGAATCATATGATGCTCCAACAGGAGCTGAAGGAGCTGAAGATCCAGGGGATGCCGAAGAAGCCAGAAGCCATGGCAGCTGGCAAGGTTGGCAAGATTGGTCTAGCTGGAATTGGCGCCATGATGACTGGAGACAACCTTGGCACTGGTCTGAATCTCAGGGACACCAAACCTCTTCAACGTGGTCCACGTCAACAGTGCAGCTACTTCCTGAGTTTGTTCAGGGCTGGCTGCTCTTACATGGCTGCACCAAGTGCAGCAGCAGGGCATGAACCCCGACACTCCGGGAGCCACATGCCAGCCGAACGGGTACAAGGGCCCGACCAACACAATGACCGGGACTGGGGCGACATCCTCAGACACCAAGCCGATGCCCCAAGACTCCAGCGGCCCTATGCTGAACATGATGCAGCATCTGATGTCGACGGTGGCTCAGTTGAGCGAAGAGGTGCAGAACATGAAGGAAGAGCAGCCCCACAAGAAGGAGAGCAAGGCGGTGAGCGAAGCGACATCAGGGAGCTTCGAAGTGATGCAGCCACAAGCGAGGGTCACTGGAAGCTTGGCGTTTGAGGTGTTCAAGCAACAAAGACAATATTGGAAAAGATCCTGCATGAACATCCAGAAACATCGGCCGAAGATGCACTATCTGAATGCATCAGGGCTCTGAACTGTCAGGAAGTCATCAGGGGTTATTCACCAATTCAACATGTGCTGGGACGCTCACCTGATGAGACTGACCGAATTTTCAGTCCCAACATGATACAGTCTCCTGAGGTCATTGCAGAATCTGCAACTACAGTGCATCATCAAACAGAGGCATTGCGCCTTAGCGCAGAAAAAGCCTTTCTAGATTGGAATGCCAATGATCGTCTTCAAAAAGCTTCTCAATCAAAACATCGACGACTCCTGAATTTTTCAGCTGGTGAATTGGTGTACATTTGGAGAAAACAAGTTACGGGAGAGGATGCAACACCTGGAAACAACACAAAAGGGCGTTTTGTTGGACCAGCCAGGATTCTGGCAACAGAGCAAAAACGGGATGATCAAGGTCATTTGATTGCTGGTTCATCAGTATGGCTGGTACGTGGAAGAAGACTTCTGAAATGCTGCCCTGAACAACTTCGACATGCATCAGATCGAGAACGTATCTTGGAAGAACTACACACACCAGATCCACAACCTTGGACTTTTTCCAAGGTGGCTGAAGGGCTGGGAGGAAATGAATATGAAGATTGGAGTGAACATCCAATAGAAGATGAATGGAAGAGAGCTGCAGATCCAGAACACGAATGGCAACCCAATACTCGTCAGCGCAGAAAGCGCATGAAACCCCTGGAATATGACGAGATGGATACTGCAGGAGGTCCACCCAACACCGGAGGTGCCAGATCATCACAGGATCTAGGCCCACAGGGGAGACCTCGGTCCCGAAGTCCAATTCGGGAAACAAACAATTTGGTCCAGCCTGAAAGCTTTCAGGTGGCACCTAAATGGACCGAGAAATTGCCTGACCAAGCTTTTTTGGCCGTGGGTGAACCTAGTATCTGGAAGCAGGATACCATTGTCGAGGTGGAGATTGACCTACCTGACACGAGAAATGCGTGAGAAAAAGCTCTGAACTCTCCGGAGGCTTATTTTTCAGCTGCTCTGAAACGGAAAACAGTTGAGGTCTCAGAAAGACGAATGACAACTGATGAGAAAAAGGCCTTTCAAGGAGCAAAGCAAGTTGAAGTGAACAACTTTCTAGCTGCAAAGGCATTTGAAGCCTTACCCGCTGGCTTTAGAGCCAGCCGAGCTGACGCAGTAAAAATGAGATGGATTCTGACATGGAAAGCCCTACCAGATGGGGGTCGCAAACCTAAAGCACGTGCTGTTTTGCTGGGATATATGGAACCTAGTATTGCTGAGAGAGCGACAACATCTCCCACAACCACACGTCATGAACTACTCTGCATACCATGTCCCGAAATACTGGCAGCCATGGGCCTACCACCAGAGTCAAAGACTCGTGTTCGCAGAGCGTGTTATGGTTTAGTTGATGCACCCTTGGAATGGTACAGATCCATAAGTGCATATTTTGATCAGCTAGGGCTACGCCGATGCTGGTCTGATTCGTGCTGTTGGACACTGTGTGAAAATGGCGAACTGGTAGGACTCATATCAGGACATGTTGACGATTTTCTGTTTTCAGGGAATGAACAAAGTCAAAAATGGTTGTTGGTCATGGAATCAATGAAAAAGGAATATCGTTGGTCTGATTGGGAAAGCGATGATTTTATTCAACATGATGGCTCATATTCCTTGTCTCAAGAAAAAAAGGTTGATGAGCTGAAATATATATCAATATTCGGGCTCATATGAAGAAAGACAAACATGGGGAGACGGATGAAACCGAGAAAAGTCAGCTGCGAACTCTTTTGGGTGGAGTTAGCTGGTACTCCCAACAGGTGGCATCCCAATTTGCTGCGGAAGTTGGGTTGCTGTTGTCAGAGGTGAGTAAAAGCACACTTGATACCTTGTTTCGTCCCAACAAACTCATGCATCAGGTCAAGGAGTCCAAACATCATAAGCTGTTGATTCCTAAGGTGGATTTAACGGACTGTGGTCTTTTCGCTTGGTGTATGCGGCTGGTCAAAACCGTGTTGATGGAAGTGGCACACAGGGTTTCATGATAGGCTTGGGTAGCATGGGTCTCATGAAGGGTCAGCTGGAAGTGATTTCCGCCTTGTGTTGGAATTCCTCGAAAATTCAAAGGGTCTGCCGTAGTCCTGGGGCGAGTGAAGCTGCTGCATCAGTGAATGCGGAGGATGCACTTTTCTTTTGTCGTTTTCAGCTTGCTGAGATGCTAGGAAGAGAATACAAAATTCGACATGTTAACAGTTTGGTGAACTCCATTCCTGGCTGTGTGATTGCTGACAGTCGCAATGTCTTTGACAAAACCTCTACCGAAGTAGTTTGCACTCGTGGCTCTGAAAGGCGAGTAGACTTGGAACTGATGGCATTAAAACATGCCCAATTGCGCAATGGCGTCGTTGTTCGTTGGGTTCACTCCGAAGCCCAATTAGCAAACTCACTGACCAAAAATGAACAACGTCAACTACAACTGTGGTACTCGATGAAGCAGAAATGGAGAATCGTGCAAGATGACTCTATGGCATCAGCAAGAAAGCGAAGAGAACTTGGAAAAGAACCACTAGAGGATGGTGACACTGCCACAAAGACTCTGGCTGTCCATTTTGGGGATGATGCTCCTATCTGATGATTCTTCGTGTTGGCGCTGTTGTTTCCTGTTTGTGTTTTGCTTTGCCACGTCAGGTCGTCCGACGCTCA
Source organism: Symbiodinium sp. clade C Y103 (assembly GCA_003297045.1). Taxonomy (NCBI): domain Eukaryota; class Dinophyceae; order Suessiales; family Symbiodiniaceae; genus Cladocopium; species Cladocopium sp. clade C. The sequence continues at coordinate 118,731 of BGPT01001151.1, read as the reverse complement.
GATCTTGTGAGGTTCAAGGAAAAAGGCGTTTGGGATCCGACAGATCGCTGTACATCAGCCATCTCTTTCATTGCCCCTAGCTTTCATAGACCTTCCAAGCAATTGGGCAATTCGAGGCTGCTACCACTTGCACAGGACATGTGTGCAGGTTTTTACAGACCCAACAAGATGATATGAGTGAGCCTTATACTTATTATAACAAGTTACTTAACATGGAACCCAACAATTCCGCCATATCCAGTAGGAAGAAAACACCTTTGGGAAACCGTTTTCTTTGGTTCTACGTCAAATCTTGGCAGTGTAAAGCAAAGATTCTCCACGTTTAACCCAACTTTGGACTTTGTTTGGCTCATGTTGTATTACTTTGTGTCAGTTTTCATCCCTGGAAAACCCTGAAAATTCTCGAGATGTATCACAAAGATTTGCTACTGATGTGGGTTGTCTTTTGGATCTTCTGGTATCCCAACATCATCCAAAAATTGTTAAAACTGTCATGTTTAATTGGCAACCAATGGTTTTGCAACTCCCCACTTTAGGAAAAGCTCAAATATGTGTCTGCATTCCGGAGGCATAGGCATTGGTACACATCCCTCTGTTGATACTCTACAACAGTTTCAAATATTGATCAGACATGTCCACATCCATGTTGGCAAAAGATGATCCCAGTTGAGTCATTTGACAAATGGGACGGCTTGAAACAACAAGACCAGTATCTCATTGATGTTCATCATCTCAATAGCCCCCCCAAGAATGATTTTATTGACTTGACCTTCCATTTTGAAGTAGCCAATCGCCTTCCTTGAGCCCCATTTGAAAACTCGCAAGCTTCCAAGTTGATCAGATTCAAATACCGGATAGTTAGTTTGGTTCATAGACATTAAAAGCATCGCTTTTGGTGAAGTAACCATGGTTAGCGTCCAGCCGTTGCCTGCTAGGCCGTGCTGACACGCTCTTCCACTGTCTGGTGAGGAGTTTTGGCTTTAATCTTGACGTGCTGGGGCAGGCGCCGCTCTTCTGGCAAATCTCCAAGGTTAAAAAAAACACCATGAAACTAGAAGGATTGAGTAGCAACTTGAATGGATATGAGCGGGTAATTTGTTGTGACTCCCTACTGAATACTACACGCAACACTGGATATTACATCAAGTTATACCATGTTATACCCTCCGGAGTTAAGTCTAAGCATAAATTGGATTGGGATATTAGCCCTGTTTTCAGGGATATGACATGATATACATGTATAATCATGTGTATACATACACTATATATATATATATATATATATATGAGTTATATATACATACATATGTGCAACCAGCAAGTGTGGCAGGCCTGGACTGCTTTGCTACTTCTATCCCGTGTGCGTGCTGTGGAAAGCTCTTTTGGTGAATCGGTAGGCGGGGATGATTTTGGCTTGGGGATCATGAGGATGTTGGATCTGAAGTTGGTGTTTTTTGATGTTTTTTGAGGTTCAGGAGGTTGGTTATGCAATAAATATTCACATAGCTATGGAAGCCATGGCCCATTTGTAGATGATTTATGATGTTTTTTTAGGTTTACCTAGAACAAATGGTGGGATACCCTCTAGAAATGAGGATTTTAATCATCAACAATAGGGACTTCATCGGATTTATTAGGATTGAATGGGATATAGTGGGACAAACTGGGAGATATCATTCTATGGTGGTATACCAGTAGTACCGCACAAGGCGGTGGCGGAAGTTTCAAAAATGGTAAACCTATAGGAGAGGTTCGTTGCTGTGACTGATGGATGGCAGAGCGAANATCTGCCTGCCTAACTACCTGACTAACTGACTAACTGACTGACTGACTGACTTACTGACTGACTAACTAACTGACTAACTGACTAACTGACTAACTGACCAACCGACTAACTGACTAACTGGCTAACTGACTAACTGACTAACAGGACTAACTGACTAACTAAGTAACTGACTAACTGACTAACTGACCAACCGACTAACTGACTAACTGACTAACTGACTNCTGACTAACAGGACTAACTGACTAACTAAGTAACTGACTAACTGACTAACTGACCAACCGACTAACTGACTAACTGACTAACTGACTAACTGACTAACTGACTAACTAACTAACTCACTAACTAACTAACTCACTAACTAACTAACTAACTGACTAACTGACTAACAAACTAACGAACTGACTAACTGACTAACAAAGACTTTGTTTGATTGATTGACTGATTGACTGATTGACTCTAACAAAGTAACGAACTGACTAACTGACTAACAAACTAACTAACTGACTAACTGACTAACACACTAGCTAACTGACTAACTGACTAACTGACTAACTGACTAACTAACTAACTAACTAACTAATTAACTGACTGACTGACTAACTGACTAACTGACTAACTGACTAACTGACTAACTGACTGACTGACTAACTGACTAACTGACTGACTGACTAACTGACTAACTGACTAACTGACTAACTGACTGACTAACTGACAAACTAACGAACTAAGTTGTTAAGTTGTTAAGTGGTTAAGNCAGTTGTTCAATTGTTAAGTTGTTAAGTTGTTAAGTTGTGAAGTTGTTAACTGACATGTCAAAATGTGCTAAAAACCCTCAGTTTTTAACACTTTTGACTTCCAAATGTGCTTGGCGCCACAACGGCGTGCACTTTTTCGACATCGGATGGCCATCGAATCGTCAAAAAGTGCTCCGAACCCCTCAC
>BGPT01001151.1:100153-115930 GCA_003297045.1 Symbiodinium sp. clade C Y103 | reverse complement strand
GCTTCTCGCCACAGCGCCGTGCACTTTTTCCACATCTCAACTTCCAAAAGTTGTCCGAGACCGTCAGTTTTTAACACTTTTTACTTCCAAATGTGCTTCTCGCCACAGCGCCGTGCACTTTTTNTCTTCATGGCTGAGCTCTTCACATCTTGGCTCTTCTCACCTCTGCTTTTCAACTGTCCATATTGTCGGAAGTTTCACTTCTAAACTTCCTTCGACCATCTGGTAACTCTAACAGCTATGGACAATGGCCCTTTTAATTCAATGATTTTTGAGGGTTTGCATGGTTTTACAATTTAAAAAATGATGGTTTTACAGTTCGCTATGTTAAATTACCACAGGGGAAACAAAACAGTGATGTTGGAACCCTCAAGAATCCCTGAAGGTTTATGATGGGAATTATGGGGGGGGATGATGGCGAGGTTTGGGATGGTAGAGGTTTAAGTCAACAATAGTGGAAGACAAGATACCCTTCGGTGTCATTGAACGTGGCTAGCTGGAAAATCTGATATACATCAAGGATTTCATGGGAAAATCACCTATCAATGGTGGATTGTCCAGCAATCCACGCTTGACTACCGAGGGTGAAAATTGAATCAATGGTTCTGAACTTTGGACTTTGGATATGTCGAACGACGGGGTTTTGAACTTTGGACTTTGGATATGTCGAACGACGGGGGGTTTACAGTTCAGCTGAATGCTTTTAACCACAGCCAGGAACTGGCCAATGATTCATGCAGACTTGTGGAGTGAATCAACAGAAATTCTGCAAATATGATCGATCAGAATTGGCATGTAGTGGAACGGTGCAACCTAAGACTAGAAATGTTATGAACTATTATGTTCAGTTCATCCTATTTGAGATTGCTTATGCCAAAGATAGAAGTGGTCCCAATATTGGTTTGCACATGTTTGAATTGGGAGCTGCTGACCAAAGGGTTTTTAGATGGTGTTCCAATTGTTTGTATATGTAATTATATATACATATATATATATATATCGATATATACATATATATATATATAAATATATATATATATGGAATGGAAGATATAAGTGAACATCATATATTCAATGTGTATCCGTATATGCATATACATATATATATATATACATTTACATATATATACATATATATATAGACTGTATATATATATATATATATAGATATATATGGTCCAGCGTTCCAACCCCCGCCACCACCCCCCCCGCCACGGTAATGATTCAGTAAGAGTACTAACCCCCTCCCCCCCTGGCGGTGTGGTGGGGGGGGTGGGGTGGGGTGGGGTGGGGGTTGGGTGGGGGGTGGGGAGGGGGGTGGGGNCCCCCGGGGGGGGTAAGTGTGTGAGAGAGTGGGCCGGCTGCCGCGCCGGGGGGGGGGGGGGGGGGGGGGGGGGGGGGGGGGGTGGGGAGGGGGGGTTGGGGGGTATGGTGTCTCTATGATATATCATATATGTATGCTATATATATATATGATATGTACAGTATATATGATATATATGATATAATTTATGTATATATATATATATATATACATGTGTGTGTCATACAAATTTATATGATGTATATATATATATATATGATTTATATATATATACATATGATATATATTTATGATTTGTGTATATATATATTTGGTTTGTATATATATATATGATTTGTATGATGGATATGATTTCTTTACATATATATTTAACTATATATATGTATTTAAATATATATACAAGTGATACGTATGACACACATGCTATATATAATATACATATATATATATATATATATAGGCTCGTAGGGGGTGGGGAGGGTTGATGGTACGTATGGAGTATACAGACTGTCTTTAGGTAGTATATGGGTAGTTCATAGGTACGATATAGAAGCATGTGTGCAACAGTGTAGCAAATCAATAGTATGCAGGAAACATACGTTAAACACATCTGTGCTGTGGGAGTATGTAGGTAGTAAATAGGGAGTAGATGCGTAGCATATACATGGATGTAGGTAGTACGTAGGTACTTTGAGGGAGTATGTGAACTATGTAGGTCGTCTAAGAGGTATCATGTACCTAGTACATGAAAGGCTGGAAGTCAGAAATGCTGAAAATACCGAGGCCGGACCTCAGAAACGGTGCAAATAGCTTGCAAATACGAGGACGGACCTCTGTGAGTCGCCTCGACTGTTTGGTTGAAGCCGTCAGTTCTGCTGTGGCTGTTGTGGTTCAAAGGGATTTAAGCCCAAATTGACAAGTGATCCTGCCACATGGATCTTGCATGAAGCTTTGTAAAGGCGCATGCAGTTGCATATTGAACCCCTTCTGCACGGCACACAGAACAAAAGAATCTGCGAGCTGAAACCAAGAAATGGTGCAAATAGCTTACAAATACGAGGCTGAACCTCAGAAATGCTGCAAATAGCTCGCAAATAGGAGGGCCGCGGGTTCTACCTCGGACCCATACCATGGGGGGGTAGGAACACGGAACACGAGACCATAATTCACCATTTAATTTTGTATCATAATTTCAATTTTTAACAACATTACATAACATTGTGTAACTCTGTACAACATTGTACAACATGTTCTCACATTCTACACCACTAAATACCATTCTGAAACAATATGTATTTTTGTGAAACACATTACGGCCAAACACCTCGAATTGCCCGCGCCTCTCCGCGGCAATGTGTTGGCAAACCAAAAAACGTGGTATATGTGGGACTTTTGAGCAACTTCGTGACTTGCACGTCTTGCCTTGAAGTGCACAGCATAGGGAACCTATGCGCGCCTCTTGTACACCTGCATCACAATGATCATCCTATGATCATCATCATCATCTTACAACCCTCAACCCTAAACTCCCAAACCCTAAACCCCTCCCTAAAACCCCAAACCCTAAACCCTTACGCAAGAAAACCCTAAAACCCTAAACCCTGCAAACCATGAACTCTAAACCCAACTTGTGCCACAAAAGGATGTGGGCGAAACGGGGTGTTTGCGCCGAACATTATACACCTCATCAGAACACAGGTCCTGGTTGCTCCCACTCATCATATGTCAATGATAACCAGAATTGGGGTACTGTATATAATTCTGTTATTTAAACTTCCTATATTTGTCCAACGTATCCCCCTTGTACCTCTGGTGTGTGTAGCAACCATGCATATTGCACAATATTATACAAAAAGTATTTTACATTCTATATAACAACATTGCGTCACTGTAAAACATCATTATTTACACAAAATCCCATTATATCACACATACGCGTGTTCACACATATCAGGCCTCAGGCTTGCTTTTGTTAGATTCTATAATATGATATCAAGATTTCCAGGAGATTCGTAGCTTTCCCGGTGCTTTTGTAGGCGCCTGGCGCCTCATGTGGCTTCTCTTTGTCGGCATCTTCACCTCCACCACAGCCGCCTTCTTCCTGATATGGATGAACGTGGCAAAAGGCACGAACTTCCCAGGCCAGCTCGAGCGGCCCCTGGTCACGGACATTTTCTACTTCATCTCCTCCGGCGTGTGGTGCCTGGGTCGCGTTTTTGAGGTGATTTACGAGGGATTTCATGGTGATTTCATGGGATTGGGTTGTGAACATTTTTTTAGTTCTTGGTTGAAAAATCCATATTTTGGTTCAGAAAACATTTAAGGGTGGTCAGATTACAGCCTTAGTGGTTCAGATCTCAAACTTGGTCTGTTGCATCACCATTCTATTGGTGCTTAAACCCTGATTTTTTCTGCGTTGTTTATGTATTTATACCTGATATAGTTTCATTTTAATGACTGCAATTATGTTGCTCACGCCATTTTTGTTGTGTCTTGAATCCCTCGATTTTTCTTCATGACCCCGAACAATTTGCAGAAACATGTGGCCAAATGGGGGCAAGTGCTTGGATGTGCATCCCAGGTAGGAAGTGGTTTGTACATAAAATAAGTGGTGGTATTCCATATATATATATATATATAAGGAGGTTGCACGATGATAATCCCATGCAACCGATTCTTGCGATCATCAGGCATCATGTTTCACTTGTTTTGTTTCCACTTCTATAGTAGTAATTTGATATTCCCATTGCAAGCGGAGCAAGCAGGGATGCTTTTTCCTTGGAGCAAAAGAGCCTGCAGACGGTACTGCAGAGTTGATCATGCCTGTGCATGTCGTGGCTTTGTGAAATTAGCCCTTACTTCATGGTCATGTCTTCAAAATCCGTATGCACTCCCCCTTGGGTGCTGCGCTGGTCACGGCACCCAACTTTGCGGTATGAGGGAGACGGAAAGACTCTTCAGGGCTCAAGGCTCTTAGCTACACCGGTGCAAAGAGGTCCAAACTAGCATCATGTCATCCAGTTTCCCATGGGCACCAGTCATCCACTCGGTCGAGTGGGCACGTGCTGAATTCGTGGTCAGGAGGCCACCCAAGTGTTCGACATTGTCTCATGCACTGAGTGGACGTTGAAAGGCTTCAGCCACTAGACCTGCCATGGTCCTTCATCATTGTCCACGTCTCTGGCGGGATCATCCGCAGGACGGGTCAGCGTAGCAGCCGCATCATCGTCGGCTTCATCCGGGCAGCAGGTGCTGCACTTTCTGATCCATGGGCCACCGTAGAGCTCGTAGAAGCTGCAGGACCCAGTGCAGAAGGGTCAAAGTCCTCAGAGCTCACAGGGGCATAGTCGAAGTAGTCCGCCGTGAGTGCCACTTGGTCACTTGGGAAGGTCAGGCCAGACGCCCCAGTGGTGGGCAGTGTGGTGGAACCAGCAGGTACCGTAGAGGACGGCGGAGGTGTAGTGTCAACCTCCTCACCCACATTCTCAGGCCCATGATCTTCCTCCTCCACGATGGTGTCCAAATCGCCACCATCTCTGATCTCATCATCATTTTCGATTTCCTTCAGACTCCACGGCCTCCTCATACTCAGGGTCAGGTTCCTCTGAGTCTTCGATGTAGCGGCTTCCCGCACCAGCTGCAGCAACAGGTCGTCGGTAGACCATGGGGTAGCCAGCCCTTGGTGCCGTTGGAGTGATGCATGTTGACTGCGTCCAGCTTGTCGGCGATGGTGAGCGTGGTGGTCGCCTCGTGGGAGATCCAGGTGGCCTTTGTTCTGTGGAGAGTCTCCACCTCCAGGTGGCATCATTTGGTGCTTCGGAGCCACCAGGATATTTTTGATGATGGGGTGCACTTCATCATCCCCTTTTTCTCCTCCATCACATCCATCTTCATCATCATCAACTTCATGTCCTGTAGGCCCCGTAGGCATAGTCCCAGTAGGCCCCCTAAGTGGTCGCGGAGCATGAAGATCTGGTAGTGGAGCTTGAAGACCTGGTAGTGGAGCTCGAAGAGCAAAACAACAGCAAACCAAAGGTGCACAGGAGATCGTTGCATCCCTGGTGTCCAGGTCACATGGCGGCTGCATTTTGTGTTCAGCCTGTTTGCGCACAATGCGCCTTCGTTGGGATGCTTCAGCATCTGGAGTTGTTGCCGTAGCAGGAGTAGATGCCACATCTGGCGCTGTTGTAGATGATGCAGGGCCCCTAGGTGGCCTTGCCGAAGATGCCGTAGAAGCAGGTGCACTTGCCGGTCTGGCTGCAGAGGCATCTGTTGCACCACCAGTGACTCCAGTAACCCCTTCATGGGCAATAGGAGGTCGTTCATACAGCCCTGAAGTGGTCTGTTGGCCGGGCTGTCTTGCCGGTGGAGCTGGGCGTTGTCCCTCTGCAACTGCATTCTGGTAGGCATACAGGCTTCGCCACCACAGAAGTTCATCACGGTCGTGACCAGGAAAGGTCTCCGGTGTCGGGCATCTCTCAAAGTCAGCCTTGGCTTCTGCCTCCCCCCAGTCTTCGCCGGAGACTGCCCACTGCCACCTGCCAAAGCCGGACAGTCAGGCTTCCGGTGACTCGGCGCACTGCAATGCCAGCAGCGTTCCACACCATCCTTGTGCAAAGGGCCATGGGTGAAGCAGCATTGCGGTCCATGTTTGCAGCCAGTTGAATGTCCCCCAGTTGGCTGAGGGCTGCCCAGAACCTTCACCTTCTCCTGTGGGGACCCCACACTATTGTAGTAATGTCCATCTCAGTCATGATGAGCTCCAGGTACTGCTCCACAGCTGCATCAGTGGGTCGCTCGTCCATGCGGAACGTTGAGACCCTAGAGGCTGCTTGTGCAGGACATTCGTGACAATCGTGTCGCAAGGCTTTCACCTGGATCATCAAGTCAGGTAGCGAAGCCCCTAGTTCGAGTGCCTGTGCATGCTGCCGCTTCCATAAGCGAAGGGTGCTTGCGGCTGACACAGCATCTTTTACTGCTGTTGTGGTGGCCAACTCCTGAAGCAGTTGCGTCCTTTCACGCCAACCTCCCGGACAGTAGGTCCTCAGGATTTTGTACATGATGGCAGCCGGCCACAATTCTCTCTGAGAGATCAGGTCGCCCTTGATGTCATCCGGGATCACACCCAGCAACAAGGTTGTGGCACGTTGCTCCAACCGTCGTACTTCTTGAGGATGTCCAAGATGTTCCAAGTTGGGTTGAGGAGCAGCCAGTCGAAGGCGTTCCAATGGCGTAGATGCCAGCCAGTTCTGGTAGGTGTGCATGGTCTCCTGCATAGTGCGGTCCCACCATGAAGATGCCCTTGTGGACAGATCCCCGATCAAGGGTCTGATCTCGGCAAGGCAGTCAGTCACTTCCACTGAGGCGTTTTTGCTGCTTGGTGCAGGGAGCTTCGGCATGGTTGGAATTCGTTGATCTCAAAGCCTGTTGGGGCGACCGCGATCTGCGGCGTTGATGTCCATAGTCCCGCTGCCCATATAGTCAGCACGTTGAGATCTAAACTGATCTCCATCCCATGTGTCGTAGTTGTTGATGTTGACATCTTGAGAGGCCCGATCACCTTGAAGATGTGCTCGGTTGCCCATTTGATCACCACCAAGGTGTCCTTGATGCCCAGGTCGATCACCTCCAAGGTGTCCTGGATAGCCAGCCCGATCACCACCAAGGTGTCCTTGATTGCCAGCCCGATCACCGCCAAGCCCGATCACCGCCAAGGTGTTCTTGATTGCCAGCCCGATCACCTCCATGTTGACCAGAACTGCTAGCCCGATCACCTCCAAGTTGACCAGAAATGCTAGCCCGATCACCTCCAAGTCGACCAGAAATGCTAGCCCGATCACCTCCAAGTTGACCAAAAATGCTACCCCGATCGCCTCCAAGTTGACCAGAAATGCTAGCCCGATCACCACTGAGATGTCCATGAGTGCTAGCCCGATCACCTCGAAGATGGTCATGAATGCCAGCCCGATCACCTCCACATCGTCCAGGGGCAGGTTGAGCATGATGTGGCATCCAATGCAACACCGGCAAACCAGCAATGCCTGGTCTTTCATGAGGTTCATGAATCATCTCTTGTCCACGTAGGTGTCGTTTGGGAAACATGGCAATGCGATCTCACCTTGATGACGTTGATTTACTTCTTGGTGTGCAGCTTGGAGGCGATGTTGAACAACTTGTGGATCAAGTCGCACATCTGGCCGTCGGTGAAAAGGCACTTCCCAATACCCCTTTGGCCATGCACGACCCAGTTCTGTTGCCTTTGGCACTGGCTTCCACATCACTCCCCATCCACCACCAGCATGAGCATCCTCAAACTCCGGAAAGGGCGGCACAGGAGGCAATGGTGGCGTCACGAAGACCTCGTCATCCTCCGGTGGCCACCTGGGGCGCGCTTTGGAGCTGCACTCGTTCCCCTCTTCGGTGTTGATGGGGCCTTGTCGACCTCGACCCAAGATGAGGTAGTTGATGCTGAGCTATAGCTGCTGCCCGCAGTCGTTGGATTTCGGCATGAACGAACTCGTTCTCCTTGGCGATCTTCTCCTTCTCCAAGACTGCCTCCTGGTACATCTGCTCACCCAGAGCTGTCTCTAGGGTTTCCTCCCCCATAGGTTTCCGTTTATCCTTGCCCTGGTTGGAGTCCTGAACTCTCCCATCCGGTCCCTTCGAGCACATGGCGGTGTCCTTGCAGTTCACCCTCCTGCTGTCCCGAAGGTTGCCCTCTGTGGTGTCCATCTCCCTCTCAGGGTTCTGCACGTTATTCTCCATTGGTTCACCTCCACCCCGTCCAGGTAGGTCAGGTTCAGCACCAGTGGGCATAGTTCCCTGCGACCTCAACACTCCAGTGGGCCTTCTTGGAATTGTCCCCTTAGACTGCCAGCTACTTGGTGGAGTTTGGAAGGTTGTACTCGACCATTCCCTGCCCTGCTACGTCTCCCATCTCGTTCTGCACCTTCCAGTCGTTCCCTCGGTCTCCCATTCTCTACAGGCTGAGGTGTTTCTTCATCCCCTTCAGCTCCCACACCAGGTTCCCATTCATCAGCTGGTACTGGTGGTAGATCTTGGTCCGGAGTTCGTACTGGTAGGTCAGCTGGAAGTATAAGCTTGTAGTTGGTGTTCAGCACGTTGCCGTTCTGACCAGAATGGATTCGGCTCCATTGATCGTGTCCTTCTCGATGAACTCGATGCCATGTCGCAGCAAAGCGTGGTACGTTGGGCTCATAACCTGCAAGCAGAGCAAGCAGGGATGCTTTTTCCTTGGAGCAAAAGAGCCTGCAGACGGCACTGTAGAGTTGATCATGCCTGTGCATGTCGTGGCTTTGTGAAACTAGCCCTTACTTCATGGTCATGTCTTCAAAATCCGTATGCACCCATAATTTCATGTTTTTTCATGAAGAATGACTATAAACACATCAACCCACCGGGGTAGATCAAACGCTGAGGTTTCTTTGTGGTCCCGCGTTTTGTTGCGCCTTCACAATGCCCTGCATGTTGTTAGAACAAGAGGCGGGTGGAGATGGTCAATGAAAAAAATCCGAACTATTCATGGAGGTTTCTAGGAAAATCATCGAACTTGCAAGAACCATTTTCCATATCAACCCAAGAGGTTTATAAGTACAGTAGCTGATTCACCTTTGAAATTCGTGATTTTCCAGTTCGCAAACTGTTGGTTTGCCAGAGGGCAAACCAGAAACTGGGAGAGTTTCAGCTGCAAGGGTGCCAGCAAACGTGGCACGGTCATGGCGGTCATAATATGGTAATGAGTTTGCCAAAATTTCATGGACATGATTGTAAGACTGGTTCATAATTGTAGTTATGCATCATCCACGAAGATGCTTGGATCCACATTTACTAACAGTAGCAAAAAGTGGCCATTTTCCAGAACTATTTTAAATCACCATAGGATAACATCCTAAAATGATATCTTGAAAAAATGTATTGTTGAGCAGTTTCCAAATTGAGCCTTTTTTAAAATGCTGATTTTTTTTCTGGTTTCCTGCAGGTTCCCGACGGGAATTTTTCGATGAACCTCTTGTAAATTTACTAATTTTGGAGGTGCAGAAATCTTGCAGGTTTCCTTCAGATTTCCAAAGTTTTGGGGCCACCTGTGACCTCATGCGGCTGCGGTCGACCTCACTAAACAACTATAGTCTCTGGGCTCCGGGCTGAAGCTCTCACCGTTCTTACTAAACACACATCGCACCTGCTATATTTCCCCTAACACCTCTACTAGCGTCACGTTGCCAAGAAGTCCCACATGTTTCCGACACAAGCTAATGGCCAACTCCCTGCCGCAACACTGACAGGACAGGACATGTCAGAAACCTGCAGGAAACCTGCATGAAAACGACATCCTAAAAAATGGTTTTCTTCCTGAGCAGTTGGTAAGGTGAGCCATTTTTGAGGTGCTGAAATCTCGCAGGTTTCCTGCAGGTTCCCGACGGGATTTCTCGATGAACCTTTTGTAAATTTACCGATTTTTGAGGTGCAGAAACCTCGCAGGTTTCCTGCAGGTTTTTGACAGGACAGGAGATGTCAGAAACCAGCAGGAAACCTGCATGAAAATGGCATCCTAAAAAATGGCTTTCTTGTTGAGCAGTTTGTAAATTGAGCCATTTTTGAGGTGCTGCAATCTTGCAGGTTTCCTGCAGGTTCCCGACGGGATTTCTCGATGAACCTTTTGTAAATTTACCGATTCTTGAGGTGCAGAAACCTCGCAGGTTTCCTGCAGGTTTCTGACAGGACAGGACATGTCAGAAACCCGAAGGAAACCTGCATGAAAATGATATCTTAAGAAAATACCTTTCTTGTTGAGCAGTTTCTAAATTGAGCCTTTTTTAAAGTGCTGAATTTTTTCTGGTTTCCTGCACGTTCCCGACGGGGTTTCTCGATGAACCTTTTTGTAAATTGATTTTTTTTTGAGGTGCAGAAATCTTGCAGGTTTCCTACACGTTTCTGACAGGACAGGACATGTCAGAAACCTGCAGGACATGCCAGAAACCTGTAGGAAGCCTGCATCAAACCTGCATGAAAATGATATCTAAAAAAATGGCTTTCGGGCTGAGCAGTTTGACAGGGAGCAAATTTTTAGGTGCTGAAATCTTGCAGGTTTCCTGCAGGTTCCCGACGGGATTTCTCGATGAACCTTTTGTAAATTGACCAATTTTTGAAGCGCTGACATTTTGCAGGTTTCCTGCAGGTTCCCGACAAAACTTTTCGATGAACCTTTTGCAAATTTACCATTTTTTGAGGTGCAGAAAGCTTGCAGGTTTCCTGCAGGTTTCGCGCAGGTTTCTGACAGGACAGGACATGTCAGAAACCTGCATGAAAATGACATCCTAAAAAATTGCGTTCTTGCTGATGATTGTGTAAATTGAGCCATTTTTGAGGTGCTGACATTTTGCAGGTTTCCTGCAGGTTCCTGACAGGATTTTTCGGTCAAGACTTTGTAAATGGACCCATTTTTGAGGTGCAGAAATCTTGCAGGTTTGCTGCAGGTTTCTGACAAGACAGGACATGTCAGAAACCTGCAGGAAACGGCTTTCTTGCTGAGCAGTTTCTAAATTGAGCAATTTGTTAAGGTGCTGAAATTTTCCCGGTTTCCTGCAGGTTCCCGACAAAACTTTTCGATGAACCTTTTGCAAATTTACCATTTTTTGAGGTGCAGAAAGCTTGCAGGTTTCCTGCAGGTTCCCGACAAAACTTTTCGATGAACCTTTTGCAAATTTACCATTTTTTGAGGTGCAGAAAGCTTGCAGGTTTCCTGCAGGTTTCCCGCAGGTTTCTGACAGGACAGGACATGTCAGAAACCTGCATGAAAATGACATCCTAAAAAATTGCGTTCTTGCTGATGATTTTGTAAATTGAGCCATTTTTGAGGTGCTGACATCTTGCAGGTTTCCTGCAGGTTCCTGACAGGATTTCTCGGTCAAGACTTTGTAAATGGACCCATTTTTGAGGTGCAGAAATCTTGCAGGTTTGCTGCAGGTTTCTGACAAGCCAGGACATGTCAGAAACCTGCAGGAAATGGCTTTCTTGCTGAGCAGTTTCTAAATTGAGCAATTTGTTAAGGTGCTGAAATTTTCCCGGTTTCCTGCAGGTTCCCGACAAAACTTCTCGATGAACCTTTTGCAAATTTACCATTTTTTGAGTTGCAGAAAGCTTTCCTGCAGGTTTCGCGCAGGTTTCTGACAGGACAGGACATGTCAGAAACCTGCATGAAAATGACATCCTAAAAAATATCGCTTCTTGCTGAGCAGTTTGTAAACTGAGTAATTAATCTTTTAGGTGCAGGTTTCCTGCAGGTTGCTGACATGTTTTGTCCAGTCAGGAACTTGCAGGAAATCTGCAGGAATCCTGCACCAAACAAAATGATTCAACCCCTGAGAAAACATGAAAAAATCAAAAAACATTTCTTCTTAAGATAGAATATATCACAAAATCACACTTTCCCAGATTCCTGACCCAAAAACATCTCAAAAATCACAATTTCCCAGGCCCCCCAAACCACCAACCCAAACCACCACACAAGCCTCACCTGAATTAACTTACATTGGCTTATATTAACCAACATCAGCTGACATTAACTAACATGAACATCTCAGCAATTTTTATTTTTCGTTCGAGCTCCCCGCTGGTTTCAGGCCAAATCCCTAGACAGTGCCCCGCTGGCAGAAGTCCTTTGGGCAGCCAGACATCTCAAGGCCAGGCTGGGATCGGTGGCCACAACTCCTCGGTTGAGTCACAGTAGCCAACTAATCTCTAGGCGAATGGTTATTCTATACATTGTATTCTATGTTTTGTACCTAGGCAACAAGGTAACTAGGTTGCAGAAACTAGGCTATACAACTAATTCTTTTGGTTTTTGGCAGTTTTGACTATACTTCACCTTCACCACCTTCCTCTGCTCCACCTCCTCCTCCACCTTCTCCTTCTGCCAGCCCGAGCCCTATATCTCCAGCTCAGGGCCTGTGGAGGGCGCCCGGACCCGAACTCCGTGTTTACGTCAAATAGAATGCCAGACAGTATGTCAGACAAAATGTGAGATAGAATGCCAAATGGAATGTGAGAATAGATGCCATATACAATGCCAGAATAGACGCCTGAAAGAATGTCAGAATAGATGCCAGGTGAATGCCAGAATGAATACCTGAAAACATGCCAGAATGCCAGAAAGAATGTCACTTGTTTTTGCCAGCAAGTATGTCAGATAGAATGTTAGAGTATATGCCAGAAAGGATGTCAGATAGAATATCGGATTGTATGCCAGAAAGAATGTCAGACAGAATGCCTTTATACATTTACATACATATATTTTAAATATGGTTCCAGGCTAAGCTATATATATATATAATAATGTAATATGCCATATTTGCTTCCAGGCGGTTTGTCGGAAACTTGGTCAGAATAGTGTGTCAGGTAGTGATCACTCGAAGAAAGTAATTTTTGTTCATTTCGTCGATGGAAATCGCACACTGGTCTTCATACATTTTGGCAAAAGGTCCGAACAACCAACCCCAGTTCCAAACACCCCACGGGGTTGTAACTATCGCAGAACAAGGGAGTTTAACAGTTTGATAAATCACCTCAACATTGCATGATTATGCTTATAAAAGAGTTTGGTGGTGTTGCAAGTATATATGCTTCAAAATTACCAGGTAGTGCCCGGCACGCGCCGGGGCGAAAGTTTCGAAAAAAGGAATTCATGACCCTCAGAAATCAATGGCCTTTAGGAAGGTCTTTTGCGATGCAGAAGCAATGAGCGGGTTGAAGTTGTGAAGTGCATCAACGAATGACATAATTGTGGTTGAGACGCGAATGAAATTACATGAAAAATTCAATGCACAGCTGACCTTAGTGAATCAATGAACCATGAATCAATGAATCAAAAAAGGAGTGAGTTAGTCAGTCGACGAGTCAAAGAACCAAAGACTCAGTAAATCAATGATTCATGCAGTGAACCAATGCATTCGTCAATGAATTCATGTTTCACTGAACCAATGAATGACTGAATGAGTGAGTCGATGAATCACAATGAACCAACAAATCAGTGAGCCAATTCTAACAAATTGATTCAATGAATCACTGAATCAATGAATGAGTTCAATGAGTCTATGAACCAATGAACCGATGTTTCAATGAGTCGATGACTCAGTGAATAAATGAATCGATGATTCCGTGAAGCAGTGAAACAATGAATGAGCGAATTAACGAGTGGATGAATCACCAGTCAATGATTTAACACATGAATTAAATTAGTGAGTTGATGAATCAACGAATCAGGTACAACCGACGAGTCAGTCAATCATTGAGCCAATCATCAACTAATCAATGAATTTGAGTGAATTAGTGAGTCGTTCTCAATGATCAGTCAATCAACGAATCAGTGATGAATGAATTAATTCGTGAGTAGATGCATCAATGAAGGAGCGAATGAGTGGATGGACAATAAATGTATGGATGGACGGATGGATGGATGGATGGATGAATGAGTGAGCTATAGGGAGCTCCTTCTTTGTTGAGCTACTTCTTCACTGAGCGACCTCTTCCCTGAGGTACCTCTTGTCTCAGCTACTTCTTCTCTGAGCAGCTTCTGATCTGGGCTACTTCTTCTCTGACCTTGCTCTGAGCTGCCTCCTATAGCTAGCTCTTCTCTAGCTTCTGCAACCCATTTCCTCTCTTTGCGCAGCTGTTCCAATGAATGGCACAAAAGATTAGCAATATATGTGATCCGAAATTCTTTTTCGCGCAGCTGTTACAATGCGTTTCGCAACCTCCCACTGCAACCCCGCTTACCAGGAGTGTCGCAGCATCACTCATGCTTTGCTGCACGCACCAACGTTCGCGCAGCGCTGACATTGGGGACGATTCCGCGCCTTTCTGGACATGGTGGGGTTTTACAATTTTTTTGGTGAAATCGAGGTCTGGCTATACAATCTCGTGCCCATTTTGCCGACCTCTTCGTCCAAAAGTGTTCCGAACGCATCATTTTTTTCAACGGATTTTGAATTTTGAAGTGTAGACCGAGCTCTTGCTACAGTCTGGTGCACATTTTGCCGACCTCATCTTCCAAAAGTGCCCCAGTCCCATCCATTCACACCCTTATTTTGCGATTTTGGAGTGCAAATCGAGCGTTCGCTACACTTCTGTGCGCTTTTTGTCAACCGCTTTCCCAGATCGAGCCCCGAACCCGCGGAAACATATATTCTTTACTTGGGTGGCCCGGGGAGCCAAATTACCCGAAAAACCATCGGCTTTTGCGCCAAAAGTGTTTCTTTCTGTGAGTTCACGCGTTCCCGAACTGTTATTGTCTCGTTTGCTCTCACAGGCGAGTTGTTCTGTCTCACTATGTTGTTGACATGCTGATGACACCATGATGATGATGATGACGATGATGGTGATGATGATGATGATGATGACAAGGTTGCGCATGGACATCGGTCCGTAAGTCAGAAGTTTTCGAACTAAACTTCCTTTTGATGACCCATCAGGAAATGAGTCACCTACTCCCCCAAATACACAAATTGTCGATTATGGTGGCTTCTTTAAACGGGAGGTCCCCAAATCATCTTGAGTTGAAATGCCACAATGGTCTAATGTTGGATTATTTGGGGGCACCCCCAGTTAGGAAGGTTCATCTTGTTGTCATTGGATCATTTTCCACAATTTATTCCATTATATGGGTATTGTCAGACAAACCCAAATAGACACATCCAATTTTTTGACCAAAAACTCCCATGGCACATCCCAAAGCACAACAGTCATGACCGTGGAATGGCCAGGCGGAACGCGCAGCAGCGATGGCCACCTCCTTCTTGACTTCGCTGAATTTCATGGGCCGCGCCGTCTGCGGCATGTGGTCCAAGCAGATGCAGGTGACTTGACAGAAACACGGCAGACTACAACGAAGTGGAGGCCATGGATTAGATTTTTTGTTTTAATGCATAGTACGGTTTTGTATCCCATCTATACATTTATGTTTGTATTGATATTTATATTCTATATTTTCTTGTTCATAAATGAAGGTTTATTGTAAATAACTAGAGGTAAACAGATAAAAACCTACATATATTTGTATATATATATATATATATATTTTTTTTTTACACCTGCCATTAGCCTCTTTATTGGCTGGTTTCTGACGCGTCCCAGAGGGGCATGTAAGAGATGGATCCTTTCTACGTAAGAGTTGACGTAAGAAGTCACGTAAATAATGGTGCATGTAAGAGATGGATCCTTTCTACGTAAGAGTTGACGTAAGAAGTCACGTAAATAATGGTGCATGTAGTAAGAGATGGATCCTTTCTACGTAAGAGTTGACGTAAGAAGTCACGTAAATCATGGACCTTTCAAACATGTTTGTATTGTATGTATATGATATGATATATATGACATTGTTTTGTCAGTTGGTGTATACTCATGACTCATAAGCCTATAGTAATGGATGAAGTGGGCCG
>BGPT01001151.1:68432-100122 GCA_003297045.1 Symbiodinium sp. clade C Y103 | reverse complement strand
TGGGCGACCTGTCCAAGCCCTTCCAAGGACTGTTTTTTGGACCTGGTTTCTTACATGGTTTCTTACGTGGTTTGTTACATTGTTTTTGGCTGTTTTCACCTATTCCCTGAACGGTTCAGAACGGTTCAGAACGGAGAATGAACGGTTNTCTTACATGGTTTCTTACGTGGTTTGTTACATTGTTTTTGGCTGTTTTCACCTATTCCCTGAACGGTTCAGAACGGTTCAGAACGGAGAATGAACGGTTTATCCGCCCTGAAAAAAGCATGAAAAACAACGTAAGAACTCACGTAAGAACTGTGCATTCTTGGGTGCATTTTTGGGTACAGGATAAGGGACTTGCCAACAGAACGGTTCAGAACGGAGAATGAACGGTTCAGGGATATCCGCCCTGAAAATAGCATGAAAAACAACGTAAGAACTCACGTAAGAACTCACGTAAGAACTCACGTAAGAACTCACGTAAGAACCCACGTAAAAAAACCATGTAAAGGTTCCTGAACGGTTCAGGGATTCCACCCTACCATTAAAAAAAAACAGTAGGTGGCCAGTGGGTTCCAGCCATAACGCTTTCTGCAAAGGNTCTTACGTGGACTGCGACGTGGACTGCGACATGGACTCTTACATGCCTGGAGGGGGGGATATGCTGACCACAGACATAGAGGCCAGCAGACGGTCTAACCCCCACGATTTAAAACGGGAAAATATGGGATAATGAGAATCTATTGGAATTGGGTTTCAGACATTGCATATTGTGAAAAGCTGGGAATATCATGGGGACAACATGGACGAATATGGTGGAATATGGAGAGATTTGATGGATTATAAGGATTATAATGAAAAAATAAGGCGCAATTTAGAATTTAGTGGGGATAGAATGGAGATATTTGATGGATTATCATGGATGCTAATTTATGTATGGATGCCATACAGTGGATTATATTGTAAAAATAGTGGTATATGGTGGGTATATGTGGATATACTGGATGTATCATGGGGATACAGGCACAACTTGTGAATATTATAGGAACAGAATGGGAGTATGGTGGAAAACAATGATTGATAGAATGATTGCTGGAAAGAGATTTGTTGGCTAAGATGGGACATCTGAGGATCACATGGGGAAATCTGATGGGACTGCTGGGGTTCAACCAACTGGCGAAACCATGCGTGTAAAACCAATGATGAGAGAATCTTGGTATACAAAGGATAATCTCTGCCCTCTATATACACATATATCCTCTTCGTATCTCATTGTATATATATATATATATATAATGATATATAATATAATAGTATACATATGCTTCGTCTGAAAATAGTGTACCCTGGACCAATGGTTCATCAATTGTTAATCATATTCCCTCTAAAATGCCTTATTCTCTGGTGTGAATCCCCCATGTCCACACCCATATCCATATCCCCAGGTTTCCCCCAAATCAGGACCTCACAGCGCTGCATTCATTGGGCTCTCTGGCCCTTAGTGCCAGCTCTGCAGCAGCTTGCGGCGCGCTGGCGGTTGGATGGCCGACTGGAGGTCACAGTGAAATCGGGAGATCACCGGGGGGTATCATGGGGATATCTAACCTCTGGTAAACTAACATAGCTATTGAAAATGGCCATTTATAGTGGATTTTCCCATGAAAAATGGTGATTTTCCATAGTTATGTTAGTTTACCAGAGGGGGAGGTTGATCCATGGTTTTTTTGGCGTTTTTTGAGCGCTCAAATCCACTTTTTTTGCTGGTCAGAACCATATTTTTTTCCAGGTAAATTCATGTGAATCCACTCGTTTGCTGCTTAATTCCAGGTTTTCACTGGTGAAATTCACACATCCAACGGCTAAGTTCATGTAAATTGCGTGTGTGTTGCCGGGTAAATATCAATGTTTGCGGGGTCGACCCTATGTTGACTGTAAAATTCATATTTTTGTCATACTAGATCCCCAAGATTCATCTTCAGATGATCATTGGATGGGTTCAAGTAAAATTCCACAGGACACTGGCGTTTTGACCGTGAAATCTATATTATAGAGGTTTCCTCTAAAATATGATGGACCTTGAAAAAGCGAGGAGAGCCTGGACCTCTTCCGACGCGCTGATGAAGTGGTGAGCTCCTTGGCGTGGCACGGCTTTGGGGACGACCCTGTTGAGATTTCCGCTGCCAAATTTGGGAGCTGAAATTGGGTGAATCTATTGATCTACCCCATGAAATTATTGGAGTTGAGAAGCAAAAACTCGGGTTTATGTTTGAAAATGGAAAAGATGCAGATTTGACCCTCAAAATGTGGATTTGACAAGGTAAAATGGAGATATACCCGATCAAAATGGGGATGTACCCCACCAAAATGGAGATCTTAAGAAGTAAAAAGAAGGAGTTACCCAATACAAATGGGAATTTGACCCACAAGACTTGGTAAATGTATGTAAATGTTTGGTATAATTATTTTGGGTGATGCGTATACATCACTAGGGGATTCTGATGGAACTTGGTTGTTAGTCACACATAGTACCATGATGGGCCCGTACCTAGTGTAAACTCGGCCTTGTTCATCCTAATCAACCAAAGAATATCATAGGAAAACCCGAAGTTTTCGCAAGTCCTGACCCCAGCCATATCTTACTGATATGATTTGATATTTGGCAGTTTTTCCAGGAATGAAAGGGCATTTTATGGACGTGGGGTCTCATGATTTCAAGACTCCAGGAAAAGAAACCGGTATCATTGAAACTTCGGGTTTCGCTACAGATGGTTTTGGTAATATATGATCATATCCTATTATATCAGATACTTATTTAGTATAATTGGACCTATACAGTCTTCTTGGCAAAAACAACGCAAAACCCTCTGAAAAGCTAAGCATAAATAACTAATCCAGGGCCAGCCAACCATTGCATGGATATGGGAGTGTTTTGAGTTTAGGGTCTTGCCGATGCAAGGACTTGTTTAAACAAGTTTAAACAAATACAGCTGTTTCAACAAAGGCACATCTCGACTCACGTGGTGTTCTGTTTCCGTAGTCATGTGGGAAGTAGGGCAGCGCTTCCCTGCAAAAACAAAGGAGTTGTGTCTCGCTTTTGTCAGGAAATGTTTCTTCAAAAGTAGAAGGCAACCCGCTTTTAGGCTGCAATTCATTCAGCCCCTCACAGATTCACACTGGTTTTGCTTTCCGCCAAAGGAAAGGGCGGGCAGCTGAATCCAGATCACATGGAAACCCTCTGAGGATCGGTGGTTCCATTGTCCAACATTCATTTGCGAAACTTGGAGTCCGTTTGCATCACTGGGGCTTGGGGTGCAGAGTAGTGATAGTAGGTATAGTTGGAAAGTTGATGCAGTTGATACAGTTGATCATCTGAAAGTGTTCGGGGTTGTTTAAACACGGTGTATTTGCCATCATATTCCGAATAAGGTGGCCATTTTGGGGCCATGTCTACAAAGTGGTCAGTCACTCTGCAAGCAGTACGAGCATTTGGATATCATCAGGATATGATCAAAAATAGACTCAAATATCATCACCGTGTTTGTATACTGGATGTTGCCTGTATCCCAATGTGTACTTCAAACAGTCCCTCCTCGTTGGTTCAAACGCTGTCCTCGCTTTTGGAACTCCAGACGTTGTCGACGGGGATTTTACTGTAGCTCTCAAAAACATACGAACTGATTAATGGATGCCCACTGGTCTTACCATTTTGCCCCATCCTGCAAATATCCATGATCCCATGTCACTTCACGTTTATTGGTGAAAGTCACCATTGTTGCTGAACTGATAGAATCCCACTTTGGTTGGATGAAGCTCCAGTAGAATCGGTAACAAAGTCCAAAAAAATCCCACAAAGCGCCAAAAAGTCCCATATGCATCCATATGCAACAACTCACACAAATCCCTCAACATCTTATTTTTAACAAACACCAGAGCATCTCACGTTCAAATCCCATAAAACATCATCAACTCCTAGATGTTTCAAAAAGAAAAAGCTGCTAGACCCAGGGAATTGGCTCCTAGTATGTTCCAGTGCTGTTGCAAACTCCATGCCCTTCCTCCAGAAAGCTCCCAGGACTCCATTCTGAGCTGCTGATGACCTGCCGATCCGATGCGACCTTGGCGGAGAATCTCTGGCTCGTGGCGGCCGGCTTCGGTTCCGGACTGCAGGCGTGGGACAACTGGAGCGCTCGGCGGGCCGGGGCCATGGAGAGTGGGGGGAATGATGTCAGACATGGTTTAGGTTAGATGTCTTGTGGATGTGGGTTTAGGGGGATTCATTATCTCAAAAAAATGATATATATATATATATATAATTATATATATATAATTATATATATACAGTGTCTGTTTGATGGTCAAATTTAATTTTTGGATCTTGCCAGCAAAAAGTTGGGATTCAACCACCAAGGATGTGTTTTTTTAATCATTGAAAGTTGTGATTGGATATGACTGTACCAACAATTGTAGCATTTGGCGAAGGCAGGGGTGGATATCACCAGCAGAGCAGCTAGAGATGTATACCAGCATGATTGGGGTATGCCAAAAAAAGCAATGGAAGTTATACATATATATATATATACATATAATATACACTTACATATACATGATTATATATGTACTGGTATATATATAAGTTTTTTTTCAGCCAAATCTGAAACCCTGATGATATGCTGACGATCCTACTTGGAAGTGCAGTGCCAGTTTTAAAAACTGGATCTATAACCATAGTTGGGGGTATATCCCCACTTAGACCCAGCAGGTGTGGCAAACGCTGGTGGGTTTCCGCGTGTTTCTTGGTGCTGGAGACCGGGGAGGACCGGACCGCGGGTCTGGAAACATTGGGAGATCTGGAAATATGAAGTACACATCATCCATAATGTGGGTAAAACAATGCCATATCCCCAATGACTCACCATTTTTATAGGTGGTATAAACCATTCCCAAATGGGTGGTTTATTGTTGTTTTGCCCAGATTAATTTAAAACATTCTATAACATCCTGGCAGCGCTTTTTCATCTGTTCGGGGGGTTACTGTAATGGATTCAATGGATCAGAATCGGTCTTGCCCAACTGGCGAACCCACCTGAAGTTTTGCATGGTTTATGGACTGGATGATCTAGTATATGGCCAAATGCGTGCCTGCCATGTTAATTTTTGGGGGCATAAGGTTGGGGAGTGTTCCATTCAACAGAGGGATTGAATATTCGTCTGAAGTGTTCGAAATCATGAAGTGGGTTTGAGTACTTTATGCCATTGTGGCATTCGGTGAATCCCACACTATAGTTGTTATATTCCCTCTATACTGCCATCATGTTCCCATTGGTGATACATCCCTAGCAGTACTCAAAGTGACCAAGACTTCAGCCAAGGCCCCGCCTTGCCGCCCGAGCAGCCACCCTGCCAGCACCAGTGGTGCCAGGGTGTTGCATCATCCACTTCCGCTGGGAGGCTGGCCTGGATTGGTTGAAGGGAAAATCCTAACCGGAAACCATGGATTTTCCCATGAAATATAGGGGTTTCCTGTAAATTTTCCCATCAACCAATCCAATGACATGATGATCCTTCTCAAAGGTTTCTGAATGGTTGGCAACTGTGGGGT
The DNA here is from genome assembly GCA_003297045.1 of Symbiodinium sp. clade C Y103. Lineage (NCBI taxonomy): Eukaryota > Dinophyceae > Suessiales > Symbiodiniaceae > Cladocopium > Cladocopium sp. clade C. The sequence continues at coordinate 94,541 of BGPT01001151.1, read as the reverse complement.
ATTGTATATCAGCAAGACGTACGGGGCTCAACAAGCTCTCCATGGCTCTCCAGAATTCGACCTACAAAATTTTGGCAATCTGGGTCAGTACACCAGCCTGCAGGAGGGCGCGGGAAGCCGAAGTTTGTTGATCTGGTCCGCCGCCTTCCGTTCTTCGAGTGAGATTTGCTTAGTTTCTCGAAGCAGAGGGAGGAGGTGGAAGTGGTCACCCTTGTTTGATGCTGTTTGCATCCAAGCAGGATCTGGCTTGGTGATTGGAGAAAATTCGCCATTGCTTTCCATGGAAGTGCGCATGATTCGTACAAGTTGTCAAGCATCTGTTTTGCGACGGGTTGACATCGAGGAACTCTGATTTACAGAGCTCTCATTGACGGTCGTTGAATTTTGGAAGAACCACTATGGTTTGATACATGCAGCAGACAAACACAATACAACCACATTTGCTGGTCATTGTATGGGTCTATATGGTGTTAGAATGTTTTAGAACTGGAGTTAATATGATGGAAAAGGGTAGTAGACTTTGTAGCTGTGGTCATCCAGTTACCTCCACTCCATATCCCACTGGTCACCCACTGATCACTGCAAAATGCTGCTGAAACAAACGCCCCCCCAGGATGCCTCCAAAGATGTCTTGATCTTCAATGCACCAAATGCCGAAGAACTGAAAGTGAGCTGCTCCAATGTTGATGTGGCCAGAATGGAAACAAAGTTTTCCCGCAAACGTCGCTGCCTAACAGTGACCTTCTGAATGCTGCATTTTCAAATGCTGCGCTTCTTAGAGCTCAGACAAAGTTGCTCAGATCAGGTGAATTTGGATGTGTATATAGCTCCTGCAGCCAAGGTTTGCAGGATTGAACCTTCCAAAGCGGAGAAATCTTGGAGTCAAAGTTGCTTCAAGCCGTCGATTGCACTCCTGTTGACAAACACGGCAATGACAAATAGATATGTTTCATAGAACATTCATCTGAAAATCAGCGATTCTTCATTGCCAGGTTGGATTGCAGGAGAGTAGCCATGGTTTTAATGGCTCATTTACAGATGATTTGCCTATTAACAATGGGAACATCCGGGAAAAATCTGGGACCATCAGCTTGAGATTCAAAAAGTTGCCGCCGTTGCAACATGGACGGTGAAGCTGGACCTTGAAGTGCCAACTGGAGGATTTACTGCAAGTAACAACGAATGGGGTGTATCATGGTTCATCAACACTAAAATCGGGATGTTCCCTACTAAGTATGATATAGGATTTATTGGTAGAATTGATGATTGGCTTTACCACATCAATAAGAATGGGCATGTGACCAGCAAAAGAGGTGGGCAACTGGTTGGTGTTGTTACGCTCTGGTAATCAAAGATGGCAATTGGAAATCCACCACTTATAGTTGATTTTTCCATTAAACCTCCATTTTTAGGGGATTTTCGATTGCAATGTTTGATTACCAGAGGGTAAATGTGGTTTCTTCATGGTTCTCTCCGTCCCTGGCTGAGATGAGTAGCCCCCAATTGTCGAGATATGTTCCAGGGCACAATGCTTGACTTGTCTACATCTTTGACCCTTCAAAAACTCAGGAGCCACAGAAAAAAAGCAAATAACTAAATACACGGCATTTTTCTCCAAATCATAGGCGCCTGTATGCATCTGTCAATTTGCAAACCTCATCATCCCATCTCCATCTGATGTTTGCCCCACTGAGGCCACAAAAGGGCGGGCCCTTGCATGGGGAGGCCTGGTAGCTGGCCTGCTTTCATTGCTGGATGGTGCTACAGCAGATGGTGGCAAGCTTTCCCCCAGAAGTGATGGTAAATTCCCTTGGACGACTTCCAGGACTTCTTGACCCAATTTGATCCTGATGTTGACGTGGGGTTCACCAAAAAAGGGGGGGTGTTCCCAAATTTATGTTCAGTCTAACAGGGAAAATGCTATAAAATCATGACCAAGCATGAGATTTTGATGATTTTCGGGATGCGCAGGGGGGCCCTGGTGCCAGGATGCCTTTTCCTACAGCCACCTGCTTGAGCGCTTCGAGAGTGATCGCAAGGACTGGGCCGAGCCAAGGTGAGGGTTGATGGGTGATATGACACTTGTTATGCCTATGAGATCCTGTGACCAGACATGTGCAGTTCTCTATCTATCTATGTGTCTATCTATCTAGCTATCCATCTATTTGCTTGTCTATCTATCTACCTATCTTCTAGCGTATTTATCTACCGTGTTTATCTACCATACCTATCCATCATCTATCTACCTACCTGCACTATATCTATGTTTACTGCTAATTAGAGAGAACATATTATCATAAATTATCAATTATTATCATATGTAAATATGATATGAACATATGCAAGTACCTACGTGGTGATATGTGGCGACCAGATGCAGTGTGGTGGCCTGACCGATTCAATGCCAATCGATGTAGCTGCCACTGCCGTATCACTTGTATCTGCACTTTCTAAAGACTGCGGGGACAGGTAGATTGATCAAACATCCCATGATACCTGAGTTTGGAGAGATGGAGTTATTAGCGATGGCTATTGTTTGATCACGAATGATTACCCTCTGGTAAACTGCCTGCCACATAACTATGGAAAATCACCATGTTTCATGGGAAAATCCACTATTTCTATGGCCATGTTCAATAGCAAACTGTTAGTTTAGAGGGTAATTCCCCACTAAATCACCATTTATAGTGGTTGAATCCCATTAAATCCCATCAAATTACCAGACAATGCCCCCCTCAGATCTGTTCAGATCTGCTGAGGACTTTCATCCGCTGAATCCACGTCTTTGGGCTCAGCGTTGCGGAGTTTCCATGGGTCAACCAGTGCCCAAGAAAAAGGTGTTCCATGGTCTTCCCAATTGGGGGTTTCCATAAATGGGAGTACCCCAAAATGGATGGTTTAGAATGGAAAAGCCTACTCAAATGGATGATGAAATGGGGTACCCCCATTTCAGGAAACCTCCATAGTTGGGTTTTACATAGTTTTTGGAAGCGATTTCTGAGGGTTCCATCCTAGAAAAAGGGGATTCCAAGTAATCTGATGCTGAGGAGCCATGAAGCCTTTTTTTGCAGTGCCCTCTAGTAAACTAACCTAGATATGCAAAATTAACCATTTACATCCTCGGAGCAAAAAATTGTAATTACCAGGATACCCATCCAGTTCACTAAGTTGAAAAATATCAGGCAGCTCATCTTCTAAAAAACATGTTTTCATCTGTGGTACGTCGACATATTCATTTGTCCCTCATGTTTGAACCTCCCCCATATCTCCACACGCACAGGAACTCACAAGCTGGTAGATATTTGTCACGACCACAGAGACTTTATTCCTAAAAACATGTGGGTATGGGTGGGTCAAAACTGAGTACCCCAATTATTGGATAGTTAATGCAATGGACTTAAACCTGTGGTCCCCCAGGTCTTGAGTTTTGACCTATACCCGACGTCCTCCAAGGTGAGCGCAGCACTGCTGCTGATATGTGCCGTTACATGGACCAACGCTTGCAGGCGTTTTGGCGGGATGGCAAGCAGTGGGTGTATTGGGGGATGGAAGGTGTTTTTGGAAGCTACTTGCAAGGTGGTTCTGAGGTCTGACAAGTTGCAGAAACCATTGGAGGAAGATGTTCTTGTCTTGGAGAAAAAGATGCCATCACCAGAATGGGCTTTGTCCGAGCTGGCTGCTTATTCTTGACATGGTTCCTCATTTGCATTTTATGTGTCACAACGAGTTCCACATGATGATTTTTTGATAGGCTAGCACTGCAAACAAATCCCCTATATGTTTGATCATTTTCCATGGAGTCACGCATCTTTTGCCCACTTTGCTCGTTTTTAGTGGCAAGAACACAGGGAAAACCCTAGATTCACTGAATGACAATTGATTTGAATTCAAACACATATCACGCAAGGTTCATAAGTTTCCCAGAATTTGCGAAAAATCTGCAGGAACCTCCGAACCCCCGAACTAAATGGTGGTATTCATCATGGTTTCCACGGTAAGTTTTCCCAATGAAACCTATCCACCATGACCTGCCTTCGACAGGCCTTGGGGTTCCCATCCGTGTCGAATGCCTTTGAGGTGGAGGTGGGGAATTCAACATGATTTCGCCAGCGAAGATGAGAACAATACGGAGATTGAAGATGATTTAAGCAGCTATCAAATGTGCATATCATAGGATTTAATGTATATTATATTATATATATATACATGTATAATATATATATATTATATCTAGAATCAATGAAGATGCTGGAGGTTTCAAAGATTTTTTGCTGGTTCAACGAGAACCGGCAGATGCTTTTTCAAGGGGTGGTTGAAACTACCACCCGGAGAAGGACAGGGATTTTAGAATTTGGGCAATAAAGATGGAGATTGGCAGAGCTACGGCAACAACAAAAAAACGGGATTTGTACGTAGCTTCACTTACAATAATGGATATGTCAGCGGTCAAGATCTGGAAAAGATAAACTAGCCAAACTTGGTATTTCACCAGCAACAGATAGAATGCAATCCACCATTTAGCAGACCAAAGTTGGGATAACCAACCTCAAACAACCTCAGCATCGGTGATGGCTAATGGTGGGCAAACCATTGATCTCCTTGACCATTAAAGAAAGGAATAGATTGACAATCCAAGAGATTTGGCCGGTGTTTTTGTGTTCAATCAGACATGATCCTCCTACTGTACGATCCAGTCGTAGACTTAGGATTCATTCCACCCCCCTAAGATTGAACACCCACCAAATGGTCCCAGTATGTGTAACCACCCCATTAAACCATGGTTTCTGGGGACGGTTTAAGGGGGATGGAATTCTTTTGCACTAATGATAGGTTTTGATCCATCCCCATCTAGGAAAAGTTAGGAAAAGAAAAACACAGTTTTGCCTTTCGTGATGGCCTTGTACGAAGCAGCGAAAAAAATGGTATCAAGGGAGAATTAGTCGTCTTGTGGAAGCTAGAAATAGGCGATAGATACTCAGTGATAGCCGGTAGTCTCATTTCAGATGTAGCCAAACTCAAAATAAACACGTATACATCAAGTAACATATATCATTGTGCAAGTATATATGTACAATTACCTATATGGTGTATAACAACTATGTTGATGCCCAGGTCACGCGAGCCACAGAGCTCAGGGGCGGCAGAGCGGGCCAGAGCCGGTATTTGGGATGGATGTTCAACCAGCAAAAGGAGGGAACAGCAGGGAATAAACCATGGAGATATATGATGTATCTCCACATTTGATTGGTGAAATTCCTATGTTTGTTGTTTAACTTAAGTGTAGAGATGACCAAAAAAAATGGAAGCAACTCAACAAATGGATCCTAGATGCTTTACTACATCTTACTACACATACAAACAACTATGCAATTTCATGGGTTCTTGAGTTTCCTCTATGCATGATTTTCTCCAAATGCAGAAAGGGTAGGTTGAGTATTGAGGCCATAAGCCCAACAAAGTGCTCCTCCATTTGTTCGTCTTGGGGTGGTCACTATGAGAAGCACCCTGACATGGGTGGGTTCATAATATACCATCTGGTAAACTAACATAACTATGGAAAATCACCATTTTTAATGGTAAAATCAACTATACATGGCCATTGTCAATAGCTATGTTAAATTACCAGAGGATATATACCTGGTCACTTGGGTGACGACATTGTCCACTTGAATGATGGCACATAGCCAAGGCAATGAGAATATTCACCCTGAGGGGGCCCTGAGGTGGTCGACATTTTCGGACCGGCCCTAGAATCCTTTCTGGCATTTTTTTCTGTTAGGGCGGGACTATCCACACTTTGCAATTCGTGGATTCAATTCAAAAAAAGAAAATGAACCAAAACTTTAACGTCCCTTCTCCATCACGAAATCCTCCAAGATTTCAGTGGTTTATAATCGTTTTCCCATGTTTTCCCCTTTGAATTCGAGTACTTAAATTTATTGCATTTTAGGATATCCCCATTCTAAGACCCATTTTGAGTGTCCAAAAATGTCTAACCCAAACGTGCTCGACCTGAAAAGGGATATCCCAAACGAAGAGCATCCTCCCACCAAGGCTGACCAGTTGTTGGATCAGTTGCAGCTCTACATGCCCAAACCAATTCGTCCGGAGGTGCGAAAAAATCGTGATGCGAGTCAAATCCCGATGTTTGGTTCATGGAAGCAGTGACTTCATGTAAAGCTTCCCTTGAAGCACTACAAATCCAGTGATGTAGTCTTACCCAGCCTGCAGGATGGTGCACTCATGTCCTCTATATATACGCAGCTTGAAACTTGCAAGATTTTGTGCGATGCATTTGATCTGGGCGTTTTTAGATTACAGCGATACTTGTATTTGCTCTCCAATCCTTCTCCTGCCCCTCAGCCCAAAAATTGCGTTACCAACCATTACTTAAGTTGGTTGCCCCAATAACTAATGTTGCAAGCATGCTAATCTGTGGCCTGAGAAGCTGCTGGTTTGCCTAGTGAACATTTGAAACTCATGAGGTATCAGTGGGAAACACATAGATCTAGGACATTATAGGACAATGCTTACAGTAAGATGCTAAGGATTTCCCATCCTATTGATAGCTCCAATTTGCTCTGAATTTTTTTGGTCCGGGTCGTTTTTTTCCCCTCAGATCTTGATGTTTCTTGGCTCCTGAGCTTCACCAGCCAGGCCACTCACGGTGTTGCGGTGAAAATCGAGTCCAAAATCTCATCGTTGATGTGTTACCCTCTGGTAAACTAACATAACTATGGAAAATCACCATTTTTAATGAGAAAATCAACTATATATAAATTGGCAATTTTCAATAGCTATGTTGAATTACCAGAGGATAATTGCCATATTAAGTTGACACCATTTCTTGACACCCCTGGCACCACGAAAGAGGACCTGAAAGTGGCCGAAAACCTCTTGCGACTCGGTCGCCCCCTGAGTCAGGGACTCAGGCAACTGAGATCCAAATCATGATATCCTTTTGTTTTTTAACGCTTCGCGCTATGGGAAATCACCAGATAGGTCAATCATCATTTTTATCACCTATTTTCATGGGCCATGGTTTCCGTCTTAAACTCTTCAGTAACCCTAGGCTAATACTAGAGCTGAGCAATTCTGTGGATCGATTGGTACCCCCTTTTTGGGCTATGTCATTCTTCACTGTATTTGCTTTGAGACCTGCAGCAGATGAGCCAACTCTTCCAGTTTTCCTCCAGATTTCCTTCCTTTCATCTCCTGGCTATAGAAAACTCCATGATCAATTGAGTTTAATAGAAGAATATTGTGATCACTCAATATCCAGGAGGTGATGTTCCAGCCATATCTATACATATATATACATATATATTTGTGTTTGCTACTTTAATGGCTCCAAAGGATCGGACTACAGAAGCCAACTGTTCTGGATCCATCGCTACCCCAAAAAGTTGCATCCCCAAGGTGGTGGAGGTATCGATGTGGTTGAGCCCGGTGGCCCAGTTTCCCCGAGTGGCTGAGCACTTGCCATAAATGATGGCTATATCTTGATCGTGTGGTGTTTTTCTTGATGAAATCACCGTGTGTTCTCCATTGCATTCAGTTCCCAGCAATTCGTACTATTGATGAGCATGGATGCATGTGCATTTTACATCACTGTACCTCTATTTCATGATATACTTGGAGATGGATCAAAATCTATGATATCATCTCTGGATAAATATCCACCCACAAGTAGTGGCTACTTTGATGTAATCTACAGGGTAATAACACAGGTGCTTCATCAGGACGTCCGAGCCAGTGAAGATCCTCCTTCGCCGATGATTTTCTCATTGACATGGATGGTAAAGTCCCGCTGATACGATTAGAACCCCGGTCAGAAGTACGCTTTGTCTAGTTATAACTGCGGTGATTTTACAATGGGATGAGTTGCTGCTATGGTTTTAATAGCCCATGTTCATTGGTACCCTCTGGTAATTCAACAGTTTGGGAAAATCACCACTTTTGTAGGTAAATCATCCAGAAATAGGCGATTTTCCATAATACACATGAAGATTCCATTGATATTCCATGACTATTCCATAGAATATCCCCATTTTTGCGACCACCATTCTGTTCCCTTTCTATCGTTTTCACAGCTCTCCCCAAACGGCTCAGGTTCTGCGAGCGCTTCGAACTCCTGGCTCGCAACGGGGCGGCGGCGGGCAGCGCTCCACCTGCGCCGGTTTGGGGCACCTGGTCACGGCAGGATCTACCTGAGCCTTGAAACATACCATTGTTGATTGGTTATATTTGGTTATCATTATAATTACAATCCATAGTAGGTATTTATAATCCACAGTTGGTATGTAATAATCCCTATTGTTGATTGGTGATCATTAATAATTTCTGGTTATTTAACATAGCCATGGAAGCCATGACCCATTTATAGATGATCAAAATGGTGATTTACCTATTCAAATGGTGTTTTTCCATAGCTATGTTAAATAACCAGAGGGTAATCCACAGTAGGTATTTATGATCCATAGTAGGTTGATGGTCGAATAATCAATTGTAATAATCCCCATTGTTGATAGGTTATTATACAGGATTATACTACAGGTTTCATGGGGATTGTTATAATCATTATAATCCATAGTAGAGAAAACTATGAACCAACTAGTATTTCATGAGATGGGATAGTGGTATTTTTCATGGCTCACCTCACAACATGGCGGTTCCCACTTGGAGGATCACCCCATTAGCAAGTGGTTCGTAAGAGGTTTTTAAGTCATGTATAAATGGGATAATCCATTGAATGGGAACATACTAACCAAGATTATTAACCACTAAGTGGTTCCCCATACTTGGCTACTCTAGGTTGGTTTATGGTATATATGGGGATTAATCAACACCTACGAACAGCATATTTTAGGCGGAATTTTGTCCATTCGCCAGCGATTTTGATGTCGACCAATGTACTAGGGTTTTGACCCAGATCCACATATCGAACCAGTTCATGGGGTGAAACTTCACCAACTGACAACTGGGGAGGCACCACCTTGTACTGGCAACATGGCGGTTGACAGCCATTCCCTTGGATAAGTCTTGGCGGCAAAATGGTTTTGTTTTTCTCACACCTGCTAGAAATCAAACTTTTAGTACTGGAGTTGGGAACAGATAAATGATGATAAATGATGGTTAGGATTCGGGGAATCATTCCCCAATGGCGTTATTTCTGGTATATGAATTTTAGCGGTTTGCCCAGATCCATGTTGGGGAAAATCTGAACACATGTTGAAGTCCCTAACTGAATGGGAACTAACAAACGGAAATTTTGGGGTTAGGGGTGAACAAGGACCCAGTATTCGTGGGCAATTGACCACAAAAACAAGTGCAGGTATTCAACCAAGATATTCTGGGAATGTAGTCAAACAAGTACTCCACTAGTTGGTGATTTCAAACATGTTTTTCAATTTCCAGATTTGGGACAATGATCCATAGCCATGCCACAAATGAACAATCAATCTTCATCTACTGTAAGTGAATGTTCTCGCCATATGGAGATTTGCAATTCATTCCATGGGAGTAGCCAGAAAATCATCCGAGTCATGGATGATCAATTTGAGTGTTTTTCAACAACCATAATTTAATTTGGGGGATGGTTCAGAAATCCCCAGCTTGGATGATTGAAACATATTGAAACCCTTCTTAACAATGGGATGTTTGCCACCCATCAACTGGTGCAGGATACACCGCAACCACGGTAGTTCCTGGGGCATCCCCCGGTCTCAAGGTCAGGCCGCCGCCAATCCCGGACAGCGACGTCTCCAAGGTGGTGCTGAGAGAAAGGCGCGCGGTTTTGGTGAAGGGCTGGGTTCAAAAAATGGGCGCAGCAAAGACCCTCTGGTAAACTAACATAGCTATGGAAAATCACCATTTTTAATGGGAACATCAACTATTTCTATGGTCATTTTCAATAGCAATGTTAGTTTACTGGAGGGTAAGCCATTGAAATGATGCTTCATGAAAAATACGGAAATAGAAATGACTAGAGTGGATTTGGTTGATTGATGCTGATTGATGTCGATTGATGTTGATTGAGCTGATGGTCATGGACTAGAAATATCCGGAAATCATGGTTTCTATTGCTGGAAATCATCCATCACCGGAAGTGTCTGAGCCAGCCTTGTCGGGCTCACACCACCCAGCCATGGTGATTTCAGAGAGGATATACCCATCAGTAGTGGCAGAAAGAAGAGTTTCTGCTGGTGAAACCTGACTTTCTGGTGATGAAGTCTTCAAGGCCTTCTTGGTCCCAAACTGGATGCCTGGTTGGTTTAGCTGAGCAAGGTGCGAGTCCGCCAAAGGAAAGATGTACCAGAACAAAAGCGGCATGTCTTCTGGAGAGAAGGTATGTGCCTGAAAGATTTTAATGGTTGCTCGCAAGCCCTTGAGGGGCCGCTCAACTGTCAAGCAGTCAAGAAGACATGGATGGGGAAGTGTCTACGATCTTTGAACGCACCCCTTCCGATGTCAAGAGATGTCATCCTAAGGGCAATTCGCCCCGGGGAGCCATCGCAATCGCCTCCGAGATCAAGGAGTCCGCTCCAGCAATGCAATCCCCGACTCCGGATGAGTCACCAGCAGGGTCTTGGGATAGACCGCCTGATCCAGTAAGATCGCTGATGCCAAATCCGAGCATTCCCCTTCTTTGGTTGGTTCAATCCCCATTTCTGGAGGTCAAACCTCCAATATTTGCTGATTTAATCCACATCTTTCATTGGTCATGGTGGTCTAAATCCCAATTTCTTGCACAGTCAACGTCTACTTTTGTTGCTGAACTCAACATCCCAACATGTTTTTGATTGGATGAAACCAATATCTCTGCAAGACTCTGAAGGGTTCCTCCTCCATTTTCCCATGCGAAGATGTCCAGGCCCTGTCCAATCGACTTCAGTCGCCTGGGACTTCAGCAACTGGCGGAGGCGGATCTTTTGTGGATTTTCCCATGAAAACCTCCATGTTTGATGGGGATGTTTCAGCCTGCCATGGTTGACTGCCAGAGGGTATTGGTATTTTGTTGATTCCGATTCCCCAATATTCTTGGCCAGTTGTGATTCTGAGTAACACACAACATATGGAGGGGATTTCAGTGGGAAAGGAAGTATAAAGTTGAGTCCTAGACTGATGGATGTTGGGGATTTTGCCAACGCAAACTTTAGATTTGGATTCAGTATGTTTTTTGCCAGAAAAGGTGCAGTGAATGTTTAGTGGAAATATGTTGAACTGATTTCATGTTGGACATGTTGGTGCTAAGACAGGCCATCAAAGCTTGGCCATGAGCATTATAATTATAATATTGATTAAGCAACAAGTGATGGATTTGAGCTGGAACAAATGATGGACTAATTCATTAAATTAAGCAACAAAATCAACAAATGATGAATAATAGGCAACATGTAAAATTGGGACATTTCACCAACTAACACTGTCGCCCTTGACCAACAGGACTCACCGGGGATTCAACTCACATGGTTCAAAGTTGACGGAGTTTCCAGAGTGGGAACTCACTTTATCGAAATAACATGAAATAAATCAATAATAAGAGACTTCACCAGCAAGCCTACTTGGACTGTCTATGGAGAGTCTATCCCCCGACCCCTGAAAGGATGATTGATTTACTCATTCATGTGTACAATTAGTGCAGGGTTTGGCCCACTTCATCCTTCTTAAGAGGTCCCAATTGAAGCTCTTCAGCATTCGTGGGTGTGGGGTGTTCCGGAATATCCATGTTGAACAGTGATGAGGGCCGATGACTCAGCCCAGATGGGTAATAGGTAACATGTTTGTGAATTATGGACAGCTCCCAAAGGAGCGGCTAATGTATCAACCAACGCTGTGAATCGATGTTTGTAGCAAGACATCTGGTCACCTATCTCATATCATCATACATTATCCAGCATTGTCCAATATTCAACATGTCCATGTGCCATTGAAGCCATATTATCCTGCATTTTGGTGGCCTAGTTTCCACTCTTATACCATTCTTGATAGGTAAATCATCCAACAAGCTCTGACAGTCCCGATTCGGTGGAGGTGGCGCTGCGACTTCAACGGGAATTCCCGGATGGAACTGCGCCCTTGTACCGGCCGGAGCACCCAGCAGTTGATGGGTTGATGGGTTGGGAAAGGCGACGATTCTCGCAACCACTCTCCTGAGAAGGGAACGGTGTGAACGGGATTCGCTTTCTTAGAGATATCCCTGCAAAAGAGATCAAAAGAGTTCCGACCCACAAATACAGATCGATGGTTGGAGTCTGGAATACCCGAATATCTAGTATGTCTCTGGAGCTGATGAAAGCACTAACTGGATCTAACTGGAGGATCTGGAATACCCCTGGTAAACTAAGATGGCCAAGGAAAACCCACAATTTGCTGATGGCTTCCCCCATGGATCTTTCGCACTCCATGTTGGTTTGGCAGAGGACTTCGAACTGGTCAATTACATCGTATTACATCCAGATGTTAGATGTTAGACATACTTTCCTGAAAGATTTGGTCACTTTGATTGTCCCATTTTTGCTGGTCATCTTGAGATATGTTAACAATAGTGTTGATAGGTTGTTTCATAGCTCCAAACCTCATCGAAATTCGGGAGTTCATAGAATACGCAGCTCATGTTATTTACCTTGTATTTACCAATTCTAATATTATGTAGACCAATAGCTCATATTTATATAATTTTATATTCTTTGTTTGCGGGGCATTCAATGCATTCAATGGTATTCACCTACTGCTGTGATCGGACCCACTGTCCTCTTGATGATGGATCGCGGTAGGCTGGTGAGAGCCTTGGAGGTGTCCGACAGATGGGGGAGTTGGCCAGTCTGAAAACGAATGGGAATATTGATGAATATATCCAAAGAATCATAAGGATTGAAAGTACATTAATAATATACATTAATGAGGATTAACAGTACATGAATGGGGATTATTAGTGATTTATAGTGATTGATGGGGATTAATTGTGACTAAATATTGTGTATGGAAGAAAGTTCTGCACCAGTTGGTGAATATTGGTAACTACGAAACACTAAATCATGGGATTATAATGGGATAAACCATCTACCACCAGGTTCAGGAAATCGCGATTTTCCACAATAGTAAGCGGTTAATAAGCCTGGTTACTAAGTCCCCATTCAGTGGGTTATCCCATCTATACATGGATGAACTGACCATGGTAACCAGTTACAAAGTGGGAGGATCCTGGGGGTAGGGAAAATATGAAGTTCGCAACTTTTGGATTTTGAAAATACCCTCCGGTGTCATCAGCCACGTGGCAAGCTGGGAAATCCCCGAACTAAATGGAGGTTTTCATGGGGAAATCATCTATGAATGGTGGATTTTCCATTGCCATGTTTGATTACCAGAGGGTAACCTATTTTCGGACAGACCCCTTGAACAAGACAGAGAGCGGAGGCAATGTTTCGTTTTCATTTGGGACTCTTGGAAGCAACACGGTATCACATGATGGATATCTGAATATCTCATCCGGTCATAAAGGGAAAATGTGTTTGTTGGTACCTGAATAGATGGATCGATGGATAGACAGATAGACAGATAAGACAGATAAGACAGGCAGACGGGCAGGTAGGCGGACAGACAGACAGACAGAATAGATAGATAGATTGGTGCAATCAAGGTCACATCCCAGACTATACAGGTACATGCACGAGTCAGATATATAGATAGGTATCTATATGAAACACGGTAGTTCCAATCCAACAGAGTACCACCCATGCCGTTTGAATGTACTTTAGAAGATGCCACGGATTACCAAATCCATCCACCCATCCATTCATCCGTCCATTGAAACCGTTCAGGCTGAAACCAAGACTTTGCCGAGCGCCCGGCAGCAGGCCCCCCTGGACAGTGGGGAATATCTCCCAGAAACCATGTGAAAATCGCCAATAAATGGGGAAAGGATGGAGACATAATCGAACTGTTCAAGTGATTGAACGAATCACTGGATTGGTGAAGCGGAAATCTGCAAGAATCCACTATTTGGTCGTGAAATACAAGTAAAGACTAGTGCTTTCTGTCGATTTTCCCTGAAACCAATCCATGGCATCTCCGAAATAGATTTCCGATTTCCCATTTATGGCAGAAACAGATCATCAATGTTCACAAATCATCATCCATCAACCGTTCCATGGGTCTTTTGCAACCCGCAAACGATGGGTTTTCCCATTTAGGATATCCATTTACTTGGATGATGCACAGGGGTTCCCCATTTTGGTACACCCCGAAGCCCTGCCAATCACTCTGGGATTGCTTGAGGGAAAATTGCAAATGATACTAAGAGTGAAGACATGAACCCGCAAAATATGTATTTTTCTATTTCAGTGTCTGGGCTTGTCTGAAATTAAGCTACTACCTATTCCAATGGATTATCATTATAATTTTCCCCAACCCCCCAATTTCAGACACATTCATATAGGTGCCGCCTGAACTTTCTGCAACTCGCTCGTGGTTATTTTGCCCAAGCGAAACATGACTTTGTTCGTCATGTTGGATGCCCTGCGTTGGTGTTTTAGATGGCTTCCAAGACGATTGGCATAAGCACATAGTGGGGATTTCATTGAGTATTGCACTCAAGTGAGTACCATGAGCCAGTCCTAGCTATTTTTAGTTATCTAAGTAATCTGACACCTTTCCTGAATCATGTGGTAGGGACATTTTCTACCAACTGGATGGGTAGTTTAGTACTTAAATCTCTTGATATTGGGATATGTATGTATACTGTATATAGACTATTATATAGATATCAAGTAGCTAAAATATCAACTAGCTAAAGATCTACAGTAATCTTTTACAGTGCACCTAAGATTGCCCACAACAGGATTCATTGAACCCCCCAGCTGCGGCCCGTATCGTTTTTCTATCCTTGGATCCTCCAGGATCAATTGAAGAAGTGGTTGGAACCCGCGCCAGGACCAGGGACAATTTGGTGAGTTGAAGAAATAGATGGGATGATCATTGGATTGGTTTAAGGGAAATTTTAACCGGAAACCCATGGGATTTTCCCATGAAATTCATCGGGGGTTCCGGTTTCAATTTTCCCATTAACCAATCCAGTGAGATGAAGAAAGAAATGGGGCTTTCCGAAAATGGGGGTACCCCTAAATCATCCATTTATAGATTGGGATTTTCCATGAAATAAACCATCCATTTTTGGGTACCTCCATTTTAGGAAACCCCCTTAAATGGGATGCCGCCTTTGCTTGGCAAGAAACATGTACCCTCTGGTTATGAAACAGAACTGTGGAATAGCTGGCGACTTTTGGATGAGTTTCCCAGCGAACGAAACCTCCATTGAGTTCGGGGATTCTCCATGGCTATGTTAAATAACCAGATGGTATAACAACTGCCTGTAATTTTTGACAGTTTGCGAACTAGAAGCACAAAAAAAAAGTTCATAGATGTTGATAATACCTGTCAAAAATCCAGTGATTTTCCGACCTTTTTTTTTGCAATGATGATCCCACCTGCTCACCATGGATCACCTGGGGAATGTCTAAAACGATGCTTCTTGGACTTAGGACTGTTAGCAAGAGAAACAAGAATTGAGTCTGATAGATGTCAGAAGTGAGAAGGACCAATGCCCTTTATCAGGGGAATTCCAAATGCCCGCCTAGACTCCTTGACATGTAAGCAAGATGTTGCTAGAACAGATAGCCGAAGGGTTGCAAGATCGTACCAACAGTACAACTGTGAAACTGTGAATACGGACTATTTCAGCCTACAGATAATGTCATTTTGTGTTGTGTTATATCTGACACTAATGTCGAAACGTGCCTGCAAGGCCCCCAAACACTGTAAGGTGGCACTTACAAATGACAATATGGGTTTGTCTGAAAATAGGATAATTGATTCCCATGTTTCATCATCATGTTCCCTTGTAAAGTGGAAACTTTGGGGTATACGACATGCATACAACATTTTCTGCCACACCCATAATAGAATTGTGCAAAATCACCCAACTAAATTGCATTTGGTCAACCTGTTCAATTATGCAACATAAATAACCCCATGGATGGCCCAACTGAATTGAACCACGCTTTTTGCAGCAAGGAGATGCCTTGCGTTGGCCGATGATGCTGGGATTCGAGGCGTCCGTGAGTCCAATGTTAACTCATAGTTTTAGGACGGGTTGAAACCCCCAGAAAACCAGATTGTTACTTTATATGCATCTATATGCCACTATTAAATTTTAACACCCAGGGGATCGTAAATGTGTGTGTGTGTGTGCGTCGTCTTTTCATGCTAACAATTGATGTTTGGGTGCTCCAACTTTGACCCATAACACTGGTATCATTAATATTGGTGCTGGTGCTGTTTCACCTCGATACGTTCACATCATTCAGTAATATCTTCTTAATATCGTTCATGTCCATCATGTGTTTTGTTTGTTTTCAAACTACATGGACCATGTTCATTCATTTTCCACATCTGTATGAGTTGCTCTTAGTTTACAAGAGGCTACTTACCAAATAGGTATATATAAGTATAAGCTTTATAGATTGTTTTCCCAGCCAACTAAGCCAACTAGACTCTAAACCTCCATTTTTCGCTGGGGATTTGCTGGCCGACAAGGTGGTGGTTGAGAAACTCACGATCATGGCCACGAAGGATGCGCAGCTGAGTGGGAGGGTAGATATAATCTACACCCTAGGGCAAACCTACAAAAAGATGTGGAAAAAACGAATGATTTCCCTGGGACAAGGTTTTCCACAAGTGTTGGTTTTTCCATGTCTATGTTAGTTTACCCTAGGGTAAATGGGAATATCGTAGGAATAGAAGAGGAATATCATACTCCCTGTAATTAATCAGAAATGATATGGATATATATATATATATATATAAATAAATAAATAATAAATATCATAGGAATCATACTCTCTCAACACTTATGGGAATATGTCATAGGAATATATACTGGGACTACAATGGAACTATCATGAAGATGTATGTTTGTAATATCAATATGTTTAATCATACCTTCAACAAGATAACATATTAGGATCATTGTAATCTGGATCTATCTATGTAGTTGTTTAATCATAAGTTTGGATAGAATCCGAAGCAACCAGATGATGTTGATATCTCACATCTATACAATGTATGTATATATCTAGTATGCGTGTCATATATGCTTTCTTAGAATCCACTTCCAAGTAGACAGACTTGCTGCTGGGGATCATGGTCCACCCTGTGGGAGAAGCCGCTAGCTTGCCTTGGATTTTTCGAGTACGTGCGTTGGGGAAAGCAAGTTCCAAGAGTTCAAGGAGATGCCTTAAATACCCTCTGGTGAACTAACAGTTTGCTATTGAAAATGGCCATAGAAATAGTGGATTTTCCCATTAAAAATTGTGATTTTCCATAGCTATGTTAGTTTACCAGAGGGTAACAATTACCCTCTGGTTATGACTGACATAGCCATGGAAGCCATGGCTAATGTTGGATGATTTTCCCCAGCGAACGAAACCTCCATTGAGTTCAGGGATTCTCCATGGCTATGTTAAATAACCCGAGGGGAATCCACAGGAGGTATTTATAATCTATAGTAGGCTGATGATCGAATAATCAATTGTAATTTAACAATCCCCAGTAATGATCCATCTTTAGGATCACTCAATAGGTGGCCTCCATCCCCAATAAACCATCCCCCAAATCACCATTTTTATAGGTGGTATAAACCATTCCAAAATGGAATTTGTACATTTTACAGTAATTTTATACCATAAATAATTAGTTGGAATGGTGATTTGACAGTAATAGTTGGAATTTGTAGTAATTTACCAGTAATTTTACCCACATCACTCAATTTGAGGGTTTCTCATGGCTTCACCGCAAAACAACCAGCAGCTGGTCCAGGAGCTCCGGAAAGGCTACACGCAGTTTCAGCTGGGCGTCTCCTTCTGTGGAAGGGACCTCAAGTCGAGGCCGAGATTGGTGGTGGGATGAAGGTGTCCAGAGATGTGCTGCATACAGACATCATGTATACTCATGTATATACTAATATAATCTAATATACATCTTATATGATATAGCTAGGATATATATTATGTATGTATATCATGTATATTGATATGAACTATATATATATATATGTATGAAACACATATGAATCATATATGATTCATATGTGATTCATGTATGATTGCACTGTAGCCAGTTAGACTTCATTTGATTTGGGTGCATCAGATCAGTTTCATAGCTGTTTTTGTGAGGAAACATGCGAATCTTGGTTCTTTGAGGCACCTTTTCCATCAAAGAATTGTTACGGGGGAAGTCTCGAATCTGGGTGAAACTAAAGTGGCTGGTTACTCAAAAACTACCTGGCTGTGTCTAAACAGTGGATACCCCCAATTTGTTTTGACGGCTTCAAAACGCTTCAAACATGTTCAAACCTCAATCTTCCCTACCAAAATAGCGTAAAATAGATACATAACTTGTTGGTAAAGGTCCTCATTTTTCAGACTGATATTTGATTCATCCCCATGGCGACCAGGCGGGTCCCGTGGAGAATGGGCTTAATGTGCCTCTCGAAGCCCAGTACCATGGCCTGGGGCTCGGCGTTGAAAAAAAATGGGGGAAACACGTGCACCTCAATTTATGGAAATTATGCGAAATTTGGATAGATTAAGGGAATTTAAGATTGTAAGGAATATGTTCCAAAGAGAAATCTGATTAAATTATGTAGGATTTTTGAACAACTGGGATTGGTGACTTCAGCCGCAAAAACTGGATGAGGCCTCAAACATAACCATTGAATGTGGAACATGCCATGATCAACGGATTTTGAGGTACCCTATCCTTGGACCAACCCCTGCTTGACGATTTGAACCAAGATGAGGA
The DNA here is from genome assembly GCA_003297045.1 of Symbiodinium sp. clade C Y103. Classification (NCBI taxonomy): domain Eukaryota; class Dinophyceae; order Suessiales; family Symbiodiniaceae; genus Cladocopium; species Cladocopium sp. clade C. Next base: position 75,683 of record BGPT01001151.1, on the reverse strand, counting down.
GAGATGAAAAATACCCAGAAACCAAGGAAACATCCATCCAATTCCATCCATTTTTCCCCTGGAAACCTCTACCTGCACCCACTTTGCTCAAGGAAATGCAGCCCAAGTGGCGCGTGATCTTCGCAATAGTCGAGCCCTGAGTGTTGATCTAAGTGGGTATCCCAAAGGTTTCAACCCATTTGACTCAGCAAAAATACACTGTGGTGAACTAACATAGCTATTGAAAATTGCCATTTATAGTGGATTTTCCCATTGAAAACGGTGATTTTCCATAGCTATGTTAGTTTACCAGAGGGTATCGGTAACTATCGGCTTTGAGCAACAAAACAATGTTCGTTGTGTTTTGGTGCAATTGGCCAAGGAAATTGGCGCCTTCATCAACCAGAAACCTGCATACAATCAATATAGCCAATATGTGTTCACTGCCTCGTCGTGACCGTTGCTGAACATGTTTGTATCAAAAAGCATCAAAAAAAACCTAATGGATGGGATTTTTTTATCTACACTGTTGTCGTATGTGTGTATATCTTCACCACCAAAAATATAAGGAACCTGAAGGAAATGATGAGTAAGACGAAGCATAATCTTCATTCTTGAATACTCATTTGCTTGGTTTCAAGTCTTTACATTTGGAATCCTGATCCCCGATTGACTAGAGGAATGGTTTTTGTAAGTGGCTCAACAAACCACCAGCTAGACACGTGTATCATCTATAAGCCACATTATCCTGCATCCTCGCTGGTGGATTAAACCAACAATGATGATCCCCAGTGACACAGCATATATTTTTGCAATTGGTTGACAGCACCAGTCGAGAATTATTGCGGATTGTCATTATCCATCATTATCGAACTTTTTTGTGGGTGGCATGTATCCCTGTGATCATGATATATCCGTTTCATATTCATCATTATATCACCATACTGGTAGATTTGTATATCCTATGATATCCTACTGTATGTACTTCTGGATGATTATGGTTGTGTCCCCATAATATTCCATATCCCATTGATATTCCATGAATCGTTCATTATATAAGATTCATATTACATTAATGTTCCTGGAATGGTCCACTTATATTCCAGCAATGACCGGATGGAATCCCATGATCATAGCTCTGGAAAATGCTTCGGAAAATGGCGAATTGAACAAATGTTCTCATGATTTTCTAGCCATTTTCATAGATTATAGATCTATGACATCATCAGGATCTTCCACTCAGACACGCCGCCTTTCCACTTTCTCAGGACGGTCCCGATGGCTTAACGTCCAGAGAGTTGCTGCGACCTGAGGGAAGAGCCAGGAATTTGGGGAAACATGTTGGGAAAGACCCCAGAAGCCATGGGAAAATCATATATTCATAGGGAAAGAATGGGGAGCTAATTGAAGTATATTGATCTGTTCAAGTGATTGAAGGAATCATTGGATTGGTTGAAGGGAAAAAGTGCAAAAACAACTCCTGTCTTTGGAATTAAAACCTATGGTCTCCTGTAGAATCTCCCCTAATTAAACAATCCACTCACACGTGAGTTTGAACCAGAACTGGGGAATTAATCTAGCCGCCAGAGGATTAATTTCTGCCCATGTGTGTCCAATGCTGTTGGTTTTACCCCTATGTTTGCGCTTCAAGGATGTTGTCTAAGAAAGGGGTAAACCTCCTTTTCTAGTACTGTACCAATTTTGGGGTATCCACATGTATCCACTATTATTGGAAAGAACATGTCCCCGATGAACATGTGACAGTTCCAACGGCACATAATGTGTGCCTTGGTAGATTTGCGACAGCATTCGTTTTTTTCTAAGATGTTCGCAACAGAGATCGCTATTGATTTCCATCAATAATCATTGGAATGGCTGGCTCGCAGACTTGGAACTTCCAATAGTCATTTACAAACCCGGAATGGCTGAATTCAGATGGAAAAATCCTGGGGAATGGTAGGATGATCTACTGTTCCGCACTGTTCCACAGTTTCCTTTCATTTGAAGTTACCCACCAGTTTTCCGGTTTCCATTTCTTGAGGTCTCTGGCATTGTCTGAGACTCCAGAACCTCCAAGCAGCCATCGTTTGCGCTTCATGATTTATGGCGTCCGTGCAGTTCAACAAGCCACAGGCACCTGAGAAAGGGACTCACCGGGTCCCTCTTGGGCTGGAAAAATGGATCCCTGATTTAAAATGGTTTAAGGAATTTGATGGGTCATATAGTTGCGTTTGGTTGCTTGCCTTCCCTGGTATATTAATTTTGAATGCACATCTTGTTCACGCTTTTGCTGCGAAATGTCGAGGTGTCCTACTCTAGGGAGGGTACAAGTATTTGAAAGATCAGGCAGAAATAAATCAAACTGCGATACCCCCTAGATCCCGAAGATTGTTTTGACTGACTCATTCTCATTTCGGAGCTGCATGTGTTCAGAAATCAGAATACCCCTCTAGGTGTGTTCAGGGCTGCTCCGTCGGGTTGGGCATAACCGTCCCGATCTGTAAGAGAGAACTGGCTTTTGTCTTGTTGTACTCAACAGCAGAAAACCCATGCGCAGCGTTTCTGCCTCAGAAATCGTTGCTGGAACGGTAGTCATGTTTTCTTCATGCACGTCATTTCGGAGTTGTCTTTGAATAGCACGTCATTAAGAAAAAGCCGGCCCAGGTGTAGGTCATGATGTCCCAAGAATGGCCAATTCCGTGGATGGTGGCGTGGCATCCTCGCAGCGAGTACGGCTTTCTGTCGTCGCTTTCCGAAGCGGACCGCATTGCCTCAGACAGTGCAGCAGCTCCTCCGAAAGAAAAAGGCACAGCCAGAGGCTGAAGGTCTTTTGTTCAAAGACTTTTGACTGTTTGAGGCTCTGGAGCTCATCTTCATATGGAGGATCGGTTGAAGGATGTTCTGAGAGTGAAAGGCAGTTCCACTTCAATTCAGAAGTCCTCACGAGCATTGGCTTGCTGACACGGTCCGGCATGCTTACATCAGATGCAAGCATGGCAAAACTGTGCCAACAAGCCAATCCCAAACAAGAAGTTTCGTGAAGGCAAGCACTGCAAATTCTTGTTTTGCAGAGAGGGTGCAAGAATGGGCATGCATGGAGGGGCAAATGGCTGGATTTATTGTATCGATGATCTTGAAGAAAAAAGGTTTTGTCCCTGACTGGGTCTTTGATTTTTGATGACTGATGCCGATCCTGCAGGCCAACCTTCAACTCACGACGAGAAGGAAGTGAAGGACACGTATGGTGAAGGATCATCGTCCTTGCCACCCTGGTCCTTCACTTCACCTTGTCTCAAGGGACTTGATGTCGCAGACAGCGTCCTCCATGAAAAACGAAAGATGGTCTACCGCGATGGGAAGGGAGGATACTAGAGAGAAGCAATCCCGGAGATTGCGCCACTTCAAAGCGTGAGTTTGTCTTTGGGGATTTGGGGGCTACTTTGGGACTGACAGCGCAAGCAGAATTTCAAGGTCGTCCAGGCCGTCCAGGTGACGAGATTCAAGACTGGGTGCTTTGGGGAATCGGATCGATATTCCCAGCAACAAGATGCAACAAGTGCGTAATGAAGCCCCAGAACGGCTTGGAGGACCATTTGGAGAACAATGAACTCCAGCTGTAATCGAAGCTGCGAGCGAACAAGAGTTCTCGTGTCAGATGCATCTGGCTGAACTGGCCTGAATGCTTTTTGCCGTAGCATATGTAGGCAAATTATGGAAATGTCTGATCTGATTGGTTAGTTGAATTATCCAAGCCATAAAGAGACATATGCCTTAAATCCTGCGAGCAAAAAGGACCGCGGCTCTTTGCAGAAGCGCACAAATTGATGGCCAGGTCTATGAACACCCATGCAGATGGTGAACATTTAGTCCTGAGATCATGTACCAAGTTGGGCTTCTTTTTCATGTAATCATATTATCTATTTGGCAGACTCGGCTAGCAATTTTGACTCATGGTTTGGTCAGTTGTGTGTTTGTTTTCTGCAGGCGTCGAGGAGGTGAGAGAGTACCTTGGATTTGCCTTGCTCGGCTGAGTTGCCCTGCAAGTGGATAATTAGTGAAGATTGATAGGGGGATTTGCATTGGCAAATCTCATCGGGTTTGGTCTCAGGGAAAAAAGCAAGACAAAAACTACAAGAAACCAATGTTTTTTTTTAGATATAGGGGGGTTCCCGAGTTTCCTGAGTTTCCTGTTCCCTTCACCCAATTCTTGGAAAATCATCCTCATTGTGACTGCTCTTCGGCCAAGTTGGCGTGATCCACCGAAACGTCAAGGTGACGAAGGTTGACCATGGATCGTGTTCAGGTTGGCAATGATCTGGAGATGATCTGGGTCGCAGATTCTAGTTTGTAGATGTTTATAGTCTATAGTTGGATATTGCATAATACTACTATGTTCCATATTTGTTGGGGTTACTACAGAGTTTAGAGGTCATTGTATGCTGAAAATAGCTCACCCCCAGGAGAGGTTCGCAAGTTTTACGAAAGGATCGTCGCAGGATAGATGCGTTAGAGATCGTTAGAGTTTCTGCTTCAGAACTTATAGTATATATGCCTGCAAAAACATGAGACTGACTGTGTAAGGAGGAAAACAGAAAAGTGAGTAGATGCCCGCGCAGCAAACCATGTCACATGCGTTTGAAATTTCGCTCCGGTCATCAGCTCCATCGTTTGCAAACCCCCGCGAAATAGTTTGCTGATTTTCCCAACAGCCTTCGGAGTTCCCAGCCTGCAATGTTTGATGACACCAAAGGGCAAATCCAACAATATCCCCATGATTATCCCAATAAGATCCCATTAATATTCCATTATGATCTAATAAATATGTTTGAATATATATGTATATACAATTATATACACATAGATATCCCATTGATGTCCCAATAATATCGCATATGATATCCCATTACCCTCTGGTTTATTTAACATAGCTATTGAAGCCATGGCAGCCATGGCCCATGAAAACTCCTGGATTCAAGGCTTGGGAGTTGCGAGCTGTGTGCTGGCTATGATCTGCCACTGGGAAACGATTGCGGGAGTCCGAACTTCATGGGCATGGCAATGGATTTTCATGGTGATTTGACATGATTTATCGGTATTTAATCAACAGAAATGGTGATTTAACTGGCAAACATGGTACTGGATATTTGGGTCTTTCCATAGATATCCCAAGTTATGGATGGTTTAGAATCGGAAATCCGGATCGAAAATGGATGATTTAGGGGTATCCCCATTTTAGGAAACCCCATTGAACCAACAGAAATGGTGATTGAACCAACAGAAATGGTGGTAGAGTGGGGATATCATGGGGATTATCTGGATATAACATTTTAAGGCCTCACTGCGACCCAAATGGGAGGTCATAGCTGATTGGTGTGGGTTTTGCATTTCATCGGGCGGATGGTTCAAAATACACAGTTTTGTAGATACAGTGTGAAATGTGAGTTGTCTCTCATATTCAATGACTGGTGAGATCTCCCAGTGTTGTCGAATAAATCTGCATTATTTTGGGTGGAGCCTCTATGTTTGTCAGTGGTGTGGATTGCATCCCACTGTTGGTCATTCAATCCCTCCTTAGATCCCATTTGTTGCAAAATCCCCTGATTTATCAGAAATCTTCCAGTGCTCCAGGTGAAACAATGCGTTCCCCCCTTACTGTAGGTTGAATTCTGCCAAACAAAAGTATGGTAGAATGTATTCGATCTGTTTGGTGCACTCATGGATCCATATGGAGGTTAATTAGAAGATCCCATCCCCCGAATACTGGATCCATACCGAGGTTATTTAGAAAATCCTATTCCCCGAATACTAAACATCCCCAATTCTCAAATATGTGTAAATCCCCTACTGAACCATGATTTCTGGTGGTGTTTGGTGGCCAAAGATGGTCCTGAGGCCAATCTCCGACCTTCGTCCAGCTGACCCCAGGGCCTGAGCCCTAACTCATGGCAGGGGCTATGTTAGTTGCCAGCCTTGCTAGATGTTGCTGGGTTTCATATGCGTTCACCATTGGTGGCTGATCCTGGGAATCAGCCGTCTGCCCAAGAAATCTATCCAATCGACCGGTGTTCTTCCCCATCTTGGTCCAAAAGTCTGCAGAAACAAAGAGGTGGTCACGTAGATCATATACAGTATATATATATATAACACACACATATATATATATATACACATACATACATATACATATACATATCGAGACAATCACCATCTTAGGGGGGCCCAGACGCTGGGCCATATATGATGTCACCGAAACTGAAGCGCCAGAGGCTCCACCTGTTTTCCGTGTGTTGCAAACCCGGGAAGTCATCCGGCAGGCCCAGCGCACCATTGAAGTGTCTGCTGCAGAGGTGGGGTTTCCCAAAGATTTTCATGTCGTACTGTATCGAATGAACACTTGGCTTCATGCAATGTGCAATTTGTTCCATTCTTGATTTGGTTTTTCTGCTATTTAGATCAGCGTGATTTCATTTCAGGATGCAAATGCGGCAGTGTTGCAGGGCTTGGTCAATGTCCGGTTTTGGATTTTTTTGACGATCACTTTAAAAAGTATCTGTGTACAGATACTTGTATAGATTTATATACCCTTTTACTTGGGAGAGTACCCTCTGGTAAACCAACATAGCTATTGAAAATGGTCATTTATAGTGGATTTTCCAATAAAAAATTGTGATTTTCCATAGTTATGTTAGTTTACCAGAGGGTAGGACATAAAGACCATACATTGACCAATCCCTGCCACCCGCTGGACTGGTGGCCAGGCGGAGCTAGGAGCAGCTGCCCTGACTCCAGCTCTGCGTGCGACCTTGCAGCTGTCCACCCGACGTGCTCGGAGCTCAGGGGCCTTGGCTAGACTGTTCCATCCGACTTGGGATATCTTGGGATGACTATAGAATTGTCTATAATGGTTCTTCGAATATACTGATTTGATTGAGCAGTACTTTTGGAAAGGGTTGAAGCCAGCAGACAGAAACAGGTAGTTTTCAACTGCGGGGAAAGCTTGTTTGGACTAGATGGATGAACCGAAGCCAGTGGACAAATGTGAACTTTTGCAGTTAGCCTTCTACCACCATGCCAAGCCAGAAACACCTGAAAATTCCATGCCATGTTGTAGTTGAAAGAATCATGGACGAGGCGGTGGGTTTACATTCCAGTTCTTAAATCTGGCAATCATTCACGGGGTTCCACACTAGTACATGAGGTTGTCTTTGGCACCAGAGTGCTCTTCCATTTTGGGGAAAGGTCATCCCAAATTCATTGGTTGCAACAGACAGT